>JBBBVU010000017.1:18306511-18333358 GCA_037177055.1 Atherinosoma microstoma
TAAATACGAACCTAGTATCCCTCTAATATATTTCTTTGTTCTGACTGGTGCATATGAATGTCCAACCTTTGGTTCAGCAGTGAGATTTTTCATCCTGGCTTTCTGCTGAAGAATTTGACAGTTTTGATCAATACCCTGGGAAATCCAGCATAAGGAAACCATCCCATATTTTAGCTCCAGGCAACTGTTACATAACAATGTAATGAATAATTTTGCAAGGCATTTGAGGGGGTCATTTAGGTCTTGGCAGAAGGAACTTGTTTAAAATTCATGTAGTAGAGACTGTACTGGGACAAGGTCAGTAATAGTGCTAAAGGCCTGTATGTATGTGTGTGTGTTTGAGTGCATGCACATGGTGGCATGGGAAGAAAATTCCATCTACAGCCCCTGTTCTTTCTGCTTATCCTTTGCAGAGAAACGAGTAGGAGGCTTGAATAAATAAAAAGGAGCTGAGGATTTCCTGGTATGTGTGCTTGCTATCTTCAGCTGTGGAGGTCTACAGGGACCGGCATCCCTTTACTGAGGTGTGCAGGTCAGTGGGGAGAAGAGAACGGTACAGACAGGAAGTGAAAATACTGCAGGATGATGGTAAAGCAGAGATTCAGGAGCAGAATACAGGGGGAGTACATTATAAGCATACCACTTTAGACAAAATAACTAGGTTTTGATTTCCTATGATTTATGTAACAGTGAGTTTTTGACTCAGGCACAAAAATGATACCCTGTAATAATATTGCTAGATAAGCCACTTTAAACAGAAAAATTTAAGGAAAGAAATCAATCTCCAAGTTTCATATGTCAGCTGACACACTGTTGATGTAAATACACTCATAATGCACCATCTTTTAATCTTACATAAGTTGTGCAATGGCAAATAAATGCTAAAGGGGGAAATGTTTAAGTTTTTGTCTTTTTTTTTTATTTATTTTTTATAACTGATGCTCATTTTAAACTTGAACCCAGCAAGACAAAAAAAAAAAAATAAAGTCAGCAAAAGGACATCTTTTCCACAGTGTTGCATCATCTGTAACACTGTAAGCCTTTGTAAATGGAGAAGAAGAATTGCAATTGTTAAAACAGAAATGTTGTTTGCTTGCTTGGCATATAGTCTCAGTTGCTCAACATGTGGGAGTGCCTTTTGACATATCAATAGTTTTAGGCACCTGTTTTTTGTGTGTGTCTCAGGCCAAATAAGGAAATAGACTGATTATAGACTCTGACAATATTATTGTTACATGTACTGAACTCTGATGTACCAGTAGATACAGTAGGTAAACAAACAACAACCTACTGGTTGTTGTTTGTTTTGTTGCTTTATTCACTATAATGCAACAAAATCTGAAGTTAGTGGCATCATTTAAAATGAGGCGGAAAGTTTTTTCTTGTGACAGGAGTTCCAGAATGTTGACATATATGCAACTCAAAAATGTTCCTCAATAAATGGATTTCACTTGGTTGTCATGGAAAAACACAAGAGGAAACTCTATATGCAAAACAAGACTGATAAAAAAAGTATATTTAACATTTATTTGAAATGACATTGTAATTACTCAGAAGTAATGACAATATCTTAATCATGTATTTGCAAAGCGTCTTTTAAGAGAATAGTGATGATTCAATGAGGTGGTTTATGAGCTACCGTAACAACAGTTCAGATATTTGCACCTACGCTATGGCTGCATATTTAAGGCTCCGTTTCTTTCTCTGCATGCAGTATGTGGGCTGTGATTTCCTGCTTTGGGTACTCTGATCATATCTAGAGAGCACAGATTTCCCTCTTTTATATCACATAGATTATTGTGCACAAGTCAAAACAGCAGACAGGAACTGGTAGAATTTAAAGCTAACATGATAAATCACCCTGAGGTCTTTTTTGCATCTTGAATGTTTGAACAGTTTGACTAAGTCAAACGTCCCTGAATTATTGTGAATATGAAGCTTGAACAACAGCTAAGGTTTTTACTATTTATTATAACTGCAACCAGTTCCCTAATAAATCTTGTAAATTTGTATACATATTGTTGAATATGGAACGTTTTTTTAAAAGCTATATTTAAAAAACCCAAAAACCTCCATGCGGCATTTAGAGGGGTGCAGAATGAAAGTACAGCATTTCCTTAAAAATTTATATTTAGCCTGAACACATACATTTTGACAGGTTCGCCAATGGCGTTATGTTTACAACTACCAGCCAATAGGGGGCCGCCATTGTGGGTTGCCAAATACAGTCTCTATGTTCCAATAGTATGTTCGGCACAGCTTGGCTGGCACTGGGAGAAATGGCGGTGTCGGCAAGTCAAGTAGCTGCGTCTGAGCTGCGGAGATATCGTTATCCGTCTCAGAAGAGGAATGACTGGAGAATAGCAAAAACTAGAGTAAATTTAGGTGAAGCCTACACTAGATGGAGCCACGTAAAAAATTTCTACGGCATCAAAACACACGGGGAAATGGCTACTTTTCTACTGGATTGGTAAGCTAACTCTCTTAACTTGGCGAACGTTAGCTGCCAGTTAAACTCCTCTGCAATACTTGTTTCCATTTTATGACCTTGGTCCTAGTTATGAGAAGACCGATCAGGACACGGAGGCAGCTTAATCCTCCTGTCCTGTCCAGTATTGCTGGCTAACTTTCACCACTGAGGTGAGTGGCCAAAGTAAGACTGTCAGAAATTACGTGCATCTAATAGATAATTGATAGCAAGGCTAACGTTAAATACTGCTGTAAAATAAACTTATGAGTCGAAATTAGTCCTCACCTTGTACGACATGGTGCCGGCTGGTCACTTGATGTATCGGCGGCAAGCGAACTCGACAACCCAACACCTGGAATAATTTTTCTGCCGTTGCAGCTGTAACCTGGACACATCAGATGTCGCTATTGTGGCCCTATTCCATATCCAACCTTCAATGCTCTTTATGAATTGTTAGCATAAAACAGTATTAAATTCTATAAACATTTTTGCAGGCCAGCAAAGTTTGGCATGAAAATGAAAGATGGCGTTCGAGGTTTCGCAGACATCCTGTTGATGTTTTTCCATACAACATTGTGCAATCTGTTTAACTAAAGACAGTTAAAGTCAGGGTGTGTTTAAAGGATGGGCGGGAGTTCCAAGGTTTAGAGATCACCTATGACTTCATCTCTGGATCAGATTACTAACAAAGACAAAGTATTGCTTCACAATTTCCCATGCTTTTCTTCCACATGCTTGCGGAATATTTGCATCATGATTGTAATACCAGCTTGTAAACTCTCTGAGTCCTTGAATCTACAACACAAAAAACCCAGACTTCACACATCTACTGTGTATGAGAGGTAGAGAATGGCAAATTCTTCACAATCCAAATGCTCCCTTCTGTTTGCCTGCAGTCTGTCATCATTTAAAGTGTCATCTCCAGCTGCTACCAGTCATTAAGGAAACCTAATGAAATAAAATATCCAAGTATCTTTTCTGTATTCATAATTAAATAAAAAAATGTCCCTCCATTGCAATACATTTTATTTTGATTCAATTTTATCTTGAGGGATTTGAGTGTGTGAGAAATCGAGTATTTTGTCTCAATTAGTCTGACTTTGCCCTCCTTCATTGATTTGTTTCTTCTGTGACGAACAACATGGTAATGATAAAGCAAGGCAGAAAATTTAAAGTGGCAAAACAATCAAAGAGGCCGAGCGCAAAAGCAAATATAACTTAGAGTGAGACTTGGGCTCTGCACTAATCTCGGTTCATGAGGAAATGCTTGGACAAATTCCCAGTCAGGGGTTTGCTTAAGAAAGTCTGGAAATACAAGCTGGGCAAGTGAAAGATGTCTTTGATTAATCTCTGGCAGGCCATGCCATTTAAGCTCGTCTGACCCATCTTTTACAAATCTTTTTTCTGCTTGCTGTTTTAATCTCTTCACACAAGCCATCACAGGCATGATTACATGACCACTGGCGAGTTGAAGGAGCAAATGAAAGCAGATTTTCCAAGGAAGTGGCTTGAGTGAGTGAGTAAAATTATGGGGGGGGGTTTCCCAGATCCTTGAGTCAACTAGCTAAAGCTTCCCATCATCACTCTTTGTAAATGCTTTCATGCTTAAAAATCCTCCTTTCCACAAAAAGCTCAGATTATTATGTAGTTAAATCCTTTGAGCCCACTGTAAAATAAAAAGTACTTTTGTGATGAGTTTTGTTTAACAACTTATATATTGCTTTTTAGTGAGGATAAATCATAAATGACTGTTGAGCCCAAATCTTGATATCAATGTACCCTGTGGTCAAAACAGTGCTACAGCACTCTTTCAGTAATTGTCTAAACTTCCTGACTGTCTCTGCTTAATATTCATCTCACTTCCTCTGCAGCTTTACCAGATGTGTTGTATCACACATCTGATGCATTCAAAGGTCAGCAATGCTAATAGCACAGAGGAGGACAGAGAGTTGTTAATTACAGTCTGTCTCCGAGTCAGAGACCTCATTGCTGGAAGAGAGCCTGTCCTCTCACACACAAACACAATTATATTCACCCACATACACCACCAAAATAATCATCAGAGGACAGTATACTGAAACAGCTAATAGGTGAACAAAGGATGTTCAGCTGTTAGTTTTGGAAAATACTTACAAAGCACCAGTCCTTGATCAGAAGCATCTATTTATTTATGAAGTCTGAGGGATTCAATGCCAGATAGTAGAAAACTCCAAGGTGAACTTACATCGATTTATTTGATGCATTAACTTAATACTGGATGGGAAGTATATGCAGAGAAAAAGTCAGCGTAATAAGCTTTGCTTCACTTCAAGGATCTCCAACAACAGGATAAAAAAATCTTACCTTGAGGGGTACTGCTGCATTTAAAAAAAAATAACGAATCAGCTTTGCAAAGATGACAAGCCAGCTTTCAAGTCCGTGTTTTCTGTTTGTGGTATTATTTGGGCGTTTCAATAATGTAAGATGGTACTTGTAAAATGTTCTTTCATTATATTTCAAAAGCAGAAGGTCATAAAGTTGGAAATTTTATAAGCTAGAAAAAAATGTTTCATGTGTCAGAAATACAGAGCTACAAATATATTCAAGGTTTACAGCAAAGGTAAAATGTGAGCAAAGCTTTGCTAATGTATACATGTGACAGATATGGGAAACCTTTAGGGTTGGTGCAACAAATTCAATCACATACAGATTCAGTTGTGCATGCATATAGGGAGCAACAGTAAGTCCCCGATTAAGGAGGTACAACTAAACAGGCTATTACTCAAAATGCATTATGTATTATTTTGTGAAAAAAGTGTCTTTTTTCAGTGCCAGTGCATAACTGAAGTCAGGTGATGTAGTGTTGCAGCCAGCAGGAAAACCCATGTCATCAACATATCATCTCAAATTCTTGGGGTTGTATGGGTTGTACACATATACACTAAGCTTCAGAACACTATGAAGGACATATCTGACTAGAAGGTTTCTATTGTACTTACACCATGTTTGTATCTTTTGCAGGTGTCAAAGAAGTCATCAACCAGTGAGGGTCCATTTTCGGTTGCACATAGTTATCTGTCTGTGTTGCTTGTAGCCTCTACTGAATAAAGCATATTTGGTCAATATTTAAGTACAGATGAACAGAGATGGTACCACATGTACCAGGTCAAATGCTGATTGATAGCTCAACCTGGGAAGTGCTGACAACAACAGAATTCACAGGGCATATGAAGGGTCAACAACCTTAGATAACAAAGATGCACATGTGAAAAGCCAACATAATCATATGAAAGATACTACAATTATATATATTGGTCTACAATATAATATGGTAAAAAGAGGAACATTTTTGTCAGTCATGGTTCAACTTCATTACAACTCCCAAAAGCTGTAGATGACATTTCCAATCATGTCTTGTTGTGACAAAGTTGATGCTCATGATGTGGCAATGTTGCAACTACTGACTAATAGAAAAACATGGACTCAGAGTAAAAAAGGGTTGATGGTTGACATTAAGCTCCTCTCCTTCAACCTCAAGTGAAATTACCGATACAAATCTTGTTCTGCACAATCTTTCCCACCATCCTTTCACTTTTCTTCTTCCACTTACTTATGATTTCACTTACTTATATTTTTCTACTTCACTGCCACCGCCTAATAGTTATGATTCAGAGTTAAAAAAAAAGACATGTTTAGGTTCAGATGTTTGGGTTTTGGTTACAAACCTACAACCTATTACAGACTGTACAGTTTAGTACTCATTGGTCACAATTTCCATCATGCCAAGTAATCTTTCCTGATACCAAACAACTACTTCCCAAAATGTCTACTGTGACTTCTGTCTTTTCTACAGCAAAGCAAAGCAAGAATACCAACAATAGCACCAACTCAACCAAGAGCAGCCCACAGCTCAGTTTGTTCTACATATTTCCAAGAGTGCCCCGCTATAGGAGCACAAAACTATAACACATTTGCTCTCTGCATTGGGACATATGGAGAAGATTCCTTACATGCATCAGATGTTGTGTGATTGCCCATTTCAAGGCAAACTATGATGTTTTCTGGTCCCTAACCAAATAGCTTTTAATACATAAATAAAGGGGCTTTAAATGTAACTAAACAGCAGGTGAAAGCAGAATTAAACAATGACAGAAAATGGCACCTCAATTACCTGATATGTTTGTTCTATTGTGTAGCTTTGGACAGCAAATAAACACCCACAGTTCACATATTTGGAGGCGAAAGTGGTGGTGGAGAATGAAAAGAGGTGCTTTTCAAGTTCCCTTTTTGTTACACTTTTGTTTAACAGCTACCATTTTTCATATAGTGCTTGTGTAGTTGTTCTTTTAGTGTTCGGCAACAAGATGAATGTGTGAGAAATATATTATGGTTTCAGTTAAAATACACTCTTTGATAGTGTTAGAAGATATACATCTCTCTTCTGCATCAAGCTTCTCTTCTACTCTCTGCATTATCATGCGGATGAGATCAAATATGATAATGTTGTAGAGGTGTATGTATATGTTGAAATATGATGCCAAGGTGCTGTGACTAAATGCGTAAGAATTTGGATTAAGAGAGGATTCATTTGTTGACACCTGACAAAAACAGCTAAACATCCACTCTCCTTTACTCAACTCAACTTTATTTATAAAGCCCTTTGAAACAACCAAGGCTGAAAGAAGGTGCTGTACATAAATAAACTGTGATTTCTCAGTTGTTGGGTTATTTCCCTCTACATACCATAATCATTTCTACTGTAAGGGAAAATACTTCAGATGAACTGTATTTGTCAAAACTGATAACATCAGTGATGCATTTAAAATGATCAAAACTGAATCACCGACAGCAGGAAATCTAACTGCTAAATTCTATTCATACACACAGCTTGTGCATCTCCATGAGATGTGAACAATCACAATCAATTTAACAGGAATTAAGAGCAATTACACTCTTTCTCTCATGCATATGCATATGCTCTGAAGGGGAGGCAGTTTATTCAAATGTGACTTTATCTTCATTTAGCAGCGTCAGTTTCCCAAGGCAAGCTCTTTCAACTGTCAGAAATGAACCATCTTGCCTCTTTAAAGTTACAACCGATGGGAGCCCCAAGGATGAGCACCATGGCAGCCCTCAACATTTCATTTTACCTCTCATTTTTTTATGTTTATTCCCTGCAAGAAACAGATGTCATGATGAATGGTGCGGCAGTCTGCTCTCGACAAGAGAAATGGTGTCTTTACTGTAAAGCAAGTCAATGACTTTGGAGGGCACATTCTCATGTGATGTGCACTGAAAGGTCTTCATTATGTCATGATAGGGTGTTTTTCACAGTCAGGAACCCATCTGTGATGATAAAACAAAGTGCTTTCTCCAAAGAGATTTGCATCTTTGGACACAATATTGCACCTTTGCATGGCACATATGTTCATCATCACAAAGCTCTCAACAGATCAAACAGGTTGGAAGAGTTAAAAATATCAAGTAACTGAAATTAAAAAGGAGATTTTTTTTCTTTTTCTGGACCTTGTAAAAAGATTATGTGTCTCAGAATCTTGAGATGGAAGTAAAAGTTTAAATCCCAAATCACACGGACAACTTTTACAAAATGTATGACTGTGTTGCGTATTACATAGCATGACAAAGCAATGAACATCACAACCCTGGTGTGTGTCCAGTATGCATTAGCTCCTGTGATTTTCAGTCTGAGGACAAGCCATAACAAGTAACGCAACATTAAAATAATATATAGCCTCCTCTTGAGGATCCATGGTAATCACCTGTCATGCATGACAGCTGTTGCAACAACGGTGTTGCAACAACGGTGAGATATATATATACATATATATATATACTGGTGTTCAGACAACACCAGTTGATTCTTGATTCTTGATATAGATATTACACAACTATGAACTGCATACAGTATATAGAGTATTTGTCATTCCACTATAACTACAGGTTTTCATAATGAATCAAGTCTAAAAAGTCTCCCATAAATAAAAGCTTTCAAATGTTACATGCTTGAAGCGCAGCTTCAAAAACATTCACTCTCCAAATCAAATTGTTCAGTGCTTTTTTTCAGTGCTCTTTTCATCTTTTTTTCAAAATATCTTCAGCACTGATTAAGCAAGAATATGAACAATATCAAGACTAGAGTAACTACATTTTTAGGGAGCAATGCTGCTCATCAAAATGAAACCATTGATTATGCATTTCAAGGAATTAACTATGTGTGGCAGGGACAAAGGAGGGTGCAGGCAGGGTTTGAACCCCAGCCTCCCAGGAGAGAGTCATGCACACTAACCAGTCAGCAGAAGGGATATCCCTCAAAACAGGAGGACAGGAATACTAGTCAGGAAAAGACAAGGATCTGGGAATGAATGAAAGAAACCAATGAGTATTAATGCAGAGGGAGCTAATTAAAAACTTGCAACAAGTATGTTAATCAGGAAACAGAAACCAGGAGTAGAAGAGCAGGAGGTGAATTACGGTAATACATAAGGGGATAGACTCTAGTATTACTAACTAGAATATAAATTAAAACAGAACAAGCAATCTTAAAAAACAAAGAATAAATACATGAGGAAATACATCTTCCTGCTTCCTGGATTAAAAAGAAAAAAAGTGCATGGGTATATTTTTCTGTCAGACTTTGTAAGATTGCATGTCATAGTGCTAGAGCTCCAACTGGGCTGTTTCTGTAAATAAAGCTTTTATCAAGTGCTGTAGATAAACTTACATCAGGAAAATCACTTTAAGATTGTACTGATTTGATGTTAAAGTGATATCTCAACTCAATCAAACCATTTCAAGGCTGACATTTAAATAAAATTGAATCTGCTGATGATGACTACTGCGCTGCTCCACATGCGCACCTCCCCTTTTTTCCCACCTCTCCCCTTCGTAGCGCGCAGGGGAGCTCACAGTCTGATTGAGACGTACCTACGACAAAACGTAGTCGGCGTTTATCAGCATGAACCTCATTCGCACGGAGGATAAAACGACTGTTCGTCCTGACACCTGTCAAACGCTGATTCCTTCAACTGGTGGTCACTAGACTGTTTGCTTTTGAGCAGCCGCGTAAAAGACGCATTAAAAAAAAACGAGTCAACTTCAGAGTAAGTATTTGCCTTTTCTAATCACACAAAAAGGAGTGTTGTAGAATAATTCCTAGTGCTAAAGTTAATGATCTTGATTCTGAGAATGGTTGCTTTGTTTCATTTTAAAACTTTTATCCGTTTTATACTAATTAATCTTAACGCAGTATTAGAGCTTAATTGACAGTAGATTATCATATCATATCATTCATGTCCATGAAATGACAGTTCCTATGCAGAAAAAGATATTGTACTGCTTCAAACTAACTGGACCCTTGGTGCGTTGCACAGCTGCAGTATGTCTCTGTGACATTTCTCTTGGGAGTTGATTTACCAGATACACTGATACACAAACAACACTTTGTAATGAGGCAAAGATGAGCTGTAAACATTTGTCTTCATGCCTCAAAACTCATGTGCTTATTCTGTAATTGTTATTCAGATTCACATAGCTTCAGCTCTTGTTCAACATCTCTCAGCAAATTCCTTTCATTCTACTTAAACTAATTTTCTAATACATCCCAGGATACAAGCCAACTTGTATAGTCGTTTTTCCACCTTCTTTCAAGGGTTTTAAGTCTGAAGTGACGAGATCTGTTGATGTGTAAGTTATTTGTGCGCACACTATATCTGCTTGACATTTAGGTCATTTTCCTCCTGTTTCCAGTCTGTCAAATGGGCTGCAGCTCTGCTCAGAGGGCAGAGCCGAGGTTCTAACAAGAAGGCAGGTGACCTTTGGACAAACCAGCCTCTAAGGAGTTTCAGTGTAGCTCTTAAATTATTTTTTTTGTCAGTTGGAGGAAGAAAGGGTTGGAGCATAGTGTGAGGGGAGGGAGGACATGGATATGGTGTTGTTAGTCTGCACACACCCGTGGTAAACCTCACCATGGATGCTGCTCCCAGCTTTGCAGCCTGTCTGGCCGGCCGGGCAGGGAGGTTTTAAGTTGTTCACCCTAACCCTTTTGTGGGACAAATGTGAGGAGCTGCTGAGATGTCAAAGCCACGCTTCTTTTGGCAGGACCTAGTGTTTGCAACCTTAGGTAATGCCAGAAATATGAAAGTGGAGACGGATGAGATGCAGCATATAAGTATGTTTAGACTGAACTCTGGGGGTCCACCACAAATGGAAGAAAATGATTCTGTAATAAAGTATTACATGTAGGAATGTGGGAGGATTGCATGATACTGAAGAGTTTTGGCAGCATCTCGGTGGTTCTATTTCGAGAATTGGATATTTTTTAACCTAAGATGACAACAAGACTCAGTAAAACAAGACTGGCTCTGTATTATTTTTGACATGAAAACAATTTTTGAAAGGATGATTCACCTGTCATTATCTTGTTGTGTGCTTGCTGCTGGGTAATTTTCCTGATGGTTGATGTTTTTAGCAGGATTTTTCTTTGGCTTTTGCTTTCATCTGTTGATGTGTTTTTGATTATCACATTCAGCACAAAGATTTTCATTTCATTGTGTTCTGTTGTTCTTTGTCTTTTAAAACTGAGTTCAATGATTGAGTGGACTTTTATCACAACAACAGTATTGGTGTAAGTTACATTATTGCTGAATCACAGGAATCTTGATGTACTGTGTGAATATGGTTGCATGTGCTCTGACCTAACCAGGCATAAACACAGATCTTTTGGGTTGTCCTTGTACTGTACTGTTTATGTTGACTGCTAAGGTTCTGTTTGTCACTAAGAGTGGTCTCTGTGGATGCCTCTTGTTTTAGTGCATCCTTCAGATGATTATTGAGGTTTGGATCTGAGGGGTTCAGGGCCAGGTCAGGGGTTCTACCATGTGGGTGTTTGTTTGGTCTGCAGTAGTGTTTAGGCAGAAGGTAGTTGGTGAAGTAACATTTTGACCCAAAGTTTCCAAGCAGAACATTGAATCATGACGTGGCTATTATTATTTAAAGGTTGGATATGGAATGCACGTGATTTCTGACAGTCTTACTTTGGCCACTCACCTCAGTGGTGAAAGTGAGCCAGCAATACTGGACAGGACAGGAGGATTAAGCTGCCTCCGTTTCCTCCGTTCACTGGGTGTGGAGGTCGATGGTCCATGATCGGTCTTCTCATAACTAGGACCGAGGTCATTAAATGAAAACAAGTATTGCAGAGGAGTTTAACTGCCAGCTAACGTTTGCCAAGTTAGCAAGAGAGTTAGCTTAATAATCCAGTAGAAAAGTAGCCATTTCCCCGTGTGTTTTGATGCTGTGGAAATTTTTTACGTGGCTCCATCTAGTGTAGGCTTCGCCTAAATTTACTCTAGTTTTTGCTATTCTCCAGTCATTCCTCTTCTGAGACGGATAACAATATCACGCAGCTACTTGACTTGCCGACACCGCCATTTCTCCCAGTGCCAGCCAAGCTGTGCCGAACATACTATTGGAACATAGGGACCGTATTTGGCAAACCATAATGGCGGCCTCCTATTGGCTGGTAGATTTAAACATAACGCCATTGTCGAACCCGTCAAAATGTATATTTTCCGGCTAAATATAATTTTTTAAGGAAATGCTGTACTTTCATTCTGCACCCCTCTAAATGCCGCATGGAGGTTTTTTTTTTTCTTAGATATATAGGTTTTAATAAAAATGTTGCATATTCAACCTTTAAGTCACATTCACAGTTTTCTTTTTGCGCTTATGGCTGTGCACAGTAAGAATTGCCATAGCTCAAATGGATGCTAGCACCTACAGCAATTTCCTCTTACAGATCTTCAAAGGTGACTTAAGACAACAGTCTGCCTTCACAAGTCCTTTTTGATTTACATTAATGATAAAGTGGTCAAAATCATTTTTAAAAGAGAAAATGGATGGTATAAAGATGCAAAGATAAGCTGGAAAACTCGGGTGTAAAGGAACAAGAAGTATTGCATGCTTCCATGTGAAACTAACTTCCTGTTTTTCCCAAGAGGACAAATGAGTTTAGAACTGACCATTCAAGTTAAGAATCGAATGATGATGATCAATCATGCGTTGGCAGTGTTCTGGCAGAAAAAAAAAATCATATCACTGGTCACAGATGTTCTTCAAATGTCATTCAGAGAGAAAACAAGGGCTTAAAAATGCTGTAAAATAAGCCCTTCAACAGATACTGTTGTGGCCTTTGAGCAGCAAATAACCCAATCTGCTCAAATGACCCTTCAATTATGTATGGAAACAGACTGCTGAGAGGACAGGCAGGATACCATTTTAATCAATATATATGTGAACGTCATTCATGTCAGGTCATTGCAGTTTAGTGGAAAACATACATACATGGATTCTGCAAGAACTGTTTAGAGGCCTCTGTTTTAAAAGACTGCACATATTTACTCTACTTTTCATAAGATAGGCTGGCTTATTCAGTTTAATGATAAATACATTTCAGAGACCAGCATATCTTTAAACTACTGTGAAAGAGTAGACCTTTTTTAAACTCAAATAAAATGCTACTAGATACAGAATTGTTTAATTTATCCCGTTTTCTTCACAAAACAACTGGATTAGTCTTGAAAATTAAAGTCCTGGGATTGAAAACCTGTTCCACTTTAGTCCTGATTCAGAACAAGGTGACTCAAGTTACTTTAAAAATCAAGTTCATCGTAAAGTCTGTTAAAACACGTTTTGTCCAAGTTACATGTTTGAATATTTACTCACAAATGCCTGAACAGAAAAAGTAACTCTAATTGGATGCATATGTTCTGTAGCCTTTAATCCGGTATGAGTCACTAGGCAAGACAAATATTTTGTAAAGTGAATGAGAGCATTATAATCTGAGATCAAGAAGTAGTTGAAGTGAAACAGTAGCTGTTCCAAAAACACATTTATTAGGTTCATGGCACATAAAAATCTAAATCAAAAGGTAAAGATTGAAAATTTTGGATTCTTGTATGACCTTTTTGTTTTAAGATATCAAGTATGTTGAGTGTCCACACCTATTTAGTTCACAAGAGTTGGTAACAAGCACAGGCATGCTGCTACAAGTCTCGTAGAAATATTGTGTGCTAAAAGGATTTATGGAACTTCGGTAAATCCCTTCTGTACTTCTGTAACAGACCCATGTCTTCACACACAATCAAAAGCTATTCAACGGCACTGACAAATGCTTTCTTCAGGTGTCTTTGATCATCACTCTTTACTGCCGTGAAAAACAAGGTCACAACTCAACACGGGACTTGTCATGTTCAAGAAATATTCAAATCAAACTTTATTTATATAGCACCTTTCATACATGACGCATTACAAAGTGCTTCACATCATAAAAACAACTATTTAAAAATGAATAAATAAATTATAAAACATCAAAATCAATAGCACACACCTGATCATACTCTTTTTCACTTCTCACACATTCGTCATCACACACACACATACACACACACACACACGATATACACACACCCAACGCAAACACATGATGCCCCCCCTCTTTGCATAAAATTAAAAATCTTCTTTCTAATTTCTGCCTCTTTAACTGAAATGATTATGTCAAAATATAATTTGAGCTAAAAGACAATTGGCTTTATTAAATATTATAACACTCTAATTAAAATCCAAAACGGAAGTTCAAAAACAAATGTAATCCCAGGTTTTTTTCACTTTCAGCACTATGTGCTAGCATTTGCTAGTAACAGACAGCCTTCAACACCCATAAAAATGAAACCCTATCATGCTGTTACACACATAACACTTGACATCTAAATCGTGTGTTAGGATTTTTAGTTTTCATAAATAAAAATCAGAGGGACTTTTAGGAAATGAGGATGGGAACCACTATTTTAACCTGAGTATTTATTATACCAACCTGTTGTCATTTCTAGGCTGTGTCTCTTTGGTGTCAGTGCTGAGATACATCAGATGAGGCTATAGTGGTGGTCAGGAGGAAATGCTGCCCTGTGAGTAAACATGAGGTTGGTAGGATTTTGGTTGCATATGCAGCGGGACTTTCATCCTGGAGTTTATGTTTGACCATTGCTTTTTTCCACTTTGTTTCATGATGAAACAGTCCCCTCTAAGAGTGTTATGAAAGAAATCCTTTAACTAGTCACCAAAGCTGAATCAGAAAAACTGCCGCATAGTTATCGGGACTTGGTTAAGTTTAGGAAGATTGTGGTTCAGCTATAAATGATATGCTTTTGGAATTTTAATTCCGCAAACTCATTGGCAGTGACACAGAGCTTATTACATGGCCACAAGGGTTTAACTCAACAATAATGATAACAGAGCTATGACCTCCTTCATACTGTAAATAGTGCGAGTTGTTTTTTCTTTGGAGGAGAGCCTTCAGGAGGAGAGTTTGGTCCAAAGTGGGTGGTATAATACAGTGCCAAAACCAAGACGGCCGTGGAAGCCTGAATAAACTTTTGTTGTTGTGTTTAATGTGTTGTGAACCATTCATTTGTAATCACTGGACCACCACTGTGAGATAAAGTTTTTGCATCCCAGTTCCTTCAATCTATGGGGCTGAGAAGCTGATATTTAGATTCTACTATATTTGGACCTACGCTAATTTCCAAGAAGAATTGCTTCAGAAAAGGTAGCAAATACTATTAGAGTATCAACTTGTAGTTGTAGAGAACGTAGTGTAGAGACCAGAATTCAAGTTGTCATAAACATGAATAACCCTGTAAGTGGATCGGGCTGCACTGCCCGCCTAGACTTACCCCAGATGCACCATATGTCTTCAGACCTTCCCACTCCTTTTTCCTTGCACTCATTAAATGGCAACATTTCAGATGTTTTGTTTCTGTTAATTACACATTGGCTTTAAAGTTCTGCTGTAAGAAACCACTTGTTGCTATAAGAAAAAGTTAGTGTGAAGATATATATGCTGACCTGAATCCACAAATGCAACATGTAATGAAAGACCATATCTGCACTCCAGATGTCAATGTAGACATCTGGTGAAACAAGGTTTAATATCATGCTATTTAAAGCATGTGTCTCTTTTGTTTAGACTGTGTTTTTACTTCAAAAACCTGCTTATTTAATAGTCATTCTCCCTTGACATAAATTCATCTTTTCTTTTAGTGGGAAGTGAAAAGGAAAGGGAGGAATAGTCCAGCCCTCTGTGTGGGATTAAGGTAGTTTCCTGATCTGTTTTTGCTTGTGGGATATTTTTTTAAATTTCCTGTGAAGATTTCATTCACAGTTCAACAGTGAAAAGGGGCCTTAGAAAGAAAGAACTATACTACCAAGTACCCCCCAGCATGGAGCATTGTTATTGTCATCTCTCCATATTACTTTGACATTTGATTTCTTTTTCATCCACACAGAAGGTTTTATTATTACCTCAGTTTGGTATCCCATCTGTCTTTGTTTGACTTTCCCATCAACATGGAGGTTGTTTTATTTCCTTTTGTGGCATCAGATTTTTCTTGTCCCTCCCTTTTTTCCAGTCCTGGCATTTCGCCAAGTCCCAGTCGAAGTGTACTGTTTAGGGTCAGCGTGTGCTTACACACTTATAAACAAAGACATGATTTAAACATGTTTCAGGAGAGGCAAAAATATGCGTGAAGACAGTGCATGCTGTCTTCTCTCTTTAACTCTTTAGGTCAGGGCTACTCAATTCGCTCCCGCTTGACTCAGAATAACAGCCTATGAAGTTCTGCACAATGACTCATTAATTTGAGTCAGGTGTGTTGGAGCAGGGAAATATTGAAAACCTGCAGGGCTGCACCCCTCATAGGACTGAACTGAGTCCCCTTGCTTTGGGTATTAGACTCTTCAGGCTCTGTGAGGCTGCTTGCAGCTGCTGTCTTTGCTTCACTGAATGAGATCTGTCTTCATCATGTTGTCTTGGCTGCAAGATAATCAGTCAGTGTGTGATTGGTTTCCTTTGGTGCATTTAAGTTGCTAAAATGTGAGTTTTGTGCATGGCCTAAAACTTTAATGTCACAACTTGCACCAAATTTACAGCCTAAACAGATGTTCAGTAAACAAATCAATGATGTGGGTGAAAGCATATCTGATCTCTAAAATGTCATGGTTACCCAGGGAAAAAGACAGACAACATACGCTTGTAGCTTAGCAGTTATAATTGTTCAAATGTGTCACTAGCATAATTGGTTGTATTCCAAATGAGACACAGCTGTGGACTCTGTGCAGCTGGAGCTGATTAAAAATAACAAGCTCCATCATTTGTCCACTTTGAAGCCACAACTACTGATAAGGTGGGCCAATGCAGCATATTGTAATTTTTAATTAGTGACAAAAACAAGTATTAGTTTGCATCATTTCTAACTATCATCTCCAGTGCATAGAAACTAGTCTTACTAGCACAATACTGGACTGCAGGGACTGCTGTAGCACAATCTTCTTTTGTTCCCACATAATGTAGTCTACGACTGCAAGAACTGACTGAAGGGGAACAAATTGTTTATAATAGTTTGCAGCAAATGTTAGCATCAGATAGTTGATTTACATTGTGATACACTGTCTGCACTGTGGTAACATCTACATAGGGGCAAGTGAAGCCAAAACTGTGTCTTAAGTCATTTATCTCAAACTTAAACAGTACAGAGACTAATGAGAGCGCAGAAGCAGTTTTATGATCAAATCTTTGTAACTTTCTCTGTGATAAAGCAACATCCGATGTAACTTGGTTACATTGATCAATATCAAAACTGAAAGAAAACTGTATATTTCTTACATGTAGTAATCAATTAACCTGCAATTATATACACTTGTTAGTCAGAATGGACATAAATCTGCATGAGACAGCAAATGTGATTGACTTTAATCAGCTGAATTTAGGGCAAAAAGCTTTTTGAGGGATAAAAGTTGCAGAGTCAAATACAAAATCCCTTTTTTTTTTGTAATAGGAACTTTAACAAAGTCTCAAATGTCTTCAGATATTGTATTGAATTTTATCTAAACAAAAGCTATAATACAAGTTTATACTGTACTAAATAAACTTTATCTGCATGAAAAGGGTGGCCATACATAACTATAAAGATATAGAAGTAAAGCTCAGTTAAAGTTCAGATGAAATGTCCGTATCTGCTCAGCCTAGATAACAGCAACAGATTCTATGAAAATTTGCACATAATCTAATATCTTGTACAAATGTCATGTTTTGACTTGAGGATGGGGCCAGTGGAATAGTGTCCGAATTGAAAACCTTTTCCTGTAAGTGTTTTTGTTCTGGAATTCCATGGCAATCTCCCAATTTATTTTCTCTTCTAAAAAAATAGAAAAATCTTGGCCATGGTCAGAAAATCATTGAAAACACCATCATTAAATCTCCTGGGTCTGTGAATTTCCAGGCTCGTAGAAATCTAGCTTGCAGGTGTGGTAATAAGCTGATTTGCTCCAAGGAACTGAACAACTATATAATTAACAGTTTCTGGTCCTAGATGGATCATCACTGAAATAGAGATGAAATGAATACTGGTGTGGAGTTTTAGCTGTATTTGTGATAATGTTAGTCTGGACTAGTTTGATCCAGGCTGAAATGCCTTGACTTAATTCACCAGACCTTCACTTTGCACCAACATGCCAAAACTGAATTATATCTAGACGTATATACTATATCGTTGGTCCAAATTAATGTTAAACTCGGGTATAATGAGTCCAAGTGGTGTGACTTCCCAGCAGTTCTACCGTTATCTCTTTGTGTATTTAATCACAACAAAGTTATGTTGGAACATTTGGGACTTCTACTAAGTTTATAAATGTAAATGGTTCAGACCACAACAAAGGAAAATATTTGTGTCTGGTAGAAACAGTTTTCAGTACACTGGGATGAGAAGGGTTGGTCTGTAGGGTCAGATTTTGGTTTAGATGTGTACAGTGTAACAGCTGGTTTCTTAACAGCAAACAACTGTCATAGAGCCACAGTTAGTGGAAAATATACTTAGTTATGTAATTGGTACTTTACTCTGGTTTTTGCTGATCAAAATAAATAAGAACTTACTGGCAATTCAGTAAAGGAACTTTAAAGAGACACGCTACAAAATTAACTTAAAATGAGTTTTACATTCATTCATTTCTTCATTCATTTTGTGTACCGCTTAATCCAATTCAGGGTCGCGGGCGGGCTGGAGCCTATCCCAGCAATTATCAGGTGAGAGGCAGGTACACCCTGGACAGGTCGCCAGTCAATTGCAGGGCCAACACAGAGAGACAAACAACCATTCACACACACACACACTCAGTCCTAGGGAGAATTTAGAGAAACCAATTAACCTAACATGCATGTCTTTGGACAGCGGGAGGAAGCTGGAGTACCCGGTGAGAACCCACGCATACACAGGGAGAACATGCAAACTCCGCACAGAAAGGCCACTATTTCAAACCCCTCCCCAGCTCGAACCAGCAACCCCCTCTGGCTCAAACTCTGCCCAAGGCTTGAACCAGTGACCTTCTTGCTGTGAGGCTGCGGTGCTAACCACCACACCACTGTGCAGCCCATGAGCTTTACAAATACCTATAAATCTGGCACAAAATTATTGCTGGCATTACTGCAACTCAATATTGATGTGTATGTATTTTGCAGAAAAAGTTGTTTATCACTCAGGTTAAAGGATTTGATCTGGATTTATAGTAAAACTGGAAATTCCTGCTCTTCTTCCTTTGAACATTTGTTTTCATTGACACTATCTTATCAAATACTTCCAGTCTAAGCTATAGGAACTATAAATTAGTTTATATTTACTGTTGTTTGAACACCTTGTTCAAGTCTCCTGGCTTTTCAGAAAAAAAATGTTCTCCAATATTTCGATAACCTAATATATGTTTACAACATTAACAATATACTCTATGTTCACATACATCCCATTGTAGCCTTGATACCAAGTTGAGTTCGACATTGTGCACACTTAGGATAAATGCAGTTTTATTTTGACTCAGGATTTGATGATGATTTTTTTTTTTACCCAATCAGTCCCATCATTTGTTGGCTTCATTCCTTCTATACATATGTATGATAAAAAAAGGTCTAAAGGTTGTCTTTCCAGCTTATTACTGCTTATACTATTTTTTCTCTCATCTGTACTGCTTTATTCCTCCATGGTGTGCTTTCCCCTTGAATCCTCTTTATACAGAGTCACATTTATAAATCTCTCTCATCTCTTACACTTTGAATTTTTTTCTCTAACCAGGCATTAATCTTCAACAGGTATAGAAAGCAGAGAGGATAACAATTACCTGGGTTTTAGAAATTAATATATGCAGAGGCAAGAAGAAAATAAGATGACAGATCAGTGGGATTTATAAAGATGATACTTGTCAAAACACAACTAGAAAGAGTGTTACATATCATTAAACATAATATGAAAATACATTACATAACAGTAAGAAATGAGGTTAACATCAGAAACTATGTTTTTTCTCTTTTATTTTATTTAATTTATTTTAAAAGTTTGTTTTTAATACTTCTTAATGCTTCTAATGTTTTATGTAAAGCATCTTGAATTGTCTTGTACATGAAATGTGCTACACGAATAAACTTGCCTTGCCTTGACACGGCTGTAATAATAATGCAAGTTGCTGTCATTGACATTTTAAAGTGCACACCCCTGTCTCCAGATATTTCTTCAAATGAGGCCCTCAATACTTCTGGATGGATAAATAATAAGTTCTTCTAAAACCCTGCAGCTACCCATTCAAGCTTGCGGATATCTGCCTGCATTCCTGATAAGTCTGCTAGGGCTCAGATTTGTCCCATTATGAAATCTGCAAGTGTGTGAGAGGTTTTTGTTTGACTTCAGAGGTCCTTTGTGGACTTACTCATCAAATCTGTGCAAGTGCTTGAGTAACCGCGCTTGAGTAACCCCAAATTTATTGCATTCCTCCACGTTAAAATGGATAAGTGAAAGATTACATTAAAGCACTTTGTGTTAGTCAAGTACTGATAATTTGATCATGATTTTACAATGTTTTTAAAAGGAACTCCAGCAATGTAGTATTATCCTTCCATGAAGTTTAATTGACTTTAATTCAAGTGCAATCAACATAAAGTTTTTAAAAATACATTCCATACCGAAAAGGTCTTACCCACTAAAAATGTTGCAGTTTTTATTGTATTCAAAAAAGTAAAAAAAAAAGAAAGAAAGAAAATGTCTTAGTTTCACAGAAGTGGAAATAAAAAGCCGGTTCATGCAAAGTTAAAGCATAGCCACTCTATTTTTTACAGATGGTTCAAAGATTAAAAGAGAGAAAGTGAAACTTAAAGTCCTCCAAGTCAGTTCACAACATTTTTGACCTCCCCTGCACTTTTAAGTTTGACGTATCTATTCCAATTATTTTAGCAAATGAGGCAGCTCTTGTTTATAGATATGCTACAGACTTTGTTTGCCTTGATTAGCTGTAAATTGCCTTTATCAGAAAGAAGGGGAGCCTTTGCAATTGCAATGAGGTTAGTCAGACAGTATCAGGTTATATGCAGTAAATAGAAAACATTCAACAATTTAGCAAACAGAAAACATGTCGATTTTTGGCTTTTTTGTTTCATAATTTTTGAAAAACCTTTTCAGGCACGAATCTAGTGATTCACAGCATGGTTCATTAGTGTCAATTACAGATACAAGAGCCAAAGCTTGTCATTACTGATGGGAGCCTAATATTTACTTTTTGTTAGTTTGCAATAAATAAATGGTTGTAAGCTTATCTGAGTTCGTCATCAACTTGGACTGATTCCTTTTAATTTTGTTTTTGTTGGACTTGGTACAATGTTTTAATTACTTGTTTGGCATCAAATGAACCACCAATCTTTTATTATTCTGGAACAGTGAGAATGTTGAGTAACATTATTGTGGTTGCATTTCAAAATATACTGTTGTGCAGTAAAAAGATAAAATTACTTGATGATTTCATTTCCTGCTACAGTTTTCTGAAAGAGAAACAAAAAGGAAAAGCTGCTTTAGAACATTTCACAACTCAGTGGCAGGAGTGTCTTAGCATAGTACCTATAAGAATAAAAAGATGTACTCTTTTTATTTTTTCTAAATTAACGTGGTGAGAAATAAAAACTGTGTGCACTTGTTTCAGGCACGTCCACCTGTATCAATATGCAACTTGGCCCTGCCTTTGAAAAACCTTGATTTTAAAAATGGCATTTCCAGGTTAACAAAACAAAGTTGTCAGTGAACTTTTAGTTCACACAGAATAATGGTGTGCTTTTAGTTTTGAATTACAGAGAAACTATTATTCCAACCTTGAAAGCCTCTCAGCAAAGCTAGGCCTCGCGTGTGCTGTATAGCCCTCACCATAAAGCAAGGGATCACCATAAAGCAGACCACACACACTCTGCAGCTAACCTCACATGTTTCAGAGGTGCCTCCTGTTTTAGAAAGAGATGGTTTGAAATTCATATAGAAGTCATAAGTCTCCTTTAAATACCCCAATATTAAAAATATTGACCTCACTTTTCTTGGTATTATTTTAGATAATTAAAATACCTCAAAAGGAAGTACCCTGCTGCGCTGGAAAGCCATCTGTTATTGTTTAACACCTGCTTCTATTTTACAGGAAGCCCTGCTGGAGAGTGGGGAGCATTCATGAAATGAAGACAAATGATGACCTGCAGATTAACACAGCTTCCTGTAGGAAAACCTGACCTTTTTTAAAGACTACTTTCCTGGCTTCTCTTTTTGTATGCCTACTGTGCTCCTGTGTCAGCATGACGGCGTCAGACTGCAACAATGGAAGTCCCACACAAATGCACCAGAGTCACGGCCTCCACAGCTTGCCTCTGGTTCAAAACTTTGGGAAAAGGTCTGTCAGAACTTTTTTTGACTTCAGTCAAACAAATGCACCTGAAAATCCAGATGCCAAGTGCATTCCCCTGTTGTTTTTAACCAGCCTGAGTCGCATCTCAAAGGTCAAAGTGGTTAGCTTCCTCCTGGGCTCGACAGTGACGTTTCTTATCATGGCGTCGTATGTACTGATGTGGGACAAGAAAGGACCTTTGCTCACTGCTATACCCTATGACCTCAGACCTGTTGTCATCCCAACCAGCACAGTCACAGATGACACTTCCTTTGAAAAGAGTTTAATAGACACCACACTGCTTGAGAAGATCATCAGCTCCATTCAGAAGTACACATCCAGGAAGTTGCCTGATGAAAAGGACATCATTGGCACAGACCCCCATGTAAGTCTGCGGAATATGGTTAAACTCATGTGTAGTATACATTAGCCAAAGAAAATGAATAAAAAAACGTTATTTTCATATATGTGGACTGCACGGTAGACACACAACAATGCCAAGCATATTTTATAGGGCAATAACAAAAAATGAATAGATTTACATTTGGAAATGAACACAAGTAGCCACTGGGAATTCTGTCTGTGATTTCTTTTTTCCAAAAGTGAATTGTAGAAGTCCACTTTATCGTAAGCACTTTACAATCAACCCAGTCATACAACAGATATACGTGTCTGGTGAAGCTGTGCTAGTTTCTGCAAGCAACAGTCACTTAATGTTGTCAAAGCCTAGTTAACTGCTGTTATGATCTACTCCTGCAGTTCTAGTATGTTTAATGTATGTTGTCATCATAGTTTCCCTCATGCATCCTATAATTTTGCAGCTTCTATGGAGAGAGCATCAGCACTCAAGGTATTAATACTCTAAATCGCAATGAAGTACAGAATGTTGCAACAAGTGAGTCACATAAGTGAGAAGTTAAGTAGCAATTAGTGGTATTATGGTCTTACAAAGAGGCCAAATAGAAGAGCGAGTTGCAGAGCTGCAAAATCATGTAATATGGATGCTACGTTGCTAGGTTTGAAATGAGAAATGCTGCTCTTGAAAGTTACAACAGAAAACTGCATAATTTTACTCATCACAAAGTAAACATTATTTTTTTTCACATTCGGTATTGCCTTTTTTGTTTCTCTCTCCTCTGCAGCTGTTCTCAGTATTCCCTCACCATTTCTTGCCTGGCATCAGGAGCCCTTGCTGGTATGAAGAGTTCTCCGGTAAACTCAACACAGTTTCTGGTATTTCCATGATGGGTCCGTACAAGAAGAACCGCTTCAGGATGTTCTCAAGTAGTTTCAGGAACGTGTGTGACCATCTAAGTGCCAGCTTCCATCAGCATCTGTCCCACAGAGACGGCAAACATTTTCGCCTCCGCTGCCTACCATACTTTTACATCATTGGCCAACCAAAGTGTGGTACCACAGATTTGTTTCACAGACTGCTGATGCATCCAGATGTCAGATTTAACACCATAAAGGAGCCACACTGGTGGACCAGGAAACGGTTTGGTAAGGGAGAAAGAGATGGATCAGTTTTATGTGAAAAAATGTCTATTTTAACTGAACTGTAAACTTTCAGGACTGGTGTAGTTAAAGTAATGGAAATCGGCTCATTTGCTTTTCCTGCAGAGAGGTTGATGATAAGCTTAATTACAGTTATGCACTGGTCTGTTTCTTGACAGTGGAAAGTACTTTTCTGAAACCTTGTGGTCATTGTGAAGTTGCTAGGCAACCAGCAGAGACTGCAGGAAGACACTTGTCATGGCTAAGAAATGATCCAACTAACACATTCGTGCTAACAATACTGTGTGAGAGTGACTTTTAACTGCAAGCCTCACTAGAATCACAAAGGTTACCTCATGCTGTGCCAACAAAACGGGAAACACAAATGGGATTTAAGCTGAAAGAGATTTAACATACAAGCTATTTCCACCTGATAGATCGTTCAGTGGTATCAATCCAATTTAACTCTCAAATTGAAAACAAAGGCTGTGTATTAGCACAGTATACAAATTCCTGAAACAATTATACCTAATATCTGCATTAAAGCATTCTAATGGCTTCAAGAAATCTATATTTCAACTATAGTGGGTGGTTGTATAGAATAGATGTATGTTTGTTGATTAACATGTTTCATTTATTGAGCTTTACATATCAGGGCATTTAAAAAATACATTTGGTTCTAACCATCTCTAAATTAAATACAATCTCTGATGAACAACACATGACATATTACACAGTGTTATTATTTATTCACCAAAGATGAAGCCAGCTGTGTGTGGAAAAAGTAAGTCAACTCCAATAATCCTCAATCAACTTGAGTTTTGCTGCTATGTTTTGGACAGATGGCCATGGCAATACTTCTTTAGTCTTTTTCTAACTTGATAGTTTAACATGCTGACTGAGGCCTTTGGAGTTTGAAATGTAATCCTTGTGCTTTTTGTACTTTCCCTGAGCCTGATCTTCACTCCTGGGAAGATCAGCAACTGTCTTGAATGTTTTCCACTTGCGTATAATCTTTCTCACTGCAGAATGATGGACTTCAATTGTCCTGTAGCCTAATGGTCTTATAGCCCGTCCCAGACTGAAAAGCGGCAACATTATTGATGATGTCTTATTTATTTGGCATTATGTTAACATACGCCTTAATGATCAGACCTGCAAACTGCCAAAAAATCCTGCTTTTGAAAATCTGGCCACTCTTGTTATGTGAGCTGTTGTTGTTCATCTGAGAAAAACATTACTGGTTATTCTCCAGTAGAGTTTCAAAGACCATTTGATTTGTAAATTGATTAAATAACAAAGTAGTCCATAGATTTGCTTATAATGAGTGTTATTTCTGGTGTGCCTTGGGGTGCAGGTTACATCCGTTTCAAAGATGGCTTCCAGGGAAATTACCCCGTGGAAGATTATCTGGATTTGTTTGACTTGGCGGCCCAAAACATCCAAGAAGGAGTCAGTAGGAATTCATCTGAAGACCACAGTGCCCTGAAAATCATAACAGGTGAACACGTGTGAAAGTAGTTTTGTTTGCATGTGTGTGTGTGTGAGTGTGTGTGTGTAGGAATGATGAAGTGCTTTTAGTATCCATTGTGCCTCAGAAGGAAGATTTGTTTTTGTCTCATTAGTCCTCCTTCTTTATAGTCAGGCAAGGCAAGGTCGGGCATGTTTATTTGAACAGTCCATTTCATACAAAAAGGCACTTTAAAGTACTTTAGAAAAACTGTGTGTGTTGGGGGGTGGGGGTGGGGGGCATTATGGCACAAAAAAAGTAGAGAAGAAAATTCCAACCAATACATAATAAATTTGTGATTTTCATATAAGCAGACTTAAAATGCAAATTACAAAAGCAGCAGAAAGAAGTTGTACAGTAAAACAGAAAGCAGAAGCAAGTCTTGCACATGTTATGCAGAATTTTATTAAGTGAAGATGGCATATTGATTTAAAGCTCCTGAGAAAAGAACAGTTTACAGCTTTTTTTCTTCTAAATGGCTACAGTGAGAATAAACCAGGACGGCTGGTTCCAGCAGAGGGCAGCAATATAGCTTCTGGCCATTTTATATCGTGTGGGTTGAACCAATGGATGACCAACTCCAGCACATATGAGGCACCTTCTCTTCTTGTACACACTTAACATATCTCTAACACTTTTTGGGCACAGTTCATTCAGATACATACAGAAAACAAGAATGGCTTTGCATTTAATTCTGTATTTAACTTTTAGTCCCTGGCAGGATCCAAGAATTCAGGCACTGCATTATCATTTCCTGGTGTTTTCCTAGTGTTCCAGTATACTAGGCAGGAGAATTAATGTATTAAGTATTCTAGCAGGAGTACTTTGAAAGAGTTAGAGATGTCTAATGACTTTCACGAGAAGGCCAGTAAATAAGTAGTAGTTCATCTTACAAGATATGGAAGCATTAATGAGTTGTTTTAAAAAAAAATTATGCTGGGATACGATTTTTCTCATTTTAGTTTTTAAGGTTCTAGTATTCTCTTCTGTTAAAACGATGCTGTGTCAGCCAAGTTTGTAGTGGGATGCTCCTCATTTTATAATTCTTTTTGGTGTTTTTGATTGCTTGAACGGTGGCTGAGGGTTAATACAGCGTGGCTGTAGCTGTTTGGAAATGTGTTTTTTAGTCTGCCTCGTCAGTCAGGGATATGAAACCTATCCATGTTCCAAAAATCTGCTCAACAAAATCACACACAAGGGGGAAAAAGAACAAATCATATACCAAGCAGACAGCAAGCAGAAGGCTGTCCCATAACTGGCCATAACATTAGGTCTGGATTGCAGGCAGGCCAGTTCAGCACCCAGACTTTTCTCCTGTGAAGCCATGCTGTTTATAATAGCTGCAATATTAAAGAACTGGTCTGTCAGTTTGTGAGATGGTGCAGTAACAATCACCTCATCTTGAATACAAACAAAACAAAAGAGGTGATTGTTGACTTCCGGAGGAAAAAGAGTAAACAAAACACTGTTTCCATCCTGGGAGAAGAGGTGGAGGTGGTGGAGGAATACAAGTACCCTGGAGTTCAGCTGGACAACAGACTAGACTGGAAATGCAACACAGAGGCCATCTACAAGAAAGGACAGAACAGACTTT
>JBBBVU010000017.1:18352148-18385076 GCA_037177055.1 Atherinosoma microstoma
GCATGAGTGCGGTGGGAGGCAGAAGCTTGAATATGTGCCTTGTATACTTGGCAGGTCTAGTAAACATGGTCAGCATGCTAACTGGAGACATGAAAGAAAAGAAGCACAGAGCTCAGGCAGTTTTATTACTCTAAGCTTGGTTTGAGTCTGTTAATATCAGGCTTGGGACACCTGAAACAATGCAGCTGTGTTGTAGTTGATGTATCGTAGCATTAAATCAATTTTAGATTCAATGCAAAACCTTGTTACAGTCTATAATGCATTTATGTATTCTTATTATACTGCAGTGAAATATGTCTTTGTGACACCCCCATGTGCTCTGCTTTAAATAACACTGAAAAGTAAAGTTATTTACGCTTATGACATCGACAGGGAAAGTGTAAAAATTATATTTAAGTCATGATTTAAATTTGTTTCAAAAATGCATTTATTTTCAAGATAATCTACGTCTTTAAAAATACACATCAAACAGGTTGATTTAATTTTTTTCTGGTTCCATTACAAACCATCTGTTTTACATCCAAACCAGATACTCACACAAACTTTCACACAAATGATTGTGTCTCCTGACGATGATGGGAAATGAGTCTCTCAGAGGAAAAAAGCCACACACATCATTATTGACTGTCAGCAGAGAGGCTTCCAGAACAGCTGGCACAGTGAAAGTCACCAAAACATTAACACACACACACACACACACGCGCAAACACATACACACTTTTATCTGGTGAAAGTGGGAATCCAAGATACCACTGAGTACTCTGAAGTGTTCCTTGATAAGAGCACTTAGTGGGCATTTGTAACATTGTCAAACCAATATTTAGATAATAGATGAGCTCATTATTCATATTGAACTTTAAGATGCTAGTTTTCTTGGTACATTGTCTCAAAATTGCAGTTTACAATCTAAAAATAACGAGTTACACAATCTCATTATTTTAGCATTGTATATCTTATATCTCATCATCGCATCACATATTCATGACATCCCAGAACAACAATTTAAGTTAGAATAATGACTTGCTATGCCATTATGATGACACAGAATCTCAGAATAATGAGCAATTTGCCAAAGTAAGTGGAAAAGACAAAACTACACTTAAAATAATACGAAATGCACTCAATTATTTCAGCATAGTAAATCATCATTTTGAGAGGGTTTTCCAATAATCTGAAATCAAATCACTAAATCAGCTTGTAAGAGATTCGATCTTTAATCTGAGACACTGAGTTTCTTTTAAGTTTGAGAAGGTAAGTCTGTTAAGTGTTTCTCACTATTAATGTGAGATTACAGGATTTTCTTTTTTGTCTCATGATGGTTAAAAAAAAGGAGTTTCCTCTGAATTCCCTCCAATGGACTTTTCTGTGTGTTTCAGGGCAGCATTACTCAGCTGTTGGTTTGACTCAGACACAAAGATGCTGCAGGAACAGGGACTCATTATTTATTTCCCTGTGCCTTCACATAGTAATGGGTGTCAATTTCCATTTTTACCCATACTGCATTGCGACTGCCTCAAAATTCAGAAATGTGCAGTCAGAGCAGGAACCAAATTTGGGTAACGCCTTCATCTCAAGTACAACTACTCAAGCTGAGATCTTTAAGCTGTGACATGAAGAACAGAACACACAGATTGAGTTTTACAGAGCAGCCACTGGAAAGATGGTCTCATATTATAGCAGGAAACTTGAACATCTAATGAAATTAAATAAAGTTCAAACTCAGTTAGATTAATTAATTTTATCATTGCTTTGGGTCTACAGTTGTGGTCCAAGAGAAACCCTGGTGTGTGTGAAGCTTGGGAAAGTCATCAGTCATAAAATGGGGACTCACAAAACAAGGTTAGTTGTGGCTATAATATTAATACTTAGTAAATAAGGCTTTTTTGCTGTTGCAGTCTGTGAATGGTATTGTCTAGCAGTTGATCAAATAAGCCGATACACATGCACATACACAAGCACAAGCAGCGTTTAAGTGCTGAACAGATGACTTAAGTAGATCTTGTAATGATATCAGTGCAATAGCTGCTTAACATGTGTGGTTTACACTTTGTCCTGATGTTGGACTACATGTGATATCAAAACAAGTTACTACATCTGTTCTTCAGATTAACGGAATAATCCTCAGACATTTTTTCTAATGTTACAAATGGATCAGATCACAAGCATAAGATTTAAGAATATTTGTCCCAAGTCATATAGAATAATCCTAACTATATTAAATCAAGTTTCCTCTTCAAGGCATTGATAGCCTTTAAAGACTGCTGAAAGTGCCTTTCTGACGAGAGAGAGAGAGAGAGAGAAAGAGAGAGAGAGAATGGCATGTTATTGCTTACAGCAAAAACAAATACAGCATTCCTGGACAGAAATAGATGGTATTTTTTTATTAGTTCTGTAAGCAGTTCAGGCTGTTTACTTGAGGGCATGGGGAGAACTATGACATTTGAATTCAGCGTTCCCATGATTCACATTATATGACTTAGTTGTTTAATTAAGTTCACTGGAAGATATCTGGATGTTAGAGAAAAGCTCAGAAGTTGGGACTGAAACACAACTTTGGACTAAGTGAGATGTTATAAAATGTATGTAATTAATAATAATTAAATGTTTGTCTGCTATGATCAAGTTATTTGTGATGCTTTGGAATAATTCCTAACACATCCAGTTCAGTGTTGCTGCCACTGAATAAGAGAAATCGCTACACACGGATGACTCCAATTACTGTAGAGGTTTTGGAAGTTTTACAGCCAATTTATTTAACAACAATCATTTGAAAGCACATAGAAAATGGTCTCCTAGTATTTCTTTCTTTCTTTGTAATTCTCATGATTGAAATGTTAGCTTTGTGACACATAATTTTTGGGTATTTAATAAATAAAAGCTTATATCATAAATACTATTTATGATATATGGCGGGTGTTTTAATGTGTAGCAGAAATATGGTCTGATGTTGTGTTTTGAGCTTCGACTATTTGCACTCTTTATGCCACATTTTGACTAAATGTATGCGTTTTTATGTATTTGATTTAAGTCAGTTAGCAATGAGGAGACAGTGGCTGCAGTTTGACTGTATGATTGTGGGGTTTATTATTTAAAAAAACTGATGGAGTCTCCTTAGAGTTATTTATCTATCTTAATACATGCTGCCTTTCTGCAAATTTTTGTATTTAAAGCTCATGGTGAGCTTTAGATGACATTACTTTTTAAGACTGGCAGAATGCTGATATTGGGATGGCATGAAGTCAACCGCTGCACTCATCTTCATTTCCTTCCTCCTCGCCTCTCTTGTACTTCCTACGCACCATGTCTTAATCACAAGGTCTGTGCACATTTGTCTATGCAGGTTTGTGTCTGCCTCTCACCCACTCACTGAGCCTCAGACGGAGATGTGGTACATACACGCTTCCCGGCTGGGAATCCTTCTGAATTTTCTGAACACTTTCTACTAATTGCACATGGTTGGTGTGCACTACAGTGAAACAGAAAACTTTTTTCTCTCTTTTGTGATCAGTTAAAATTACTGTAGGCAGCTGGGACTGATCAAAAGTCATGATTGCCTTATAGTGTGATGTAATTTGGCTTATGGTGAGTAGAATAGATGATACTGATGTTGTATTTCCACCCCTGCCTGAACTGATGTCTACCATTGTCTCTTTTTCTTAGCTTCCTTTATTCCAATCCATCTCCTTCTAGCTCCTCCACAATTAAAACCGTTTAACTTTGAATCCTGATGCTGTTTTAAAAAGTCTTTGTTCTGCCTCCACACTAACAGCAGGAGTTATTTAATAATTTTTCTCTCTTAAACTAAACCAGCGTGGGAGATAAAAGGTTTTTTGGAGACTCGAGCATGAGCAAAGCATTGTTCTCATACAAAATAATCTATCTTTGCATCATTTCAAGTGATTAAGCAATGAATATATACTGATAGATATGTAAAAAGAGAGATGGGGAGATTTTATAATGTCAAAATGCACAGCATTTATTTCATTATCATCACAAAGGTATTAAATCGGACACATTCAGACAAAAATAAATAGAATTTGTGCCTTTTAAAGGTTTCATACTGTCACAGTAAAGTTTAATCTCAACCTCCTGGATTGCCAGTGTTGTCAAAATGGCAAATTTTTACAATGCAGATGCTGTACCGCCCCTCATGTGACATGAGCTGGAATGTTAATTACACATTACAGAATAGTTGCTACCACATTCAATTGATATTTCACCCATTTGTGCCTTATTAAAGGAAACAATAAGGTGGCATTAAAAAATATGACATTGAAAACAAATTGGTTTTATCTTCACATTTACCCATCGCACAAAATACTGTGAATATGACAGTAGGAGCAGTTTTTCATATGTTGTGTTTTATGAACCAGAGTTTATAGTCAAAAAGGCACTTAACTCAGACCTCACAGTTACAACGTACAGTACAGCAATTTCAATAAAAACCAACAATGTGGTGTGTGATACCACCACTGCACTCCAATCAAAACTATTATCTGTTTTAAATAACTTCACAAACATGTACAGTATATTCCCCAGCTTGATAAATGTCTCTGAGGTCAGATGTTATGCTTTAACTTTGATGAGAAAAAGCAGCCATCCCGTTTGGGTACAGTGTAGCACATATTACAGTTAAAAAGGACTAATCTGTATTTTTCTTTTCTTTTTTTCCTTGTTTACCATATTACTATAAATATACCAGTTTGAGGTATAAAAATACGCCTGACAGCTGACTTCTGTGTTTTTGATTTTGGCGATTCAGTGACACATGTGCCCTTCAATGCCAAAATTGATAAAGTATTACAGTAACTGCTGGATTTTATATTACACAGTCCATTTGTCACAGACTTGGCAGTATGCTACAAAACTATCCTAACTTAATGCCATTAAGACCTGTACACACAACCTGCAAAAGTGGCTATCCTACTCTTCTTTCAAGGATAATGCTACTGATATTCTATATTCTTCAATCAACTGATCCCACTGACCATCAACAACAAAAAATATCAAAAAGTCATGAAATGTAACGCGGGCATGCTACTTTGTTACCATGAGAACGAGTATTGTGGTTTTATTTCTTACCACTGAAAGTATCCTTAAATGTGCTTCTTCATTTAGACACATTTGTAAAATGCTCCAGAAAACAGCTGTTCGAGGAGTTTATTCAGCCTTCACAATGCAAAGTGTTTATTTGTGACCTATTTTCAGATGTGCCTTTGGTAGGTCGAGTCGAGTATTCAGCTGAGTGTGTCAGAAAGACTTACAGAGTTAGACACTATGAAGAAACACTTAACACATAGTTGGTTTTGACCTTTTCATGGACTTTGTTGACAAAAGATGATAGAATATTGTCAGCCTTATCCTTCAGTTAAGTGGCAATGAGTGAGTTCAGTCTGCTGTCATACTCTCCTTCTTAAGTGTGAACTTTAGAGAAAGATGTCACATCCAGGATATCTGAAATGCCCTAATTTTCTTTGAACTTGATGACCTTCATTGCCCAAGCTGTTTGTCAGTTGGTGGTTGGGTGCTGTTAGTTGTGGTGGAGTTGTTTGCACACACCCCTACATTGCTCTCTGCCCTGAGAGAAGAAGAGTTGAGTGGACTCCTCTTGAGGACTTTGTTGGCCAGAAGGCTGCATGTCTTCCTGTACTGGTGACGCAGCAGGGAGTAGACAAACGGGTCGCTCGCTGCCTTGCTGTAGGCCAAACACTTGGACAGGACACACCAGTGAGGGTTTATTGGCCCTGGAGAGAAGAGCTCTACGATTCTACCTCAAATAAAGCACAAATGAGAGGAAAAAGTCACTCATAGTCCAAAAGACAAAGTGCGGCAGCAGCTGGACTATTTCTTAAATCAGTGTAACTGGAGTGGAAAACATCTGAAGCGTGTGATGAAACTCCCTGGGTGCTATGATATGGCGGAGATGTCCTTATTTCACTCCACTTAAATGTCATCACTGTGTTGGTGTGAATGTAAAATAATCTTTGTCTTTTCTTTTTTTTTTTTAAAGAAGTTATTCTGGACGTCTTGCTGATTAAATTTATAGTTATTATCTTTCCGTTAAGTTGAAGTCAAAGTATAAATCAACGAAAAACACATCTCAGTTGTTAGGGCCTCATGATAATGATGAAAATTTGGGCATAGATCATGTTTCTGAATCAGCGGCTATGATATTATGAAAATAAGGCTGTTTAAATGTTCAAAATGTGATCGGATAAGGATAGCACTGCAAATAATTTCTCAGATCAGTATTTCCACACTAGCAGCCACAATAAGGTAAGTGAAAATCCAGAAATAAACCGTTAATCAGCTTCTTGAGAAGAGAACAAGGAAAATAACATCCAATTATTTTGTTTTTCCTTCTCTAAATACATATCTATCACTGTATTAATTTGTTTTATCTCAGAGATCCTGTGTTAATAATTTCTTAAATTTTGTGCTTCAAACAACAAATAAATGAATAAACCAAGGTTAGGAAAATCTTACATTCAGATGATGTGTATATGTAATAAAATCTTGCAGACACATTTCCACACTCACCCACACAAAAACCCATATACAACATTATAGATCTCAACTCACCTAGTGATGACATAAGGTGTGAAACACACCACAAATGTGCCGATGAATGTACTGATCTTCTTGGTGGCCCTCTGCCTCCTCCGCTTCTGCTCATCCAAGCATTTCTGGCGTACACTGACAAAGCACACAGGTACTGTTATCTTCCCAGAGGCATGATCAGAGACATGCAGACGTGATGAAGGAATCCAAGGAGAAAACATGTGGGACGGACACAAAGAAAGCAGTCGACTGTGCTCTAATCTTTGATAATTACGTTTGAGAATTCTCACACTGCACACTGCAATGAAAACGATTCAAATTGAACAGACTTGACTAGAAATCAAAATAGCTTATGTCCATCAAATTGCCAAATAAATAGTGGAAAAACTGATATTTTTAGTATTATGTCAAAACACATAAAACCTTTCAAGCATGAGCAAGGAGATGCTTTGATAAAAAAAAAGAATGTGAAAAGTAATTCACATTATTATTATTATTATTATTGTACAAAAAATACAGTATGGAAGGTAAAAAGTAGAAAATCCAATTGATTGTCTAGATCTGTCATTTAGCCTATGGGTGCACAATGTACTATGAATGGTCCCTCTGAAATGCTGCAGAGTGAACAAAATATACTGGACACACACTGGTTTCAAACATTAAACTGAAAGACATGAATCAAAAAGGAAAAAATGGATTGGATTGATATGTCTATAATGAATGTTTACCTGGGATGAATATCCACCAGGAGCACCAACGTTTGCATTGTGATCACGTCGATGCGTTTACAATGAAACCTTGCAACTTTGAGCACTTTTAGATACGTTACACACATCACAACCAGTGTGAGGAGGAATGTGAGAGAGTGCAAAGCCACGGTGAAAACGATGAACTGCGTTCCAGCTCCCTTCGCCCTCACGTTGCAAAGAGTACAGGATGCGTAAAGGTGGTGATACCCGATCCAGGAGCGCCAGGTGGCCACGGTGGAAAAACAAAGTGAGTGTATCCACGTGTATCCAAGCGCCAACACTGCATCTCGGTGCCGTATTCTTGAGTGGTAGCTCAGCGGGAACACAACCGCCACCCATCTATCGATGCTTAGAGCTGCCATGCTTAGCATGGTATTCGTGGTGAGAAAAGTGTCGAGGAAACCCACAATTTGACAGAGGCCGCTGCCTCCAGGCTGCTCGGTGGCGATAAGCCCAACCAGAGTTAGTGGCATGTTGGATACGCTTAGCAACAGGTTGCAAAACGTCAAGTTTAGAATAAAAAGACCGGGTACCTGTTTGCGGATCTCCGGGTTGTACAGAAAGCAGATCAGCACCACGACGTTGGACAGCAGCGATACGACAATAATCCCCAAAATCAATGCAGAAGCAACTATGTCCGCTGCGTCCATGGTGCTTCCTCTTAAATATCCTGACTTGTACAGACAGCATCCACAGTCCTGTTGCAAACTGCCATCGTGAGTTGCAGTCACAACGAGTTTTGGGTCCAAATCATGCTTACCCTCTCCAGGATCCAGATCTCTTAAAGAAACGAAGTGATCCTTCAAAACGCTTAGATGATCAGATCGTTGATTAATTACAGATCGTTGCTCTTCTGATTACGCGAGTGAATCTGTAAGTCTGTTTTCATGGAATGGTGTCACAGCAGAAGGCTTGTTTTCTTGAGGCGCTGCAGTAGTTTTTCCCCCCCTGGTCATGACACTGGTACCAAAGCTCAAGGGTTCCTTGCTGCGCAATTGCGCACTATGATGGACAGCTTTTGAAAAAAAAATACGTAAAAGCAAGTCATTAAAAGCTTCCAGCTACCTAAAGCTCAATGTGTTCCCAGTCAATCTAAACTACGCGCACTTCTGTTAAAAAAAACCTTTTTAGTGTAAAAATAGACTCACGACGCACGATGACGTGCCTGGTGGTTAGGCTGATGTCAAAAGCGTCACAAGTCAGTTTTGGTGCAAAAATATGCGCATTAAGTTTCTGAATGTTGAAATCGTGCCGTTTGGCTGATTACGTGTTTTTTGGAAGTCAGACTCAGTCATCACTGCACTTTGTTCAATGAAAAATTCTCGGCAGTCAACGCTTACATTTTACTCCGCAGCTTATCCTTTAGAAAACAGACGGATCGGAGCCCGTGACGGTGCAGTGTTCAGACTTAACTTACACTTTGAATGGACGCAGCGCAGCTGGACTACACATATCAGTTTGTTGGTCCACAGTGCAGCAGTACTCCCGCCTCTTGCGCAGAATTGAGTGCATGCAGCCCTCAGCCCTGCAAGGGAAATCACACTGTACGGAATGCGGTGTTTTCCGTGGTCCATGACCTAAATGCAAACCTATCCTTGTGCATGTGTGTGTCTTATGCAGAAAAAAGATCAACCTGATTTTATTTTAATCATCTTACATATTATTAATCTGTTATTTGGGTTGCATTAGGCTATTGTCTGGAAAGCATGTTAATGTTGCATCTCATGGAGGAGCTTGGGAATGTAACAAAACCTGCATTTTGTAATTAGATCATCATTGAAATAATTTCTAACCATTGCTCTGGAACTAACGAAATAGCTTAAAAATGTCTGGAGTGAGTAAGAACATAGTAGAAATTCTTCAGTAAATTTAATTTCAGTACACTGACATTATTTGGTTACTTTCAAACACTGATAATGATAAAGTTTGTCGTTCTGACTTACATTATGTGCTTTTCTGGAGTAACTGCACCAGAAGTATAAAATATAAAAACATTTTTTTATCCCTTCAACAAACAACTGCAAAATTAAAATATCCAGATGGAATAAAATGTAACCTGTGATATTCTCTTGAGGTACATAAAGTTAGGGATCCTACACATATTGTCACTTAGAACCCCGTTTCCAAAAGAGTTTAGTTTGGCTTTAACTGGGAATAGTATCATGAAAGCAGATCAAAAACGTAATATGATAGACAATATACGTGCATGTTTTAAATATTCAGGCCTAAAAGTTGGGGTAACAAAAGACTAGAAAAGTTGAATATTGCTGGGGAAAAAACCCAGCAACTCACAAGTATTTAATTTGAAATTGGTCTGTGATAAGCTTACATGTAAAAAGTATCCCATAGGCTATTTTTAACTTATAAAGTAGATAAATAGCAGGTAAACACTGTGAAAGATTGAGCAACATTTGAAAAATAATGTTTCACAGTGCAAAAATAGCTAAAGAAATGACAGGATTTCATAATTTGTGGTACATAATACTTCAGTAAAGATTTAAAGAATGTTTGGAAATACTTGTTTACATTGAATAATGGAGGAAAAAAACATATTTAGTGGCCATTACATTAAAATCTTTAAAACAGACACAATTCTCACTTGGAAAGCATGAGCTCCAGAGCACCTCTGAATCCAGACATCAGAGAAAACAGTTAATTGCTCCATCCACAAATGCAACATGAAAACATGAAAAATCAGGAAACACATAGGACCTTAGATAATTAAAATTGTACTTCGATTAAGTGATTTTTTTTTTAGATTCACAATTTGAAATTATTATGAAACTCATAAATGGCTCATCCTCTGGGCAAAAGAAAATATCCTACCAGTGCCCATTTCAAAAGCCTGCATTTATTCTGCAATAGCGCATGATAATAATACTGAACAATAAACACAAGCTGTGAAACAACATATACTGTCTACCACCCAGACAAAAAGTTGTCTTTTTTCGCAAGACAATGCCAAAATAATTTCTGTTCATTACATGTGAACACTGCTCCACATTAGGAGAGTCTAAGGTGTCTGTAAATGGGCCCGTCTTAGTCCAAATAACCATTGACATCATCATAAACAAAGGGAAAAAACACAAAGGACACCTCAAACTGCTGATCTGATCAAATCCTATATCAAGAGTATCGAGAAAAGAAAATGTATCTTCAAAACTAATCCTCATCCCAACAACTTTAGGAACTTACTGTTTTGTTTGAAAGAAAAGAAAATCAGTTTACACTTTTGAATGTTTGTCTTTGGACATTTGTCAATTAAATAAAAGGCTTCAATTTTTTTGAAATTTTTGCATTTTGTTTTCAATCTCCATTTTTCATTCATTCATTCATTCATTCATTCATTCATTCATTCATTCATTCATTCATTCATTCATTCATTCAATCATTAAAGCAGGTTTTGATTTTACTGTGAAGAAACTTGAAAAGAAAAATCTGATTATTCATAATTGTATGTATTTCGATAGAATTACTGTTCTTCCTGCTCAAGCAGAACACGTAGAACAGTGGGAACCCTCTGATCCAGGAGTTCCTGCTGGAGCAGAACACATAGAACAGCGGGAACCCAAATGCCTCAAATAAACTTCTGGATAAATAAACTTGAGATGGAAAATGTGGTCTGGTGTGAACCAGGAACGCATAACAAGTCTACTGATGAACGGGGCCTTAGTGGTCGTAAAGTGTTGTAAACACAACACAACCCTACACAATGAACTTGCATGAGCCTTTTTATGTGATTTGTGACTATATTAGTCATGCATTAGTTTCTATTTTCACACATTCTTTGAATATAAAATAGACTAATTCACCACTGTCACAGAACACCATGTATGTGGGCTCTGAAGAGTTCAATTAATTTTCTCATTGAGGCCTCTACACGAAGGATGGAAGTTAAAATAGCTAATTTTCAAAGAATCATTTAACTCCTATTAATTCCACGGCCATAATTAAAAGCATGGATGTAATCTATGGTGTTTAATTGAAAGAGATATCACCTATCTATGGCTACATTTTTTGAAAGCAGTCTATTTGTTCCAACAGTGGTCATATGTGCAGCTGTCTAGCCACCCCATTACTTATAAGTAATGACAAATTGCCAATAGTGGCTGCAGAGATTTTTTAATTAACTCCACAGAGAAATGCTTCGTACCTCTGCCCTTTTCACTTTGTGAGGGAACAGATGGTGAAACTACATTCTATTATTATATATTTTTTTAGACAGCATTAATTCTCTGCAGTGCTAACGATGGTAAAGTTCAATTTCATTTGCTTATAGATTTCGACTTAATGAGGTGAGAGGGGACAACTATGTGGTCAAATAATCCATCTAAAGTTCCTGAAGACAGACATTTCGGGAAAGGCAGAACATTTTTGTCTTTTGTAAGAAGTATAAACATCAACTAAATTCTGAGTCAACGTGTTGCTATTTTTATTGCCATTTATATTTATTCATCAATGAAAGTGACCATTTCAAAGGTCAACTAATTTAAGAGTCTTGGCCTCACCTTCACAATAACCAAGGTGGAAAAAAAAATCACTTACAGTGCTGACATTTCTTGTCAATACAACAATGTACTCTAATTCTTCAATATATAAGTTTCATAATGTTAGCTTTTTTTAAAAAGAAAAAACAACAACTAAGTAATGCCATAATTTGGCTGCTTTGAATAAACTATCAGTCAATTTTATTAACTCAGCGGAAAAATATTTTGCTCTTTTTTTCTTTAGTGCATATTTAATTATTTAAATTATTATATATATAAAAAAAGTTTACATTTAGTTTCATTCATCTTTTCATTTTTTCCACCCTTGAGTGTTTTTTTTTTTAAATGATGAATAGCAGATTTTGTATGTCAAATGATGCACACACCACTCCTAAAATGATAAAATGTGAACTTTTCTTCAAATATGAGTTCCAGTTTTATTTATACATGGATGACACCCAGCTCTACAACTCCACCATATATACATATATACATTTCAGTTGTGGTGCATTCTCCAGTAATAAAACACATTAGGACTTTAAACAGGCTTATAGCGAGACCCAACTTCATTGAGTTCTCAGATAAAATGGCCTAGTCGCATTCACTGGCAATCCATGGATTCCTAAATGTGAGCACATGTTTTAGTGGCAGCAGAGTTAATGTCACGAGATCTCATGATACTGTTCCCACGATCACAATGTAGTCGGTTACATGTTGTTCAGAGGCATCAATCAGCAATGTTTGTTTTGTGCATTGTAGGAATCAGCTAGTTTAAAATGACAGCTACGGATTTGTCTGGACATCACCTGTGTTCTTTTTGCAAAATGTATTATTTAAAAGGAAATTTCCCATCCGGCCCCAGACAGAGTGAATTCCACATAGAGATTTTGGGTTAAACAAGAGGATTGGACAGCTGACTCTCTTGTCTCTTCACTATTCCTTCATCTAACAATGTCACTTATGTAGACAGAAGTTAGTGCATCTCTCAGCGTGCTCCCTTTGACAGATGTCAAACGGCTTTTATCCTGAATATACTGTTGATTCAACTCTGTTTTTTCTTCTTGGCTAAACCTCAGATGGCTGGTTTTTATCTTGGCTGCACATAATTTGTTGCAGCCATTCCAGGCTCTGTTATGCTGGCCCATCTGCTTTGATGTCCTTTCTCTGGTAATGAGCGTAACATCGCTGTACACAACCATGACGGTAAGAAGCTCTCTGTAGTTTTTTAAATGACGCTCTGAGTGTGAGTTTTAATGAGAGATCACGACAGCACATGTCAGGACCTTCATACTCTGAGTGTATGTGGTTTGACTTGATTCATTATCTTGCTGCTGCTGGCTGTGTGTCTATGTGTGTGTCTAATTGTACATTTCTCTGGAAATTAGAAGTTTCTTCAAGGATGGACATCTTAAGAAAATTGAGCGGACAACAGACATTAAAAAGGAAAGGGTTAGAAATGGAAATACCCGTGAGCTTAGTCAAGGGAATACTACACAGAATATGCGTGATGGAGAGCAGAGCTAGATGACTTGTGCCTGTGGCACAATGAACACATGCCTGGCTTGAGCCCCAACTGGCTCCTGCGCAAATTCAGTTCCTGTCTTTTCATATTATTCTTTGTTCATTTACGCTTGGACAGAAGTCTCACTTCCTTGGGAAAACCTATCTGCATGCATAGCCAAACTGCTTGTCAATGGTATGATTCATACTTTGATACAGTGCTTGAGTGACTCAGAGGGAGCAACAGATAACATAAGCATGCAAGTACATTTCTAGTTGAATGTCTGGAGGGGATGCTTTATTGTAAATGCATGTCCATGAAGTCCATGAAGGTCAAACACCACCATATACATCTCTACAATAATAACTACTCAAATAAATGTTATTTGTTCATTTGAAACATCTAAATCCAGGACTTTCTTATTCTCTTTAAAAGCTATAGCATATGCACTGATCAGCCACTATATTAAAAAGATTTGCCATTTCTTGTATAATCGCCTTATCCCATGAAAACAGCTTAGATCTGTGGTGGCATGGAATACATACGCCTATAAATTGGCCCTGTTATATCAGGAAAAAAAGGGATCTGCTGTTATATCACAGCAGATCCTTTACGTGATGCAAGTTTGCTGTTTGGCAGGGAGCACTATCTTAGTGAAAGAAGCCATCAGGGATTTCCATTGCCACGAAGGTGGGTGTAGACGGACTGCAGGAATAATGAGATTTATGGTATGTGTTTAAACAAAAGAACAAAACAAAATCTCAAAATACCATCCACATAATTTCGAGGTTTCGAGGTTTTCCATTAGAGCATTGCCCTGATTATGGCATTGCCGACTGGATTGCCCTTCTCCCATGATGTGTCCTTCTGTCATCTCTTCCCAGGTTTAAACGGCACATGTACGTGATGTAAATGAAAGTGTGATTAATTACATGAGGCCACCTGCTGCCAGTTTAACATAGGCACACTGGCCAGGTTAGTGCAACATATCATGTTCTCTGACACCTTTACACCAAAGCCCACAGTAAGATTTGTAAGCAGTTTGTGCTACAGATGCTTTTGCAGGTAACCTACATACAAAAGTGAGCTTTGTGCACCCCCACGGACCGCAAGGGAGATTAGCCACTAAACAACAGGAAGTATAGATTGCTTTGCTGGTGACTTATGATTTTCAGTTTTATTGGTAAAGCTTTTCGTTTGACCTGTCAAAAAAAAATCACATCATGCAACTCACAGATAAAGGGATTGCAATCTCATCTCCCTTTTTTGCGGATTGCAATTACAAACTAACCTAATTACTTATAAAAATTGTGCTTTTAAGAAATTGGAGTTCATTGTACCCAGTAGGATACAGTTTGGCGCCATCTCTACCAGTTGCAAAACGATTTACACTGGGTGGTGGAGCTTCATTAATGCACTCATTTTCTGTACCGCTTAATCCAATTAAGGGTCGCGGGGGGCTTGAGCCTATCTAGCAGGCGAAGGACAGTAACACCCTGGACAGGTCGCCAGTCTATCACTGGGCGGTGGTGGAACATACGGTGAGGCCTCATTTCATTATTATGGCCCTCGTCTGTGGAACAGCCTGCCAGAGGGCCTCAGGGCTGCAGAGACTGTAGATGTTTTTAAAAAGAGGTTTAAGTGCCACCTTTTAAACATAGCTTTTAGTTGAATTTTAATTGATTTTGTTTAGTCTTTGTTTATTTGACTTATCTAATCATCAACTTTTTAGACTTATTTTAATTTAACTGTTTTAATGACCATTTTTATTTATTCATTGTGTTTTTAATTATTTATTTTAACTTTATTTTAGTTCATCATTTTTATGAACTCTTTAATCTGTAATTTAAATTTTTGTTGCTCTTATCTGTTGTCTTTTACTTTTTCATCTGCTCTGTTAGCAGGGCCGTTGCCATGGTGACTGCTCTTGCCTGGGCGGCTGAGGGTCCCGTGCTGCAGCCATATGCCTGTGGTGGGACCCCAGCCTGCCCTGGTCTGGGGGTATATACATATATTTACCTTTACCTTTACCTTTTTCTAGTTAAGAGAGACAGTCACTACGGACTAGAGTTTATGTCTGTGAAGACTGGGGTGGGGGTGGGTGGGGGGAGTTAACTCTTTCTTATCTTCGTGTGTGTGTGAAAGAAATTATAATGATGTTATGTTGTTGTTATATTTAGTGTGTTAGAGCTGTTTTAATTCTCTTTTATGCATAAATTGTTTTTAATATGTAAAGCACTTTGAGCTGCCCAGGCCTGAAAGGTTCTTTATAGATAAAATTTGATTTGATTTGATTTCTAATCATATTGGAAAAGTATTTACTTTCATTCTTTAGTTGGGTGTTCCTGCATTTAACAAACCCAAATCTATCCAGTTATTTTTATGTAAAAAGGATCACAGGTATCAGCAAAGAAGCTTGAAACACCAAAGGGAAAATTATGTAATACCAGGGGAAGCTACCTTGTTGAATTACTCTGTTTTTTTTACCGGGTGCACCTCTTTGTTTTCAGAAGAAAATAATCTGCTGCAGCTTTGGAGAAAATGTAAGTTATTAATAGTTAATGTTTTATTTTTAATACACATTAGAATTTTCATTTTTTTTTTAATATTTGAAAAATAGAGTTGGCAGCTCAGAACTTTTGAAATTTGGAATCTGCCAAGAACATTTCAATCGGTGCATCTCTCGGGAACACCCAAGATGAGTCACTTGGGAAATGTGGTCATCCAGTTGTCTGTCATCAACTTGACTGCTATCAGAATCCCTCATATCCTTGTACTTGTCCAGTTTTCCACCATCAAGAGCTGACTGACATATCCCACTTTGACAGATACTATTTAAAATATTCAGTCTTATTCATGTTATTTTTTCTTTTTCTTCTTTTTATCTGTCTGAACTATTGTTAGGGAGAATTGTGCATTTCACACATGTGAAATAAAATGAAACCTCTATGAAGTGCAGGACTTCTTAATTTTACAGCATTTCTGCTCCATATTAAACTGGCTGCCCCTCTAACAATGTGAGACCTCTGATTGCAAGGTGTTGTAGTTGACTAGATTCTGTCAGCTTAAGTGGTCAGAAAAATTGCAAGGGTACAGAGCTGGACTAGGACAAAAAATCAGCCCTGGCATTTTGGCCCAGACCAGCCCGTGTACAATCATGTACAACAAATCTTTGTGCTTCCTTGAATGTGATTTTCGAACATGCAACTTCTTAAAACCACTAAAACCATGCAGTGAGTTAGCAGGAATCAGTGAGAGTATACTTTTAATACTTTCAAAAAGCGTAATTTGTTAATGAAATAGAAATCTATACACCAGCAATGAATATTAAAGCAACATTTCCTACTGTGTGTTTGATGGAGAAAGAAAAGAAAAAGAAAAGACGTGAGAAATGATGGATCAGACGAAAACAGTGTAGAAATAGTGTCTCTGTGTCTACTGACTTCTCTTCTCTTCAGGAGATGTTATCTCAACCAGGTTCAACAGAAGATTGAATGGAGTTTTTTTTTTCTTTAACAAAATAATGCAGTCAGGTACAAAATTATTGGATTATCTTGTAAAGAGGTAAACAGCTGTATCAGTATAACGTATGGACAAAAGTGTAGGCTAAGTGTTTTACTTCTGTATTTTATCCATAAACACCAAAGCTACCTCTAACACATTCTGTCCCAAAACTATCTATCAGCCCACAACCAATAGCAAATAGGCTAAAAAAGAAAATCAGAAAGCTGTTGACTCACTCTGGATGAATAATGATTAAAGGCTTAATTTAAGATCTGCTCTTTCAACCAGTGAACACAACTAGTTAACCACCTGTACTCCTGATGGAAACACTGACGTCGTCAACTAATTTTATAAATGTAACGAGGCAAACTGACGTGGCAGTAAAACAACTGTTTTATTGATGTGTTATCATCACTTCATAACTCTGTAAACATCCAGGGTGTTCACTACTGTCTCGTATGACTTAGACTTACTAGGTTTAATGGGTCTCTTTACTCAAAACAGAACCTCAGTAATGGGACAGCAGTGCAGCTTATCCCAACTGCTACCATCATCACCATCATTGCCCATGGCAGCTGATGAAGGTCCTGCTGTTGCAACCATGTCAATCATCTTTGAACATTTGACAGCGTCTCTTTTTTTTCTGTTTTCTTTTAATTGCACAGTTTCTCTGCACCTCTGTCTTCTCTCCTCAGTTCTGACAGGTAGCTCCATCGACTGGCACAGAGCCAAAAGGGATTTAAAGTATCTGATTGGTTCAGCCGGGTGTCAGTTAAGAAGAGAACCAGTGGGTTGCAAATTAAGGTGTTTCGTGGGCCAGTAGTCAGGAGGAAAGTTCTGTATTTGGACAAATGAATTACTCAGGCACAGGGACCACAACGAAATGGAAGCGGCAGGCCCAGTGTTAGTTGGTTCGCCGGTTGCAATCATGGACCAGTCGGATTAATAAACAAACTGTTGACCCAAAAAAACATGTCGGCCCACCGTGAAAATGCCTGATGGCCAGTCTGTCTCTGCAAGGGTATGATACAAAGTCGATTAGTGTCAATAATCACAGAGTCTTGTGATAAAATAATCTGTGTTAGCTCATCTGTGGCTTTGATGTATAGTTTTAGAGAGGATGCTTTGAGCTTTCCACATTGGAGGGATGTTTTGAATGTCCACAGCATCAGAAGTAATAGGTTTAACAAATAATGAATGAGCCCCTAACCGAGATGCAGCATCTCCATCCAGAGCTGGTACTATTTAACAAAACAAACATGCAACCAATGATGAAATATTGTTAATGCTTCAGTGGTAGATGCTTAGACTGCCTGGAATAAATAAGTGGCTATAAGCATTCCTAAAGAGAAGTGAGGGAAGGTATAAATAACTGAATGCTGCTAGTTCACACTCTTGGTTAAGTGAAAAGCTCTGTTAGACATGTTAGACACTATAAAGTGGTGTCAGGTTTAGGATGTACCTGCGCTCCTCCGTGGGGATTGAGGAAAAAAGGACTTGCTCATCTACCACTGTGATAAGAAGCTTCGGTTGTCAAACAGCAGTGGCACTGCATCATCACACCCACCCTGTCTGGGGTGTGGGTGGATGGTTGCGCTGATTGGTACCCTGCTCCTCCCTGACAGTCAATACTGCTGCTGCCACAATTAATAACACACATACTGTTGTCTGAACACACACTGTCGGTAGACATGATAGTTGTGGAAAAGAACTTTCTAATATCTCAATTGAGATATCAATATAAAATATTTTGTATACTTTTACTGACACATGTTTTTTGTCTTGTTTCAGAGTAGCATTATTCTTACATTATTCCACACTAGTTAGTTACAGACTTGTGGATCCTGTTGGGAGGACAGATTTGATAATTAATTGAAAATAATTAGGACAACAGAGACACATTTCTTTCATTTATTGAGATCAAGATGTTACTTCTCTGGATTAAGAGGGATTTTTTTTTTTTTAGTATAGGTTGTTGATAATAATGTTAATGTGATAATTTGCTATGTATTTTACAATTTACATTTTGATCTAAGTAGATTTATTTTTCAAATAATTTGTATAAAGTAGGGATTTTTTTTTAAAATGATCTACAACATTGTGTTCCATATAATTAAGGTCTTCAAACAGCTTTTCACTTTTGAGTAAAAATTGATGATCAGGTTGTCACCTTATTATTGTTACTTCAGTGCTGAGCAAAATTTAAACTATTTTAGAGAGATGTTTTCAATGTTAGTTGAGTAACTTTATGTTGGTTAAGAACATGCAAGGTAACAAAAATAAAGATGTTTAGCTCAGCCACCATCAAATAATGCGGTAAACTGAGATATTTTTGTGCATGGACAAGCAATAATTCATGTACTGTTTGTGTATGAGTCTTGTGTTTGGTTTTTTCATGATCCTAGAAAATAGAACACTATGCCTAATATAACCATTCAGTCTCATTAGTGGTGAAGATGTGCAACAGGAACATGTGGAGATCTTAAACTGAGCAACTTCTCATAACTTTTTCAGGGTATTTTCTGATATTTAGTGGATTAGGAGCAAAATGTTTCCTATGTTTAATGTGTTGTGTTATTTGACACATGGCATTGACTAGAGAGGACCAACTGTCTCTAAAGAATATCTAAACGACAGACTTCTTATGAGAGCTTGGCAAATTGGGGTTTAAATTTATTGTCCTTTCAATACGAACTCGAGGGTGTGCTTGCTGGTTAAATATTTTCGACCATATGAAGTTCTTTTGGCCCAAAAAGAACAGGTTTTTTTTCAAGTTGTGCTTGCATTGCTTGGTAATAAAGCAAAATATTTTAAGTCAAAAGCTGAATTTTTATGTTAATTCAATCAATCAATATGTCATAAAGCATTATGAGATACTTAATGCTTCTGCTACAGCACAACTACTGATACTGTGCTTCCCTCTAGTGGACTTAAAATAATTTGCAATTAAGAACTAATGCTTAACTGTTTCATTAAGTTTACTGTTATTCCACGTAAAAAGGATCAGATATGTATTTCTAAAACATTTATCAATATTTGCATTTTTTGCATTGCATTTGCATGTACAGACACTGTTGCCATATTAAATTATCGGTTTAAGTAAATATTTTAATTTACATGTATAACAGTTTTCAAAGAATAAAATACTGTAAATATGACTGTCTAAAGTCTCATTTTAATGAGTGACAGAAAAAGGAAATGAGAGAAGGAATCTATTTCCTGAAGCACCTCTGTGTGTGGTGGTTTACTTCTGCTTTGACCAGAGGAGGGCTCTCTATGTACACTCTAAGGCTGCTGAACCTGGAGGAGGTGAGTCAATTCAGCAGTGTTCAGTCTGAGCTGTCAGCACTCATTAGAGCTGTCTCATTAAAATGATGTCACTGGCACTCTATTAGCAGTAAAATGAACAGCTGCCCTGCCTCGAGGCCAAGTCAACAAGTGAACTTTGTCGGTCAGTGTAGACTGAGGGTTAACCTGCTCAAGGAAGGAGCTGAGAACAACAAAGTTTTTGTTTTAATATCTCTTCTTATTCACGACATTATTTTCCATCCAAACGCCATAGAAAAAGATCACCTATGCTCGGATTCATTGAATTTTACAATGAAATTAATTTGACAAAGTGATGCTTGATTTAGATTAATAGTCAGAAATCGTAGAGGCTGTCTCTTTAATTATGATGACATTGCATGTTCAATATGGCTTCTAAAATGAAGGTGAGCATACCCAAGGTATAAGTGGGATAACTTCAGAGGTAGAAACAAACTTTCAGCCACATGGGACTTAAGCTCCAGAAAGAAAGGGCATTGAGGGTATTTGACTCATTCTGCCTCTTTTATTTGTATCAATACATTTCATAAAGGCCATGGGTACCTCATGGAGCTGACTCATACTCACTTATTTGCTCTCTGTATGATAAAGTTTTAGAAAAGGAGAGAGAGAGAGAAAAAAAAGAAAAAAAAAACCCAATAAACTTTCCTTCACTTACTTCATTCTGCCACATGGGGGCACCATTGAGTGAAGTTCCCCCATGTTGGTTTGATGCCAAGTATGTTATTTACAAAATTAAATGAATACGTGTAAAATTGTTTTTGATTATATGTTTTCTTGATTTTCAGATGTTGAAATTTTATATCATGTGAGCTTTTGACATATGATGTCTGCAAATGCTACTGAAAGGATTGGATATTTTAAAGTAAAGGCCAGCCACTTGAACTCCTTTACCACAGTCCCCTTCTTCTCCCTCAGCTCCTTGTGACCCAACACATGCTACACCTCAGAGAGGCATTCAAATAGACCAAGATCTGAATGGTATTTAGGGTCAAAACCATGATATCCCCCCATTTGCCTTCCTCCATTAATGGCCTATTTAGCATACTGCCGATGGCAGTAAAGAGATAGCTGGGCTTTTATACCTTCTGACTGGATATATTAGCAGGTAATGTCCTTAAAGAGGATTAGCGGATGGAAGGAGGAAAAGAGAAGGGGAAGAGAGTGGCTGAAAGCGCCGTAGGGATGACATGGCAGTAAATAGGCAGGTGATAGCAGGGAGGACAGGAGAGCTTATGCTGCCTTCTTCTGCCTCTGGCCATGGATAAGGGATTAGCAGCCACTCTGTACTCTGGTATCCTAAAGCATGTTGAGTCATATCTGTTTAATTGTTAGTATTTTGAAATGTATAGCTAAATAAACCTACTTTTACATGTAACAAATTAAGTCTGATGATATCTATTTCACTTTATATGATTTATTTCTTTTATTTTTTAGGACAAAACATGGTCAGTTGTCAAGTTCAAGAAGTGGTTTGTTCAATGTTGGTGGTTAACAATACTTCTGATCCTGTTTAGTCAGTCAAGACTGTGCTGAGGGTCGAGGTCAAGAGTCCCTACAAACCAAACAAATCATCCTGTTTACTGTGTTCAGCAGTTAACCTCCAGTCTCCTTAATACATTCATAAACAGGCATCATAGTGTTAAAAGGTGACCTTAAGGAAGTGAACACACGTGCATATTTTCCAAACCCCCTTCTTCACCACAAATCTTGGCATAAAAAAACCTTTAAGTTGTCAAATCAATTTTTATTGTAAATTGTTCATTTAACTCTTAGGTTTTTTTTAGTATTTAATAGAAAAGAAACTTATATGACCCTTACACCAGGCTTGAAAGGTAGAAAGCAAGCTGTACATATATGTTGAATCTAAATGAGTTAATTAGCAAATTCATGTACTCTGCACATAGCCTTAATTCACTGCAGAAAAGTAGCGACTTAAGAGGAAAAATAGGCTGTTGAAGTATTACAGCAGTTAGTATGTATTGATATGTCTTAAATGTATCTGATGGTCTAGGTAAATCATATGCACAAGGTTTTAAGTCTTTAATATTCATGGAACTATGGAGGAAAATAATAAATGTTAGTAAAACTAATTCAAGCAAAAAAGTCTAGCTCTTTTCAGGCACTTGAACATGGAAAAACATTTTCAAACAGTTTTTTAGGCAATTTGGTTCTCCCCTCATTCACCATTAAGATATGACTAATGCCCTAGACCTGAGGCCTTGGCTTGGCTCTGCTAAGCTGTTTTGGGGGTATTTGATCATGCATAGATGACATTGAGTTAGAATGGGTCACTGCAGAATCTGCTTTAGCTGCAGTCTGTTGGAAAGGAGTCAAGTGGAGGGCAAGCACCTGGGCTAGCTGACCTTTACCTGGAGACAGGATATGTAGAGGGATAAGAAGAGGGTGGGCTGCAGGGATTTGTTTTGTTGAATGTGTAGTGCAAACTTTCAGATGAGTAAGTGAAGCCTTTAATTTGGCATGAAATCCGGCCACAAAATGGGAATGGTTTATTCTATTATCTCTCTCCTGTCCTCACTCACTTACATTATTTTATTTTTGGGGGTGTGTTTGTGCACAAGTGCACATCAGTACTTCCTCATGCTTGCTCAAGTTTCCAAATCTTTAAAAGTGTGAGATTGCATTCTCTCCACTGGAGGTATGTGCAAAACCATTTCTGTGCCAAGACATCCCTGTGACAGTCTCTGCTCTCAGTAGCACCAGGATATGAAAGGAGCATTGTGTGCTGCTTCACGCTCCATGGCCAATTGACTTCTTTTCCCATTAATCAAATGCACTGTTTACCTAATCTTTCATAGCATTTCAAAACCATTAAAACCAAGAGGATTATCCTAGTATTTCTTACGGTGTACCTTTACCTCAGGTATTCGTGCTCTGATAACACTCCTTCCTTTACCTTTCTCTTTCTTCTTTTCAGTTCGGGTTCTTCCCATCTACACTGTCAAATTTGTACTCTTCTCTCAGCTTTGTCCTCAAATCTTTAGTGTATTTTTTTCAAGCAGTTCAGATCTTAAAGCCTCCTCAACACATCAAATTGGACAAGTCTGTCCTCTGTGAATAAATAACATATACTTGTGTGATTTAAACCAGATTAAGCCGATGGAAAGAAAGCATCGGAAGTTGGATAATTTAATGCTACAACAAACTATTTTTGACTGCTGCCTCTGTGTGTACTTCTCTTGGAGCAGGAAGTTGGTATGGGTTAGAGGGGCCACATTTCAGAGAGTGTATCTTACTTTAGAGAGGAAATTGTGAATTGAATTGCACTTAAAACCCCTCTTTGTAAAACTAGACGAGGTGCACAGCAAACTCACATGCCAGAACAGTTGGCTAGGAACTACAGACAGGTTTAAAGGTTGTAACCAAGCTGCACTTGCAGCTTGTTATGCCCTGAAGCTGAGCTGTGGGAGCATGATTTAGCTTGCTTTACTCAGCAGACAACCAGTTTGGAGCTTCTGTGAAAATAGCACTCATAAAATTGCGATCAAATGGGTAGTTAGGGGAATTTTTCCTGTATTAACATAAATCTATTTATTGGGTCATTTTTACAAATATATAGTCAATATGAAGATTACCGCCTCGTGTTTTTGTTTTACAAGTTCAGTATACAATATAAGCTTTTAAACAGCAGCAAACTACTTTCTATATAGAGATATAACAGCACAACAATGTTTTACCAGACAGAGTAATCAGTTTCCTGTGTGTTGTAATCCATGACTATGTGTTCAACCTGATCTCACAGAAATTCATGAAATAAGCACAATGCTATTTCGACACCCTCCACTTATTTACGTGTCGGTGGCACGTAAATGATCAAAATGACGTGCTGGGACCATGAAAATGAGGGCAATGTAAAGTCAATGGGGAACTTTTTCGTTACATCAACACGACTTTCCTGGTTCCACAAAAGGTTCATTTTCCGTTTCCGAATGCAGAAAAAAATGTTTTTGATATCTTTATTTAATTTCACTAAATTAACTGTGGTCGGGCCGTTCGCACACATGGTTCATGTGACTTCCAGCAAAATAATGCGCGGATATTCGCAAGTATCTTATAAAATCCTGAGCACATCAGGGTTGATGAATTAATTGTGGGGCTTTGTCGTGTTGTCTGTGGGACTTTTATGTTTCTGAAACAACAAAAAGGGATCAATATGCTGGAAAATAGCCCCTAACCCTATTCTAAATAGCCTATATTTATCGTAATTTCACATTTCTTTCTTTTTTTTTACACAGCCAAATCAGATGATTTTGGATCAAGCATGGACACGTAATCTGTTTCGATTACATGATTGAAAAGATCATTTTATTCTCTTGTTATCAATTCACCTCGATAAGAAGAAAGAGACATTTACATGAAAATAGACAAAGTCGAGGCCTAGGAGCTCCCAGAGCCGCTGGATGACTGCCGTTTGAAATGGAACCTTGCGTTTCTATGGCAGAGAGGCTCCTGAAGAGAATTGGAACGTGGCGTACACGCAACACTCACATTGCAGCTTTCATGGCAAAGATCTCGCGAGACCCGAGAGAAACTTTTTAAATAATAAAAGACTGTTTAGCTTTTGTATTCAATAATCTAACATGTTTAAGGTCCATTTGGGAAACAGAAGCAGTCTTCTCATGGTTGTTTTGCTCATAGTCACCATTTAAATGTCTCCATTTCATATCGGTTTCCTAAAAATGTGCCACGATGCGGAGGATTTGAGCTCTGCATGCGGAGGGGATTCCAGTCAGACTGGATCGGGAGTCTTCCTGGTTTTTTACAGCTGATTCTGGAGTCAATGCGATCACATTGATTGTTCAGTGTGCTACATGTTTCTACCAATATCAGTGGTAAATTAATAAAAGGAGGATAGAGTTATATTTTCAGTCACATAAATCAAACCATCCAGGGTTTATTGGAAATGTTCTGATGACATAAACAACACTCCTACATACAAATGAACGTTATTATTGTTTCAGAACCAGAAAAGTCCCGCAGACGATGACAGAGCCCCACTGATGTGCACATGATTTTATAGGATATGTGCGAATATTCATGCATTATTTTGCGCAACAAGTCACATTAACCATTTGTGAGAACAGCCTGACCACAGTTTATTTAGTGAAATAAAATAAATATATGGAAAAAAAATGTTTGCATGCAAAAACGTAAAATGAAGACTTCTTTGGAACCAGGAAAGTCGTGTGGACATCACGTAAAAGTTCCCCATTAACTTTACATTGCTGTCATTTTCGTGGCCCCAGCACATAATTTTTGATCATGTACTGCCACCATCACGTAAATAAGGGGAGGGTGTCGAAATAACTTTGTGCATATTTCACATATTTTTGTGAGATCAGGTTGATGTGTTTGTGTTTTGGGAATGGGTCAGGCTGCACATGTGGGCCAGTGCATGAGAGTCCTTGCAACGAGGGACAAGGGGAGTATAACTTGAAGGCCTGTGAATCAGAGGGCAGATAGGTATTTCTTTGCAAGCAGAAGGTCATTGATTCAATCCCCAGCCCCTCCTTGTGTAAACATGTCTTTAGGCAAGGCTCTGAATCTCTTTGATTGTGAAAAGGAAACAGCGTTACTTTTTATAGGTTGAAACATACATTATGGAGTACATTAAGTGTGTGTGATGTGTTTTTAGATAGCATGATCTTTGATTACAATATGTTCACCACAAAGAAAGGAACAAAGACAGAGTCCACACTGCTTTGTTTTTTCTGAAGTAGTAAGTTCTAAAAGCTGAAGTTAGGTTTCAGTGTCAATTTTGACTCTCTTTGATTTGGAGAGTTATTATCTCGAGCAGTTAGTGCGCAAACTTTTCTTTATTATTACGATTATAAATTGCAAAGTACTATAAAAAAAACAACCAAAAAACAGTCACTCACAAAGTTACACTCATATTTCCTTTCTAAAACTGACATTCAAGAGCTGAAAGCACCATATCTGCTATAGCTGATTTCTAATGGAAAATAATGTGGCATGAAATGATTATTTGGACAACCAATGAGCTTTCAACAGGATGATTTCTTAATCTGTTGTGTTCTGTGGCCAGTTGGAAATGTCAAAAACTTACTTAATTTTTCTAACCCGATTTGTCCCTTTAAAACTTCGGTATTGTACAAATTGTGTGTATATGTATGCTTGCACACACACACACATGCATGAGTGAGTTAGTCATGATGAGTGAGTGGTTGCTGATGATACCGAGGGTTAATCTGTATTTAGTTGGTTCATCCGGATGCCTTTGAGGCCATCTTATTAAAGGAAATGAGACGTTGCAAGGGTTTTTTTCAACAGACAGTTACTGAGCTCTGCATGCATTCCTTCATGTCTCCTGCACACTGGATAGAAACAGCGCTGTCCACAGTGGGTCCCGCCAGAACACAGCAAAACAAAAAGGTCCTTGTGCAGGTACACATGTTAGAAAGGACATGCCGGTGTGTCAATCCGATACAATTTTTGAAAGTTTATCTCTAAACGCAATGTGACCACCGTAGACGGCTGATGTTCTGAGCTATTTGGATCAAGATACCTGTAGAATCTAGAACTGTAATGCTTTAAAAGATTGCCCAACCCCTTCAGCTACAAGGCCAAGTTTGGAAAAAAATGGGGACCTGTTGAAAACGACTAATAATGTCTTATTCAACTTTTTCCTTCTTCTTCTTCTTTTTTTTTACTGCTGGCCAAGGAGTTGACTGTACGTTAGGATGAAAGGGTTTAATTGGAAATGATAACCTGCTGACAGAGGGGATCTGTCGGCCCACAAGCTCTGGCTGTCTGTCTGCCAGTACTGCAACAATATCCACAGGGAGATTGGCAGATAGAAGCTGCTGTCAACGCCCTCAACTCAGGGTTGTTCCAGCATAAGCCTTGCACTTGTGTCTGGTTCAACTACATGGCACTTTGCTGGCTGCATGCAAGTGACCGTACACACACAAAACAAGCAGAGAGCGCATTGTTGCCAACAAACAAAATTTGATCATCTGTTTGCAGAAGATACAATGATGGGCATGTGAGAGATCATGGGCATCAAGGAAAGCAAAACTCAAATGCTTTCAGACCATCAGAGCAGTTCAACGAGATCCGGGACATCAAAGCCACTTTAAATATTTTTCATTCTTGGGGCCACAAAATGCAGGATGATATGACAGACACACAATAGGCCCACAGTTTCCTCTTGGCCCCTGCAGTAGTGTTGACATGAGTAGAAATTAAGTTATCACCCATTTCTTAAGTCCAGACGGCTGTCAGACAAGGCCATGGAGGCTGATTCGATGTTTTGCTGTAGCAGACTACTTTACAGGGGATGCTCTGTTTCACATCTTCTTCGTGAATACCACACTGCATCAGGAATGATTCACAGTTGCCTGATGTTTTGAGAGTAGTTTTTGTTGAGCAATTCTTAGAGAACATTGACATATAAATGGTGTATTATTTATCAAATGATGTGCCTACCTTTTTTGTTTTCTTGTTCTACTCTGTTGTGATTCATTTATCTGTAGATCTGTTGCTGTTTATTTCTACTGAGATGCATTCAACCTCTTCTTAGTGTCTTCTGGCTTCATCTGCCATTATCACCCAGTAATTTAACTTCCTGATTTACTTCCGCTTTTGTATGTTTGGGATATATCAGCAGTGCAATGGGTCCAAAATTAGAACCTATATTCTGTATGAGTGCAGCTGCTGCATTGTAAAGCTTGATATGTTGAGTTTCTCTCTGAATTGGCAAAAGTCCATGTTAACTTGCAAAATTCCACAACCATTACCGACAAAACCAATAATTTTTTATGCTCCTGGGCTTGCTCTGGGTTCCTTGGAACATTTTGGCACTCTCTTAGAGTATGTACGGTTCATTTCAAATACTTGTACCTCACCTGCAGCTAAAGTTTGTTGAGCTTATTTAACACTGTCCTCTGATGACTAAATTAATATCTTGAATACCTACGGTCATTCTACAAGTCTCTTCATGGAGACGCTGAAACTCAAGGCCCAATTTGTCCCATTATAACTATTTCCATAAATATGGTTTTTCTGAAATACCAAAGGGGAACAACTGCAGCTGAACATTGACATATATTTTGCATAGATAAAATATAGCCACTGTGGGGAAAAAAGCTTCAAAATAATAATTTTACAGTGATCATGGTAAACTGAAACAGCAGAATTTCATATGAATGAAAACATTTCTAACATAGCAAAAAATTTCACATTATTAGTTTATCAAACTACAAAACAATAAATTAAGCGTAAATTATACTGTTGCATCACTTTCTGACACTCATCAAGAGTCTGCACCACTCTAACTCATCTCCACAGAAGCAAAACATCAAGAGGCACTAAAAGGGGAGTTGCTCTGCATCACAGGGAAACCATTTAATTACAACACACAGGAAATTATCCTTAGAATGGGCACAGTGCTGATAAGCAGTCCAAGCCCTCTGGATGACAGCTCTAGAAACCTGAGAGAACTTATCACCAAAGTGGGGGGTAGGAGTCCATGACAGGGTACCTGACAATCTGATTGGACTGTCATCTCCAGGTCATAATTAATATATTTATCAAATAATAACCGAAAAGAAAATCTCAGCATCATTGGCGCTATTGTAGAAGGAGGCTTGCTCTGGCCCCATAGGTGAACAGTGGCCAAATTCATGGCGGCTGGTTTCTCTTGTGGCTAATAAGGCTGCTGTCAGTATAATGGGGTGGAAGGGGGCAAAGTGAGCTACTTCTTTAGAAGCCATGACAGATAAATTGCCTCCTCCTGCACAGAAGAAAAGAAATATGTTACTGTCTGCTGACAACCATAAACACAGTCTTTGTATATGAATGCTTGTTATTGTGTAGACAGTAATATAAAATATGTAACAGGGCTCACAACATAGAGAACGAGTTATTTGTTTGGTTTTTTTTTGGGATGTTTCTCACATTTGCATGGTAAACTGGTGATATAGGTATGGAGTGGGACTTTATGATTTTGCAGATGGTTACTTTTTCAGTCTTTGTCTTCTGTGGTGTTCCAAAAGGAAAACTTGCCTCCAACCACTCGGTGAACTTTGACAGAAAAATGACACTTTTATCTGCTGCTTCTCTGTGAGAGTCTTTATGCTTAATGCCATGGTAATTTATTGTTATTGTTACACATTCATTTGTTTATTTCCAAGTAAGTATGTAAAGCAGCCTTTAGGGAGATGTGATATCATCTGTCACCCTGTATAACCTGCTAAACCCTGCTACAGGCTTTTGATTTGTACAGTATTGCAATGGATTCTTTGTGCTAACAGAACAGTTCCTGGAAAGACATATATTTTACCACAGAGGAAAATACCACACTTCCTGTAAAGTCAATGACGTTTTTAGAAGTCTGGCCAAGTGAAGCTAACAAAATATATAAAAAACAAACAAACAAACAAAACACATGTAAGGAAGAACCTGGATGGTAAGCTTTACATCATGTGTGAAACTGCTGACAATGTTGTGTAGACTCTGGTTCCTAGGCTGCAACCGAAGAGAAGTTGAAATGTTAACTGCTATGCTGCAGTGCACACGAACATAAACATGGACACGGGAGGATGATTACATGACAACTACAGCAGTGGAGATGTAGAGATTGTTACTTCACTATAGCTACATGCAGGTATATTTACAAAAGTCCTTTTGCTCATGTTTATGAATATGTTCATTCAGACCTAATTTTTAAGAGTGCGTTTTGTTTCAGCATACATATGCGTATAGAAGTAGCAGTTGCAAAGGTAACAATAAGATGTGCTGCTTTATGGATTTCACATGTGATTGTGTTTGTGATGATTTTGTTTGTTTTATTTAGTAGCCATGAGGACCAGATACCATGGTTGCAATGCATGACTTGTCTTGTGAAAGATATAATTTTTAAAATATACACTGCAGAAATGAAAGTATGAAGCTTTCTGGTTTCTCTAAAACTACTTAAAATCTGTAGATTTTTCCTACATAATAATGGTCCGTCTGAAATGAATGCCATAATGTCTTAGATATTCATATTCAAAGAGACAAAGTTTCATTACTAAGCCACTTCTACCACCATCTTCTTCTACAAATACAATCAATTCTGACTCGAAAAGGCCTAAAACGACAATGACTGACTGTTGAGTTTGAGCAGTTAATAAAAAACAATTTACATCATAGCAGGTTTTATTTGCATTGAATGGCTTAAAGGTTGATTTTCTTGTTATAGCGAGCCTCGCTCAAACATCATAGCCTCATGTTGCAGCCTGAGGAAACAACAAGAGGCCCAGGGGGCAGCTAACACCTATATGCCTTGGGACATCCCACATTGAAGCTGGGGAAAGCTGCAAGCTGCAAGTGATGGATTTATGGATCATGCCCCAGGTATATGTAGCCTTTGCACAATCTGCTTGAAGTTAATGAGAGTTTATGGAAAGCATGCGTGACTCACACTTACTTATTTGCTTATTTGACAATCCAAACACTGCTTTCCTTTTTTCTCTCTGCATGCACTCATTCTCAGCCCCTTCTGTCACAGATGCAAGCCTGCAGCTGTGACTCAGAGCAGAGAGGAAAGATCTTGCCATTTCCTAAAACCAATTAGCTGACCAATATGCAGGCTCTGCGAAAGAAAGCGATTATGCTACACAAGGAAAATCTTTAATATCTAACTTACTGCTCAGCGGAATAACTTCATTACTTTGTCAGCGTATTGAAGTTCTGTTGATGCTTTTAAAAATCATTGTTTATTTTGTTAATTGATCTAATCTATTAATATTTGTCCCAGATTATATCCCATATTTATTCCCCATGGGTCTCAGTCTTGATTCTGACCCCAGACCACTGCCATATCCTCTCTTGCGCAGGTGGAAATCCACAGTGGGGATACTTTTATCGAGGATTCCAAGGATACAAAACAGGAAGGAGGGGAAGCCGAATTGTAAAGGTAACACAATCAGCTGCTAAAGAAGTCACAGGAGTATCAGTTTCTTTAAGCTGCACTGAGCGCGGCACAAGAGTAAGATGTGGATTACTGAGCATTTACTTCATGTCACACAGACGAGTCATTGGTTCATTCTATAAAGTGATATGGCACTCTGACCTTCTTGATTGTTTTTTTTGTGATATAATTATCCATTTTCATGATATTTCTGCTGAGAATATATAAACAAAGAATTAGGGGTAATTCACTACCAGTCACTCATGGAATTACAAAAATACTTAGATCTACCAATCCACACTCACAACAAATTTCTTTTTTTAGTATTTCCCCATAGACTGGAATCCAATCCCTGTGGGGCAGACCTCACCTCTGACTCTTGTGCTTGACCCTGTACCTTTTGGAATGAGTTTGTGGAAGTCAGACATGTTCAGACTTTGTATGCATCATTGCTTGACTAATTTCAGGATCATGTGTTAGACCCTGCCCGAGAATAAAATGATGGGGAAATAAGTGTGATTGAGACACGTGTGATAGGATATGCTCAGTCCTTAAAAGTTGATGTGCCTAAAATGACTTATTAATCCCAATTAATCTCTGAAGATAGCTGTGGAATTTAAAAAACCAAAGCCAGGTAATAAGGATCCCTAAAGGTTACGTGCTATAAAGAAGGTTATTCTGTGTCTTTAGGAACCACTCCTCCTCAGACCCTGAATTCACTGCCACTCTGTGTGGGTGGGTAGCCCAGGTGCACACTGGCGCACAGTTACATAGACCCCTCATTGCCTGTGTGCATTGTGTCCATTTTCTTTAGGTCCATGTTCCATAGGGGCAACAGTATTTGTTTCTAGCCTTCAAAAAGATCCTTCTATCCACCTGTCCTAGTCCCTGTTGCAAACAGATTTCCAACAACCTCAGGAAAATGTGGGTGAGGATATAAAGTGAGAAGCAGACTGAGGGTGAGGAGGGGTGAGTTACACTGCCCACATCCCATACACACCAACCGACCCTACAGACTTTCTTTCAGGTTCTTGATGTAGAGAGAGGCCGATTGGCTGTCCCAAAGCGTTTTGCCTCTGTGAGCACACACAAGATGTCTATTCATGTCCCATGGTCCTACAACTTTGCTGCTCCCCCCTTCCTCCCTCTCTCTGTTCCCTTCATCTGCAGCTGAAGCAATTCAACTTGGGCCAAAAGCAGGGACCTTTAATCTAACAGAATGTAGTAGGCACCTGAACTACTTAACCGCTGTGCTTGTTCAAGGGGGTGGGCATTGAGGCTAAGGTAACTGGTGTGTAACAGAAAGCCCCGAACTTTATCCTTGGCCAGGATGAGTACATTTCCTTTCTGTTGTTCCAAACAAAGCCCAACAGGCACAAATGGTCTGCTATCTGTGTCACCGGGAAGTGGAGAGCAATTTGTTTCTATTAAACAGGACGGTCCTCATCTTCCCCATCCAACCTCCCCCTCCTCCCTTCTTGCTCTCCCATATTGATTCAGATGGCTTTTGTGCAGCAGGTAAAACACTGCCAGTCAGAGGGTTTCATTTGAGCTCACCTTGACCAGGTGGGGACTTTTGTAGTCTTTACTTGGGGGGCCCCTAAAAAGGGTAAAGAGGTATCCCTCATTTTGCTGCTCAGGTTAACATGCGAATTTATGGGAACGCATGGGACTTCTGGTATAATGACTACTAAAAGCTGGCAGAGAATGGACTTGACTGCAGTATTCAAGAAAAAGTTATACCACGACATCTGCTGTTGATCTGTGCTTTCAATTCAAATCTTGTGCATACACACACACACACACACACACACACACACACACACACACACACACACACACACACACACACACACACACACA
>JBBBVU010000017.1:18385176-18423723 GCA_037177055.1 Atherinosoma microstoma
ACACACACACACACACACACACACACACACACACACACACACACACACACACACACACACACACACACACACAGTGTGCAGCGCAACTTATCTCTATGCTTCCCTCCTACATTATATCAGTGACAGCTTGACCTTTTTGATTTATCCAGATTCCTGTAGAGGGCAGAAATACAACAGCATACCACTGTATTTCACCCACATTGGTTTCAGTAACACACAGACCCATTCTCTGACTTTGACAGAAGCAAGATGGCTGCTTTCACAAGAGGGTATTTTTCTTTTTTATTTAAGCCCCAGTCTCAGCCCATTCATTTTGTCCTTGCTACATATATGAAACCTTTTGAGAATGATTGTATATCAGTCATGATGACACAAATCAAGCCACAGGAAGCCTCGCTATTACCTTTATGCTGTGTGCTGATGAAACAAAACAACTTCTTTTCTTTTCTTTTCTTTTCTTTTCTTTTCTTTTCTTTTCTTTTCCTTGATGAGGAATCAGACACATATGGATCAATTCATTTGGCTAATGAGCATCTCTAAATGGCTAAGGCGAGACACTATCCCTCCTCTCTTTCCATTTCTTCTGATTTTCCTCCCTCATTCCTTTTTTTCCCTTCCGCCTCCCTCCTTTCTTTTGTATTGACACCCTGGGACCCCATCTGGGCCCTTTGGAGGCGTGAAATGCACAGTAATTATTAGTAATCATCACACACCATCAGAAACGGATCCTAGTGCTGTAATTACATGATAAATGTCTGCCTAACACATGCCCTCTATTTAGCAGCCCCCTGGAGACCGTGGATAATAGACAGCTAACAGGGATCCGCAGAATGGGCCTTTCAGCGCTGGCTGGAGCTCATTGTCTACGAGCCAATACACCCTCTCCCCCCGTTTGGCAACAACGCAGACCCCGATCAATCTCCTGCACTGCCCCCCTACCCTGTGTACTGACCCCTCCTCTTACACACACATCCCTTGTCACTGCTAAGTAGACAGCGACGTCAATCATTGGCATTGCACTGCATTGCTAATGGCTGCCAAACAATTTTGCAGGCGAGAAAAGAGTTTTGTTCTGCCATTTATCAGGTAATGGAGACTTTGTTTAGTGCTGTTGCTGCTGACCCCTGAGCAAAATGTGATAATTAGCATTATTATTATCAGTGGGCCTTTTGTTGCGTCTTTGTGTGTTGTTGTGATCAGAATGCTGTTGACCTCTGACTATTTTTATTAAGATGTGCAGTCAGCTACCTGCAGTGCGCATCTTTACTATAAGACTGTATTATTCATGGTCTGCAATCATCTGGCATGTTACACCGGCATGCTTATAATTTACTCTTTTAAATAATACATCTTGACACTCTGACATGCATTAAAAACCAAAACATAATAAAAATCAAATTTATTTGTACTCTAATTTTCATACAAACTGAATAAGCCTCAAAATGTAGTGTGAATGGAAAAAATAGTAAAAACAAACAACAAAAAATTATTAAAAACAATATATCCCATCCTAGCTCTAATACTCTAAGGATGGCATTCTGAATTACATTCAAGTTAAGTGCTGAAGAACTTAAACTGTTTGATAATAAAATCTTAAGAGGAAGTTATACAACCACAAGTGGAAATCAAGATAATTCTGAGTAAATATGTTGCCATATTAAAACATTAGAATGAAAATAAAATAATCGTTTCAATCTGAAAAGTAAAACATCTGACGTTCATAGATAAATAGACAGTCTCAGTCTCTCAGTCTCACTCCAGTATCCACAAAGGTAAATTAAAGTGGGATATTCAAAACTTACTTAATGTAAGCTATAGTACATTTACATGAAGTAATTTATCATTGCAACCAAATGCAGTGGGCATAATAGTCTAATTATGAAATATTACAAAAGATTCAGCAGAACATTTTAAATACTTTGATAGGGAATTATTTAGACTTCCTGAGTTCAAAACATGCAAAGCTGATGTCAGGTTGAGTGTTAAACTGAAAACAGCAATGAGTAATGGCTGACAGTGACAGTTATGGAATTTCGTGCCACCAGCCCTAACGCAGACTCTGCATCACTGCAATTTTGAATGCAAATAAGGTGTACATAAAAGGACATGTTTAGCACTACTTTCAAACAACCCTCTATATTAATTTTCATCGACCTCCCATGTAACAAAGTTGATGGAAGTCATGTACTTTGAATCTGCAAAGCTAGAGATCAGATATGCATGCAAAGAAGTAGACTCTTATCTTAATCCAAAGGGTGAGATGAGGAATCGTGTTTGTGAACAACAAGGGGAATTTGCCTGAGATTTGCCTAGCTGGTTCTAAACAATGGTCAACTCTTTCTGAATATTTTATCCATTAGCCAGGCCAGGCCGCAAGGATGTTAGCTGTTAAACAAATTCTATATACTGTCTTATATCCACTCAGAATATTAACAGTTATCGCTTTAGATTTGGATGTGCATGGTGTTTACTTCTTGCTTCTGTAATTTATGAAAACATGAAACAACTGATTTCCTGGGTAAAGGATGTAAGTTGATACCACATGAAGCCCACTTTACCGGTTTCCCTTAAATGACCTTAAATGGTCTTGCATACAGGAAAATTGACTGAGTTGTGGCAGCTTGGGATGGATATCTGACAATACTTTATTTTACCTCCAGATGGCAACCATTTTCCTTTTCAAGTGTGTCTCAGAAGAGGATTTTAGATACCAAAACATGAAGGTCATAATACAGTTTCACAGAATGTTTTTAATATTTTTTATCAGTGCTCTGAAAAGTTAAACCTCTTCTTATCTGACAATCAGTATTCATCTCGTCATTGGTTACTTTTTTTTTTTGGTATCATGTGAGGGTTATTGCCAAACTTATGAGCAGAACACACATTCTGTCTGAGCACAAAAGCAAAAGCAGACACTGACTGAAGAGCAGTGCAATCTCAGAGTCTGACAAAAACAGACATATCAACTATCCCCTAATTGATACAGCTAGGCGGATGGTCACTCACTTAATGAATTGCTAATAGCCCTCAGCAATGCTATGAGTGACAGGGGCCAAGCATTCCACCTGGTGGAGGCTGCCTGGGGAGTGCAGTGGATTGGGATGCTTCTCATTAATGGAAGCAGGATGCCTGGTGATTGTTCAGTCTTGTGTGGAGAGGCCTCGTCCACATGGAGGCAACGCTTCTCCTTCAGCTAGCCCCCTTAACGTCAGACAGTCAAGCGGCACACTGTCACTGATAATGAAGACTTGATCAAAGAGACATGACATTCCACGGGGCCTGGCTTAGCAACCGAACAAGATAAGGGAGCAAGTTAGAAAAAAAGGACTAAAAGAAAGATAGGGGGTGAAAGGAATATAAAGGGGAGAAGGAATGATGGAAAGAGAAGGATTATTCTCAGCATAGTAGTTCTCCAATTAGAGGAAGCAAAGGATACTTCGACATTGATCTAGAAGCCTGGCCAATGAGATTTGGAAAGTGCCCGATAAAAGGATTGGTGTGAGTTGGGAAATCAATTGGTTTAAAACTGGCTAAGGATGAATACAGAGTAAATATTGATCTCTTGTCTTATTCCTCTGTGTACACAGGTATATGCTGTCATAAAGATATGCATCTCTTTGTTGTAATCAAAATGTGCAAGAAGATTGGCTTATGTTTTGAAAAAAAAAGTAAAACAAAAAGCATTAAACAGTTTATCGATTGAAAAGTGACACAATTAGAAATTTAGAGTAAAAAAGGACAAATAATATGGGTAAAATTAGAGGTTTATATACTTATCATTCAATTGCTTTACTTACCACATGCTGCAGCGTTATTTATCTTAATGCATATAACTGGTAGCCCTTCAACTGACCCGTAATTTCCTACTAATAACTGCTGTGGGCAGAGTGATTATAGCTTTTCATTAGTGCCAGCAGCTTTTACTAGTGCTATCCCAGCTAAAGGGCCCTCTCCCTAATTGTTAGCCATTATAAATATAGTGCGTTAAAAGTATAGGGGGGCAGCGACGTCTCTTTGTTAACTGCTGATGATTGAACAATTAAACTTTGCCAACTTAATTACCTCTCCAAACTGACATGGGTATGAGGCATTAGGATCTACATCATGGTAAACAAGCTGTCAGACAGAGATGGCCTTCAACTGGATGATTTATTATTCTATGGTCATCATCAGCTGATAGTGAGGTAAGGAAAGCATAGTGTCAGGGGAAAACTAAGTTACTTCTATGTTTGATTCTGTAGCCTCATTTATAAGGTCAACAATCGTCTCAGCAATTATCATTAATATATTTACAGCATAGATTAGTCTAGTAGTGGTCTTTTGCATCTATGTATTGATTCATACCTGACCACAAGCCTATTAATTAACTGCCTTCTTATTATATAGTATACAGAGTGAAAAATCAGGACCCACAAGCACTGCCTTTGTTGGTTTGCAGCACTGGAAAGGCTAACAGATGTTGTATGGAGCCAAACAAAAAACACTAGAATAAAAACCAACATCCATTCGTCAGGCCAAGTAAGAATCACACCATGCAAGCTCCTCATTAAGTGGCATTAAAACTGTGAAGGTCTATAATTATCGAATAAATCCTCTCCCACATGAATGGATTCATTGGCGTGCCATAATTCTTCCCCACATAGAGCAGCTCTGGTGGTGAATGAGCCTTTTGTGCACCACTGTGGGAAGGCTTTTGTGAAATTACACTACTGCATAATAATGCTAATCATAAATTAGCATTTCAAGATGGAGCAGCTCGTTTGTGTGCATATGTGTGCTTGTATATAAATTTGACAAAGAAAACTTGAACAATCAAATTGTATCACCATTTTGCTTGGTTTCACAGAATCACAAGGCAACACCAGCTTATTTTTGATTTTTGTCTCCATTTGTTTTCCTACTGGGCCACATCCTTCAAGTTATATAATACAATTACACTGTACAATTTGTTGAGTGAATTTGATCACATTTGATTGTAAAATACTAGTTTCCATTAAGTCTTGGTAAACCTTACTGCACCCTCCCTTGTATAGAGTTGAACTACACATAATGAGCAGTTAAACCCAGGATGGAGATCTCTGTTTGAATATGCATTCTTTTTATTTAGATATTTTATTCCTCTCTTTTACTATAGGTCTTTTTCATGTCTGTATTCTTTGTTTTTTTAATTGCAGCATCCACATACAACAGTGCATCCTGCAACACAAACACAAAACATGGGCAGAGCAAACCATAATAGAAGCCACATGACAGTAATATTAGATTCAAGTTTCTATTCATTGCCTGAGAGTAGCAGGTGTGTGTTTCATTACTCGCCAAAGAAAACAAGACTCCACTGTGGGCTTCTTAATGTTGGGGCTCGACCCACTAACGAAAGCAGACAAAGAGACCAAGCTAGAGGCAGTGCCCACTTTCTGTCCACTTAGCACTAAGCTAAAACCTTTGTCAATTAGGACTTGTTTGTTTGATGTGACAATTAGCAAGGAGGCGCCTGGTCATTAATCCCAATATGGTTTCACTCTACTCACAATTTATATGCCCGTCTTTGTTACAAACATATAGAATCATAAGTTGCAGGTGGAAACTAATGGACAGAACTTCTTTTCATTGTAACATTTTGATATTGTTATTCTTATTCTTGTTAATATTTTATGTGCCTCATTATTTGGAAATTTAAGCACCGGCCCCTGCATAGTTGTGTAAATAGGTTTGCTTAGACAGGGTGCTGTTTGCTTAGACTTATGTGTCACAAGTGAGGATTCAAACACATGATGGTAAGAAGTTCTTGTTGTTTACTTATGGCCTTATAAACATTGTTTTCAATTATTCAAACAATGACTACGTACAGCATGTGTCAGAGCTATACAGAGCTCATTTGCATGAAAGAGACATTTGTAACATCATAATAAGGTGCATATGTAAATGATAACTGTTGCAGCGTGTAATAAAACAAAAGGATACTGATAAAACTTCAAATTTAAATTTCAATACTATTTACCTAACCACAGCTTTTCTCTGGAAGGGAAGTATTTCAAAACACACTGTTGTACTTCAACAGTAAGTCCTTCGTTGTTTCCCTCATTGTTGTTTTCCATTAACTTTGGAGATCAGTAGGACCGCAGTGCTTTGCATCTTTCTTAGCGCTGTCAAACAAATCATGTATATGCATGCAAAACATATGGGTTTTCAAAGAAAGAACTTGTTACAAAGACATTAGGGGTGGTCTTCTACTCTACCGCTCCACCTACAATGTTGTCTAACCTGATTAATGAACAGAGTTCCAGAGATAGCTAAAGTCCCTTTCATGTTTTTAGCAAAAATATAATCTTTGTTTAAGCATTTTTTGGGGCATGATGGAAAGATAGGGATGTGATTTGGTTTGGGGAGCTTGAATTAAATGTGGTTATTTACACCCAGCTATTTACCAGAGGGTAAATTTACCAGAGGGTAAATAGCTGGGTAAGTCTAGGCATAGACAGCTTTCATCATCAGAGAGACAATTGCCTTAATAAAAGGCAACTAGCTCCAAAATGTACATTCTACCCCAGATGTACAGGATGGTCTATGTGTTGTAAAATATCTTATGACTAACAAAGACTTAAATTGAAGAGTGATGATGGCTGAATGCTGTAGCAGTCACTGAGCACTAGGTGGTGCCCCATATCTTCACCAAGACATAATCTAATACTTTTATGCTAAATCTTGCATTAAACCTATAATGGTTGAACTGTACATGCGTTCAGTAATTAAAATATGGTCATAAATCACAAAATATTCAGTTATCAACACCAGAAGATGCTGCCCTTCATTCTGTTTACTCCATACTGTTAAACAAAACTCCATACTGTTAAACAAAATAAAAATGTGCAGCAGGCTTCTTAAGTTTAAGGAAAAAAAGTGTTTGGTTCGGCACACGTAGCATTGTGCACACACACTTGTACACATGGTGCACACATCCCTCTGTCTCCCCCAACCCCTGCTCTATTACTCATAATAATTTGATCTGAGGAGAGAAAACTAATGCTCGTTGATTAAAAAGGATTCAGGTGATGAAGGCTTCAGTGTTGGGGCTGAGGGCCTATAGTTTCAGCCAGGCCCAAGGCAGCAGCTGGAAGCGTAATTACATGGGCTGATTTATACATCATTAAGGCCTCCATATAAGTCACCCCTTTTGAAAAGAGCAGTTAAGCTACTTACACTTTTCACAAAACAGCAGCAATTCTGTATAAAATGAATGTATGCCGTTCCTCTGAAAGCATATGGTATATTTCTCACCTATTAATAATTCAAGTTGAATGAGCAAAAATTAGTTGGCTCGGTTACCGCCGCATTTGTCCCACATTAATTTCGCAGACATTTTGTAAATGGGGCTATTACGCTAAAAACAAAGCAGACTGAATGACCACGGTTTGCCGTACTTAGGAAAAGAGAGGGCCTCATTCGTACACCTGTCATTTTCCAACAAGGCACCATTATGGTTTACAGAGAGGTGATATCACACCTTTCACTGTGGCTGCGTCCCTTCTGGGGAAAAGCAGTATCCTTGAAATTGTGAATTTCTATGAGAGAAAGCCATCTGTAATGTGAATATCCAGACGTTTGCTTTTCACTTCAATCCATCAAATGTCATTTTAAAACGAAATAAATAAATAATTTGCATTCTTATTGAGGCAATTATAAAGCCTGTGTGCACTTTGCTCTCTGTGTTCTCTCATTCTACACAATACACACACTGAGTTTGCTTGAAACTCAAAAACTCATGACTGTGGTTTGATTGAAATCAAATGAGTACCCCTTTATTTGGGGAGCCGTAGAACACACAAGTGAACAGGTGTTCTTTTAGATACATCACAGGACATACATTTTAACAACCCTTGACACCTTTATATACACAATTATTTTGAGATATGCACACCCGGTTACACACTCGCACACACATTCACCATCAGCATAGAAGGAGCAGCTCAATGGGGCTGAGCACATTGTTGCTTTAACCTTGTGCGCTAGTTATCCCTCTCAGAGCTCCAAGCCTTGGCAGCTAACTCTATTGGCTTTTTGTCATGGAGCCTTGGCTTGTACAGTGGCTGGGGGTGGATAGAAATGGGGAAGGTTGGGGGGGGGGGGATCATGGAGGACAAAACCGCAAGAAAAGAAATCTTTCTTTTACATTATTTCTCAAGTGAGTGTGAGCAGGAGCTAGAAGAGGCCTAGTCAAGGTTTACAGAGGCCCCATCATCTTTTGGTCATTATGCTCCGCAGATCATTAGGATTTGAAGAGGAGGCACGAGATATAGCACCCACAACCTATCAGCTTTGGCACCACCCTCACACCTGACCCTTCCATTCCTCACCATGGCTGAGCAGTGAGTAAATGAACTGACCTCTGCTGGTCCCAGTATTCAGGCATCTATATGCCTACTTGATGTTGAGATGAATGGAAGGATGTAGCACATTTTCTATCTAATCCCCAGGATAGATGAAGAAGTGGGTGCACACGTTTCTTTTGTTCCCTTTAATCTCCACTTGGTGACCGCCACAAGAGTTTTGTTAAAGCTTCTCCAGCCAGGTCAGGTCAGTTAACAATAAAAAAAAGGCAACATTAAGTTACAGTAAATCAAAATTCACATGCGAGAACTGAACATATTTGTGTCGTTATGATATTTTAAATGATGAATTCCGTCCTTAATGGAACCATCAGTGTGCAGGAAGAAACCAGTCATAGAGAGGTCATATCTCAAATGGTTCACATTCATAAATGAAAAGGCAGTGACGTTTGAGAATCTAGTGGATATGTGTTGGCTGATACATTTACAAACTCTTCCCTCTCTCTATCCCTTATTTCCTCCATCCTCCCTTGCAGTCTGTTCCTCCTTTACTTGAATGTCACCACTCTGTGGGAGGATTTAACGTTGCTTTTAACCCTCACCGCTTCTTAATTACCTTGACATTTACCCTGCATTCAATCAAGTTTTTAACAGCAGATTTATTGCAATGACTTTTTTGTATTGCAGAAAGCAGCAATAATTATGCAGGTTATTAGAAGTCTTCAAGTTAATGCTTTTTTACATCTTGAATATTTACTGTATTGTTTTCCTGTGTGGAAGGGCATAATGTCAGCTGCCTTAAAACGGAGTGACACAGAGAAGGACAGAAATACTATTAGATGAAGTATCAGATGACTTGGGATGTGAAGAGTGGAACAGGGTAGCACAGCCTATCCCTCCTTTATTGCTCAGGTTATTATCACAACTGCTACGGAATTGTCGAGACGGGGAGATAGGAGTGGCAACGATCCATCCGGGACTCGTTCATCACCGCGCACCGCAGCCCCCCGAATAGAAATTACATCTGCATCTGAATTAGTAACATTATTCGCCAATTTGGCTCAGAGTGAACATTGTTCCATTGAAGGTGGAATTAAATTAGAAAATGAGTGAGTCTTTAATTTTCAGATTATAAATCAGGGAATATAATTCACCTTCTTGTACCTTAAGGGCAATCACATTATCCTAAGCGACATTTTATCCTCAGCCCCGGCAAGTGATCTCATCACCATACACAGTCACACACCAATCATGGTTCTTGCGGAGGCAGGAAATACATCTTGTCCTCCAGAATTAGACATAAAATATGAGTGTCTTCTTCTACATGAGAGCTTATTTTACATGAAATTTGATGGCCCTTTTGAACTCACAAACACTATAGAGAATTGCTTGGTTCAAGGGATATTGTTTCCCTTTTTATCACATAAATGCATAATTTTGTTGGTTGAACATCAGGGGAACTCACAAAATGTAAAGATCTTACCACTGTAGATATGGTGCCACATAGAGAGCCATACAAAAAGAAAACAGCTGGAAAACCAGTGAGGTTATCCACAGGTGCTGACCCTAATTATAAAGACTCAAAACCACTCAAAAACACCACTCTGCCTGTACTATTATGTCTTTTTAAAATGGCACAACCCTTTTTTAGATCTCATACCAAGAAAAAAAACCAAACAATTTTAAGATTTTTGTAACTGTGCTTTATCCTTTATCTAAACAGTACTGCAACATTAGTGGTTGTTATAAAAAAACTTGAATGTAACCTGGTAGAATTAGAAAGAATGGATTGACCTTTTACTGCCAGTCTTTCCTAGTCTGTTTCCCAAAACTCCTGCCTGTTCATTTCATTCTGGCCAGTGCCCAGACCTCATTAAAAATGAATGCACTCTTTAAACCCCAACACTAGGCCTTTTCCATTAGGGAGAGAGATATGAGGGTGATAAACATTATTTGTGATCGGATATGAATCGTGTGAGGATTGGCTGCAATATTGGAAGCCACATTGAAAAGTGATTGTGCTTGAATTCCCCCATGCAGTTTCATGCCATATCGCAGCTCTTGTAATTTGATTCCTATTCATTTCAGCCATTGTTGTGTATTATATTGAGCGCCCTATCAAGCTGATCTAGACCAACCAATTTGGAGTTTTGTTATTTCGTCTCACTTGGTTGATTTTAAGCTGATCAGGATATTTGCTTGGCACAGTCTTGGACATTCTGAAAGGCCTTATCTTACATTTAATTACCATACTGCCTTTGTTGGAGCAAAATTCATCTATTTTGGTGTGTATGGGTGGGGTGTCCTTCAGCCTGTGTGCATAAAAGAGAGGGGGAAAAGGAAAATATGGGGAATATTTGGCTGTATCACTTCTTGCTTGTCAGACTCTTTGATATACTGTACAGATGTATTTTCATGGAAACGGTGCGTTGGTGCATCCCCTATAAAGGCTATAAAAGACAGGCTATTGGAGATTCACCCCTGAGCGCTTCACTGACAACCTCCCAGACATATACATTTAATATCTTATTGATTGATTGATTTTATGAGTCATTGTTAACATTATCATCAACACTGCCCTTATGACCAGGACACCAACCTAAGAATAGTACTGAGCATATGTTGTACATGGCAAGTTGCTTGAAAAACATTAATATGAAAGACTTTTCTAATACATATTGTTTATCTTGCTGTATGATGTGGGATGTGTCTGTGTGTAGGGCATTGTTTAAACCATATGCGTGTCGATATAAAGGGATGCATTTCATACAGAATTGCAGTGCAAATAGATGCATGTCATCTGAGCATATTTTACCAAATCCTTTCTGCAGGTGGTTTGAGCTGTATTAGCCTGACTGTTTGACCCCAGAACGGTAGTCAACGCTCCTATCTTCCTTTCCTCTAGGTTCACTGACAGTCGGAACAGGATGATAATGGTGGCCCTTGGACACTCTGCTCCACAGGGCAGGGATGCAATGGGCTTCAGCTCAGGCACATATTAATATTAATACGCATAAAAGCCGTCTGACTGGCACAGAGTCATCAGCTGGAGGCACACATACACACAGGGACATGCACAAGTGTGCATATGCAGAGACACACACATCTGCTTACTTGCAGATACACACATACACAAAAACAAGTAAAAGGCCCATTATGGATGTAACAACGCAGCGTTTGTGGCTGGACCGTTTCCTGAGGTCAGTTTGAAACATTTGCCAGCAGGAAACCTACACAAAGCACCGGTTGTTCACACCGTTTGGGAAAAACACACATTATGTAAATGATTCTTCTTTTGGAATGAAATGCACAACAACTAGAAACGGTGTGCTAATGGCTATCATGTCAGCCAAAGCTAATGGTTGTTGTGTGTGGCAGTATGTGTTTTGCGGTTTGTTAAACATGTATGTATTTGTTGAATTGTGATGATTTACTAAGTTGGGAAGCCCTTATCCATGAATAAATAGATGTTGATAGTATAGGACAGATATAAAATGCAGACGACAACAAAAATATTGATGTTGCTTTACATATTTTTGATTAAGTCACAAAATCAGTTTGTGAAGGAAACATTCAGAGAGGGGCAAACTCACTTTCAGAGGTAATAACGCAGCTTTAATTCAGGGACTGAGATAGTGACGAAGGTACACAATGTCACCCCTGTCACTCAACCAACAGAAGGCACTGTAAGTAATCAAATTCTATTTGCATACTCTAACACTGGCTGATAGTTTGGTATCAGCAGCATCTACAAACAGTCTAAAGTAATGGTGCATGCAGACAGTTCATCTGGCTTAAAGTGAAGCCAATATCTGCTTTTAAAGAGTGAGGGCTACAGCTTCTCTATATTTGTGTAGAGGCCCATGATCAAATGCAAGGGCGACAAGGAAATAAAATTGAAATGATTTGGAGATGAAGTTGCTCAGGGGTGTCTTAGTCACTGACATGTACAGTGAACTGAAAAGCAGATTTCAATGTCAGCACGTAAATTGGTGAGGCTGGGTCTTGATTTCCTCTAGATTATATGAGGAAATGAAACCGTTCAAAAGGAAAATTAAATAGCAAGTTAAGATGCAAGTGTGCAAAGGCATATAAGGTTCATCAAATGTCACCAAACAGCCTGCTTGAGCTTACTCTGTGCTTAAAAAAAGGCATGAATTCCTGAAGGTATTTAAGATATTTGATAACGTGTTTTTGAATCTTTTGATTTTACAAAAAATGATAAAGAAAAAGGCAATAGAGGTAAAGTTTCAAGAACAAAGAGGTTTTTGAATTTGATCCCACCGAGATGTTCTATGTTCAAAATGGTCATTTTTTTACTTCTTCTGATGGTGTTTACAATGAAAGGACACTATTATTATCTTAATACCTTACCTAAATGGAAGCACAATAAGGGCACAATATATCCCATGTAGGAGCAGTTTGATTGTAGGCAATTAAACCATAACTCCCTAAGGCTTCCACTATGAATATACTTGATTCTGTCACTCCTGTTAAACAAAGACACACTGAGACCTGTGATTACCCAAGAAGGTGACTCCTTGTGTTACTGTAACTGAAATGAAAATGAGTTATGAATGCAACTAGAGAAATACAAGGGAAGTTGAGATATAATCATCATACTGTGCCTTAAAATTAAGCTTTTGTTGAGCCACACTAAGACAAATAAGTGACACAGAAGATGTAACGAGTTGTTTCTAGTTGTGCGTCTAGTCTAAAGAAAACTCTGTTCTCCTCCAGACCTGGGGGTTGGACTGGGATAGGTCATATTTCACCGTCAGCCTGACTTGCCCCAACAATGTGACAGCTGATGACAAATAACCTGGCTCATGATTGAAATCTGACAAAATAACACTGTGTTTTATAATAGCGTCCCCAAGCAGAAATATGGCAGCCGCAAACTAAACAGTGCTTCATCACCTCCATGCCAGTCCCAGCGGTTCTCCATTAAGGGCCAGATCATTGTGTTTTGCCTCCCCCCGTCCCAGCTGACCGCTGAAGTGACAGCCTCGGCTTGCTGCCATGACATTGAAAAATATTTGTACTGACAAGGCCACAAATCATATGCCGACAAGTTTTAAAACTCAATGTTCACTCAATGTGCATCTGCTATATTCTCGTTAAAAGTGTAATATGGTAGTCTCTCCCCTCCGCGTTCTTTTATTATTACAGTATTGACAGCGACTATAATAAAGTTGTGCTGTTTTGATGCCAGGGAGGGAAGCTCAGGAGATGGAGAGATTGAAGGAAAGGGTGTATGTGGGTGAGAGATGAAGAGAATAGCTGAGATGGTTGAATGCTCACACGGTGCTGTAACAAAAGCGCTCCATTTTCATGACAGAACTTCATCTGACATGTTTAGTTTGATGGTGTACCTGTGGGTTTTCAAATAAGTCCACATTCCATATTGCACTGTATGTCCAAACACAACTTTTGAAGCATCAAATGTAATACCTTGCCTAATATTCAAATTTAAATCACTGTTTAACCTTTATTTTCAAAAGCGCTTCCTTTCATTCTGTATGCTATAGCTCGATGGAGTATATTCCGTTTGCCTGCTTTAGACCGCTATGCTCCACTATACTACTCCTGTTGAGCCTGTGGTTGCTATAATATCCCCTTAGTTTGAAGCCTTTTCGACCATGTAGGCCCTAATGTGTGCCCAGTGCACACGAGTAAGTGTGCTTTAGGCTCATTGTTAACATAAGGCCAAATCTGTAATATAGCACGGACAATTAAGTGCACAATTTTTGTATAAATGCAAAATCCCTCACTGTGAATTATTTAATCCCCTCTCTACAGTTCATTTAATAGAGCCCTTTTGGCGGCCGGTTTGAGTCACAGAAAACTAATTTGATTCTGCTCCTTGATTTAATTAGATTTTATGATGTATGGTATTGCTAATTCGGTGGCTCACCATGCGTTGTCGGCGCCTGTCCCTTGCACTGGCGGTGAGCTGTCAGAGCCCCATTTTTAACAGTATTGAAAAATTCAAGCTTTATTATTGCCCCCTCACTCATTTTCTCCCATCAGAGGGAAAGTAATGAGTTTTTAGTCTCTCCTCTTGTACTCATCCCCCCTCTACTCTTTCTTTTTTCTTTTCTCTATCTTTATCACTCTTTTATCTGTATTCTCCTTTCTTCCTTTCACTCTCATTGAAAACAATAAGAGGATAAAGAGTTTGGGAGCACAGGGAAAGAACTATAAGAACCGAGAGCCAGAAAGTAGAAATGATGGCACTGACAAGTGCAATGCAATGTAGGAGAATGGAGAATGAAATAAACAAGTAAGATATGGAGTGAGGAAGGATGATTGGGTAAAAGAGTGAAAGAAAAGAATAAATGTGTCAGAGGTAAGTGGAAGGGGAACATAGCAGTGGTAGTGAATATAAGCGATACGAAATAGTAGTTAGTGGTGAAAAGGAGGGAAAAAGAAAAGAGTAACTGAGGAAAATGGAGATCAAACAAGCAAAAGGGAGAAGGAAAGGAAGAGGGAGGAATGGAGATTGTGCTGCACGCTTACAGCGCTCCAGGCTCACTGCTCCAGCATTAGCACACTGATTCATGAGTTAAGTTTCCCCAACTGCCCACGGCTATTAGCTTTCAGTTCCTTCGGCTGTCATTTAGACTCCAAAGAGTCTTTTGGTTAATGCACTGTTTTAATGAGAGTGCACCACTCGCTAATATATTTGACTGTATGAAAGGTCACAACAGGAAGCTAAACAGATTGAAAGAGAGGGAGTACAATGGCGGCAGCGCTGTCAAGAAGCAAGACAGCTTTTCGAGCAAACTGATTGGAGTTGGGGGGCGTAAGGGGTGGGCGGCAGCTGGGTTGGTGTTAACCTGTGAGGCAGGCTTCTTTGGTGTCGCTTTTCCGTGCTCTGTATTCCCTTTACCCAGCACCCAATGGTGCATAATAGGTCTTGAAACTGATGGGTTACTGCTCCCTCTTGTAGTTACTCCCCATCTATCACCCTTATCCACTGAGAGAGAAAAGTTAGGGAAAGAGATAGAAAGAGACAAGCAATGGAAGGGGCAGACGCAAGGAGGAAGCACGTGTTTCATTACCCATATAATCACCAGTGTGATTGCCACACAAGCAATATAAGAGCATCTCACCTCAGCCCCAGGAAATTTATAGCTGTCTGACTATGAGATTCCCACTAACCCATTAAATACCCATAGAAACGCTAGCTGATACGAGAGCAATGGAACAATCACTGTTCCAGAAATCTGAACGACTTTTATTGAAACGTATTCCAAGTAAGAATTATTGCCGAGCATCTTTGTATGAAAGCTTTTTTGGTTTCCTGAAGCTGGCTCTCTACGATGTCTACTCAATTCTCAATAAAGGATATCTCTCTTCTTAGCCATCTTTAAATCTCAGTTTTTATTTAATTTTGAACCTTAGGGAGAGAGGGTATTATCAAACATTTTGACGACTCTGTATAACTGAGCATGGCCTTCGCCCCCCTCCCATCTCACTCCTTGTCAACCCACACCCTCCATTTTGTCACAGGACACCCGTAAGGGACTGTCTCGAAGCTGCAGAGCCATGTCTAGGTTTGGGCCTCAAACCCGATAATCTAACAGTAATCCATTCAAAACTAATCAAACATTTACAAAGGTGCCATGATGTAGAGAGAGCTCTATTCATCAGCGTCCTCCATCACCAACATGCAGGCTGACCTCGTTACGCTTGCGGCGTCTCAATCTACCTATGCAAATGAGACAGCAGCACATGGGTGAGCGGGGGACTGACAACTAGACTTGTGTATAGAAATTATAAACAAATAGTCATCCATTATGAGTGGAGTTGCATGTGCTGGGAAGTGCCTGGCAGTGAGGCAGCATACAAACTCTTCTTCTGTTGGACAATTATTCACTGAACAGGAAGTGACAGTGTTGTCAAGGTGAATTAGCAGCATATGTCAAGCTTTTGTTATAAATCCTGGCCTACTGTAACCCTTATTCCCCCCACCTCTACGATGTATGAAGCCAGTTGATGATATATCAGCACTGGTGGGAGATTTATAATTCAGCGAGGGTGATTCCATGGGGGGAACTGTGGTGAGATGTGGGACAGGTCTTGTGGAGAGGTTGAGAGGTTTTTGGGGGTGTAAAAAGTGGGTTTCTTTCCCTGTAATCCTCTTCCATTGCCTGTAGGCTCCCAGACCTTTTTCCCCCCCATTACCCAAACCATTTGTTTATTGTGCAGTAATTACAAACCTTCAAGCCTAAAGGCAAACAAGCGGCAAGGCACTGTAATGATGGAGACATTTATAACAATATATCATAACAGCAGTGGACTCAAACAATGAATTTATGTCACAAGATATCAATATCAACTACCAGCAAAACAGCCAGGTGGTTATTACTCATTGAAAAAAAGGAATATGCAGCTGTTTAGGTAAGACTATTATTGATTTGTAATGAACTTCATCCCCCTTAAAGGCTGCTGTGTTAGCAGGGTAATATGTTGCATTTTATTTAGCAATTTCATGCATGTTTGCTTCACAAGGTTAAAAACCGCAATCTGTTCTGAGACAAAAAAAGAAAATTCTCTCATTTTCAGCACTCCAGAAGCCATTTAATGTTCCCTGTGTTAGAGTGGCAATCCCTATTACCGCTGGATAAAGTGTACCCTTTTTTATTTGAAATGAAAATGTCAGTAATTTCTTTTGAGATTGATGACTCCTTACACGCAGGCCCAATAAATGAAAAATTGATGAGGCTCAGTTCTCTCTTTTAATATTTAAGGCAATATTAAAGTCTCTCTTACATCTCATGGAAATAGTTTTATTTAAAAGGAATAAGACCATTGGGCATTGTTTACTGAACACCTCATGCATGTTTTATAAAACCAGTGCCTCTTGGAGGAATTCAAAGGCCCTTGGAATCGTTACTGTTTTGCAGTAAGTATAAAACGACTTAAGAGGAAGTTGAATGGCATCAGCATCATTGTGTAGCTGCTCTCTTGTTGTTGGATGTGGGCTGCTTTGATGAGGGTTTCCAGTGGTGGATAGCAGTGCCAGAAAACGGAGAGAGGGGGAGTTGCACAATAAATGGCTGAGATTTTATTTCTTCTATTGGGTCGTAATGTGTGCTCGGCGAGGAAATTGATGTTTAACGTGGCTGAGCGGACGAACGGGATGAATTGCCATTTAAAACATAGACCCATGGGTTGAAGGCACAGGAGGAGAGAGAAGAAGGAAAAGTTAGAAGTAGGACGAGGAAAGGAAGCTGCTTGAATTGTTCTGATAGTTTAAAACAAGCCAGAGGCAAGGAGAGTCCCATGCAGAGGCCGAAAATGATACCCAGGTATTACTGGCTAAATTGTCTCGGTTATAGTTCTTCAAATGGACTGAAAAAGAGAGCTCCTGTATGAAAACACACAATGGACCAAATCAAGCAAAAGAGTTCATACCTTTGAACAAAGCTTGACCTGTAATGACTTTCAAAGCTTTTATATTCACTGAAAACTAGTTCTGTATAAAGCTTTTGCCTCCAGTTAAATTACTGACCCCAAATATTTTAAAAGTAGATGGTGGGAACTTCAAGGAAACAAAGAACTGTGAACAGATCATTTAGGACATATTCATGGTACCACTCTATTATGGGTGCTATTCCCCTGTGAAACATTTGACCGAGATTTAAGTTATTTGTTTGAAGTCAACATTTTTCGTAACCAAAGTCGTCTGCATGCACACATACACAAACACAAGCATGCAGGAACTAATACAGAATAAAACCTTATATACCAGCAGGACACAATCCAAGTTGAGGGGCCCATTACGTAGTAGTGGTGGTTAACAGGGACATTCGAACTGAGAACCAAGATACTCCAGGTCCCATTTAGACAAATTAAATCAAGTCCCATAATGCTTTATGTATCTGTTGCCTGGGTTACACATCCTAGTGCACCAGGCCCCTTGATGGAGGACGGAATGAAGCCCTTTATATCAGATGCTTCGACAACAGGGGGTGACTACTACCTGCCAACTATTATCAAAGGCACTGGTTTCATAGCTCTGCCATATTTTTTGATTGATCTAAATTACACGTCAGTGAGTGCTGCAGTAACATGATCTATAAAGAGATAGCGACTACTTGTACATTATTAAACTCCCCGAGCGGCTGCTCTGCTTTTGGATTGCTGTAATTATCTGTGCTGGAGGCACAACAAGTGGCCCAAACACAGCTGTTAGCCTGCCTGCGCACCCGAACACTGGTTGGCTTTAATTGTTTCTGAACAGAAGCTCCATTTGGCAGAGGTTAACATTAAGAGGAGGGGTGGAAACGTGCCTTTATGTCTGTGTATAAAGAGGAAGCATTTTGCACTTAATTTTTATTCAGATAAAAAAGTGTGATCAAAGAGGAGCAGCAATGCTTCAGTCTCAGACTTGTGACATTGTCACAAGGATTGTGGCCCCGAAATTCAAAGTTTGTTGATGAAAGCATATCATGCAAAGCTCAACTGGCTAACCTCTTAGCACCTTCTCTCCAACATCCCATGGACAAAGATTAATCAGCTGTTGGGGCTTTGTGTTTTAAAAGCAGATATTCCAGTAAATCCTTCTGGCTTTAACAGAAACTGTCTGAAGGCTTCTGACATCCCATATATCCCATCCTGCAAGGGAGAGAGAGAAAGAGAGAGTCAGCGAGGGAGGATGGCACTCGGGGAGACCTGAGGGACCTCTGTGGGACGCTGGTGTGGGTCATGTGACCCACAGTGTCCGACACTGTGGCACCAGGCAGGTTTTGTGGCTAACTGCTGGTGTTGTGGTGACAGAGACGGTAAACAGGACATATCGGTTTTACCACAGAGCCTTTTGTTACCTCAGAAGAAGCACTTTCTGTGCATTGCTCTGCAACTATAGCAAAGATAGACCTTGAAAAAGCCACAAACTTCCTGTCAGGTCTACAAGTCATTATAGTTTTTTTTTTTTTTAGATTGTGGAAATTCCAATTATTTCCTGCAAGATTCAATGTTGCAGTTTTGTATGACAACATGTGCACAGACTTTTTTTATTGAATTGAATTGAAAGAAATCCCCTAACAAGCTTCCATAACGTGTTTGTCTTGTTTTACATCATCACACACCATCCGTGAGTTTCACTGGCAAGTCTTCTTTCATATGGTTCACCTATAACTGCTTAGGAGCGGAACAGCAGATGCAGACATTGAATTTGAATTCATACAAGGCGGACATAATATCAGGCAATATACAGGCAGACAGAGAGGCTATTGAAATGCAAATAGACTGCTGGGGCCACAGCAGCAGGGAAAAGAAATTGGCCAGGATGACAATGCAAGTAAACCACTCCAGTTTGTCAAGAAGGCCACGCTTTGTCACAAAACTGGGAATGGATTTCAGTACAAGTGCTGCTACAGCCAGTACTAAAAAGAATAATATTCAAAAAATAAGAGCAAAGGGAAATGAAGTAGTTGCTCACTGCAAAACTCTCTTGACAAGATTGAGAAATACCTCTAAAATTATCGTTTTCAGTTTAATACCGTGTGTTTTTGGAGGGACCCTTTCCTTGGATCGTGGATTTGAGCACTGTGAAGGGGATGCGGTCCATGTGCGCACTGGTGCCGCTGTAGATGCACACTTTCTTCATGCCTCATTCTTCTCATGAGTGGCCTCTCAGTTGATGGTGTGTTTTGTTAGTCAGGTAGGCACGCTCCATCAGAAGGAGGGACACAGAACTGGGAGGCCTCACCGGACTCTAAGCCATAATAAATTACCTACAAGTGCTGCAGAACAATAACACAAAAAACTGCGAGCCATCCATTTCGCCACCATTTACAAGAAATCAATATCAATACTTAATGCAATGGGGATGAAAAATGAGCACAGATACAGGGGCATAATGCAAGCTCAAATGAAAGAGCTCGGAGTGCTGCTTCCCAAGGGTTCAGGGGATGAGGAGGGAGTCAAGAAGTGAAAAAAAAAAACTGTACTGGAAGAAAAATGGCATTATACCCTTTTGCTTTTTTCTCTCGTCTATTTAAGTTTCATAATAGTCTTTTCTCAGTTAGTTTTTTAATTGTTAATCAATGTGCAATTTTGGTACGCCAATAACCCTGGACAGAACATGCACAAACATCTGTTTAAAATATTCAGTCAATCGGGGGGGAAAAGGAGCACTTACTGCTGAATTAAAAAAAAAAAAAAAAAACTTTTCAAATTACCACAGCAGCAGCAGAGGTGTCAGTCTAACAACTGTTGGCTGACTAGATCAGTGAAAGCAGCAGTCAGTGGGGATCTCTTTACCATGTCACAAATGAATCATCTGTTAAAGATAAACATGATATATATTTGTCCTTGAGGCATTCTGCATGATGTCATAATGTCAGCCTTAATGTCCCATTTCATTGTAGTAGTGGGTGATGTATTACAGGCCTTTTAACGCTGCGTGTAGAAAACTCTTGTGTCGTTTTGACTGAATGCTGATAAAAAATATTCAAGTGAAGTAAGCTAATGTGAAAAATAAATATGCGTTGTGTTTTTCGGGAAGATCTGAATTAGTTTACTAAACAAGCAGTTTTTGGCATATTGAGACATAATTGATGTTTTATTTTATATTCACAGTGCATGAATTGTGTAAAAATCAGAAAGGCTATTTTTTTTTTTGCTTCCATGTGCGTCACAGGCAAGGCAAGGCAAGTTCATTGTACAGCACATTTCATGTACATGACAATTCAAGGTGCTTTACATACAAACATTAGAAACATTGTGGGATGCTGCTCTGATAAATCTAACACAGTCGGGTTTGCAGCCAAATCTGTGTGATCCTGCTTTTGACATCTGATACCATATCCTTTGGCTTTAGTTTTGTGTTGAAGGTCCTTATGTCTTGTGGTCTGGTGAAGTTTCCTTTTTATGGCTACCTGGAGATGTAGCCAATACCTAAAAGTTTACATCCTTTTTTTATTTTCTTGTTTCACCCACAACCCTTCCTTTTGTAGAGCTTGATTCAGTATTCAGCATATGAACCATAGGCAAGATGTGCTCTAAAATGTCATCTTTGCTTTGGAATTTTTTAAGTGGTGCCATTTTATTGAGGTTGAAAAGGTATGCATGATTAAAAAAGGCAGATAGAGATGTGAAACAGTGTGTGCCTGTTCATTTTCTTACAAATCCTTCCACTGTTTCTTGTGTTGTATCCTTCTTGTGTTGTACCTGCTTCCCAAGTTAGCTCATCTCAGTCTTGGTGTCTGTCACCAGTAGATGGCACTGCAGCCAAGTTGTCCAGACAGACGACCACCAATTTCACCTGCCAGCTCTGGCTGACAAAGAAAAAAGTGCAAATGTATTTGTTTCACCTCGGCTCTGAGGGCTTTTTCAGCCGTTGTGTTCAGAGGCCAGATGCAGTGTGTGACACACAGAGAGAATATCAATAACCAATATGCTCACAGACCAGTCGCCAACGGTTCCAAGTCCTTAAAGTAAAGAGAGAAGATTCTTCTTTTAAAGTCTATCCCTATTCAAATTACACTTTCGTTGCCCTGAAAACAAATGATCACAGCTTTGGTTTAAAATAATGAAAAAAAAGAAACTAAAACTTTCTGTCTCATTATACACCAGTTACTCATGTTACTGACCATCAAAAGCTGTGCGTATATTCTTTACTATTACGTCTGCTTACCTCGGACTTATCAAAAGGCGAATAACATCAATTAGTCTTTGGAGGATAGAGTATTTTTGTATTGTTAAAGGTCTGGTGTCGAGTTCTGAAGGGAGCCATTGTCCCTTCTTGAGCTTGAGTCCTTTAGAGTGCATAAGTGTTTATTGAACTCAATAGAAAGCGTCGGGACAAAGGGACCTGATATTCCTTACTCACTTGCTGCATAGTTTGTATCATAATTTCACCATAAGCTGTTGCGATCAAGTCATTGTGAGGAATTTTGGCAGCCATTCAGTGTGGCTCTTTGAACCCGAGCTGGCCCAGTTTTGATGTGGGTTTCACCTGGGTACTCTTGAAGACCAATAATAACCAAACAATGGGGCTGACTTTGAGGGTATTTGGGATTTCATGTGTAGAATTAGGAGGTTATCTGTGGTGGTTGTGACAAGGTTGACAGAGTGGGGTGAGCACTGAGGGGATTGTGGGTTGACATGACATGTGAAGGCTAACTATTGTTGTGGTGTGGAGCTGCAGGGTATGGAAAAGAGGAGAGTTTGGATTTCTTAAAGAAATAACTGGACTGTCACATATATTTTGAATTCATTGGAGTTCATATTTTACTGCCCTTGGTATGCTGTGATGTAATGAAAGCATTCAGAATATCAAACTAAGCAATAACAAAACAGAATATATTAACCAGAGTAATTAGATACAAAAAATGTATGGATATTGTAATAAAAAGCTTGGAAATCACATTAATTTATAATATCTTAAATTGTTGTTTTGAAAATGCTTTGGTAAGGAGTACACCTGGAATGAAACATCTCTGTGTATTACACTCCCAGACAGTGAAGTAAGTGATAGTGCAGAGCAGAGTGTGACAAAGTTCACTCTGTTGTCCCACTGCTGCCGCAGGCAGGATGAGCTCATGGCTGTGTAGTATAGAATCAAAGGAAAGTGTTTGGTTGAACTGAGGGTGGACCTCGGTGTCACAGTGTCGGTGCTAACATCAGTGAAGCACACTCAGTATTGTTTATTGAATGGCTGTATCACTATAACAGGTCATGTAAAACACACCTTTCTTTCACACATGCCATACACACTCTGAAGTAACCCAACACACACACACAGCAGTTTGTGGAGCCGTCACAAAACATAATCTAGTGGTTTGTGTTCTTGGACCCAACTTTTTCTGCTTTTCATACTGAAAGAAATTAAAAAATGCATTTAGGAGTGTTTCTATTATAAAGATATAATGATGACAGAATGCTGGAAATCCACAAGACATGCATTTGGGAAATGTCGTGGCTTACCTTAAGATCCTTCTACAACATCAAGTGTATGCAAAAAAATTCAGGGGGCCAGATGATGACTGATGTGCATTTCCAAACTCTCAGAATGCAAATGGAAAAATTACCTATGACTGAAATGTTTATATTTCTTTGTGATTTCAAATGCACTGTTTGCAATCCTCGGTAAGAATAGTGTTGAATGATTTACAAAATATAAAATCTCTGTACCTAAAAGCTCCAGATTGGGATGCTTTGTGGAAGCTTTTGATTGTTAACTTATAAAGTTTATTGTGTAATCTGAATTTAAGCAACAAAAAATGGTCCTGGTTCCTTGTGCAAAACATATCCAAATGACCGAGCTCCAATCCACAATTAGATTGTGGATAGTGCAAACAACATTACGACAGGAGGTGTCCATTTATGTCATTTATATACATTTACCAAGAAGATCAAAGTTTGATATTGAGGACATGCTTGCAGATTTTCTACATCGGTTTAAAGCTTGAGCTATTTGCTCAAAAATAGTTGTTTCTCTTTCAACAAAACCAAGTCATTTTAATGGCTAACTTCTTGTTGTGCTATGATAAGTACCAGTCCAAGGTACTATCCATGATGGAAAATTAAATTAAAGAAAGAAAAAAAAATAGGAGCAGAGCCAAGTTGAACTTTGCCATGCAATAAAATTTGGCATAATTGCAAGTTAAGTGAGTCAAAACTTTTCAAAATGTTGATGAGTACAATAAATAATGTAATGTTACTATTACCTTAGGGATTATATTAAAGGTTGTCATGTCATGCCCTCATCTAAAGTTATTATTATCTCTCCTACATTTCCACTACTCTGTACTCTTATTATGATGATAGCACTCAGTATATTTGTTTACATTGCAATCTGAGATTTAGCGTAAAGGCTCAGCGTGTTTGCTCATTTTAAAGTAGTCGGTGCTGCATATCTCAACTTAATTGAAAAAAATTACGCAACACATTAAGTGATACTAATTTCTCTGTTGTTGAAATTGGGGGTCCTCAAACCAAAATTCAATGATGACACCCACTCAGCCATTTCATTCTGGCCTTGCCAATTAATATCCTTAATCCTGAAGTTTACTTTCTGTATCACCTACGCTGATCTATTCCTTCTCTGCCTCCCTTCCTCCTTCACCTCCTCCTCCACCCACTCACTAGTGATGATTTTTTAGATCACTTCCATTAACACTGGCATGTCGAGCTCTAATTACTCACTCACCCAGCGTTCCGGCTGCCTGCCGCTTGTTTGGGTAAGCAATGTGGCCTGTTAGCAAGATGCTTGTTAACTGATTGTGCTTAATTATATAAGAAGATAATTACATGTAAATGTTGCATCTAAAAGCAGCCATCTAGCCCCGCTTGCTGATTTAATAGGTGCATGTTTAGGATCCCTGTTTTGTTTATTTTAGAGTGCAGTGATTAATTGCTTGTTCTAATGAATTTCCTGGATGTTGTCTCCATGCTGGCATGAGCTCAACTGCATAAGGGCTATGAAAACTGTATTTCTTATAAATGTTTTCTCCTTTTGCACGAAAAAGTCATACTGCGAGTAGCTGATGACTTCTACATAATATGTAACAGCATAACCAAGAATAATAGAAAAAAGTGTGAGTTAAATCTCAAGGCTGCAGCAACAAAATCACAGACAAAAACGGAATCTTTGTTAACATGATCTCTGCACAACAACCTGCATGTCCTTCCCTCTATGTACAAAAAGAACAGCATGGCTCATTTATCAATATTCTATTGTCCAGGGCAAATGATGCGGCTCTAAGCTGAATTTCATTCAAACTCCTGTCAAATGAAGGATTATTTAGTGTGTTTTAAGAAGGTGGAGTGCAAGGTGGAGATAGGGGTCAGAGTTGGAGGGCTCCCTGGGGAGCTCCCGAGGGTCTTGGCGACATCAGCCGTCCATTATGAGCTAATCAGGAGGGGGAGGGAGCGACTATGTGTGTGATAGTGTGTATATTAGGAAAAGGAAAGAGAGGATGGAGAGAAAGAGAGCCACCACATGTTGTGTGAAAGATGTGTGTAAATGCACGTGCCCATGTGGTGGCAGGTGTGTGTATTGGGAAGACAAGGCCTTGCATGAGTCTCCTAATGTCTTACAGCAGCAGAAGGCAGAATCCCCTAGGATGTTATCCATGGTGGCGCTTTCCCCTCATGAACATGGGACAGACACCTCCTGCCTCCAGATGCTCTCAGTTCAATACAGGCCCCAATACTGACATCCAGTCATACCCTCACAGGGCTCTTTGAACAACCCAGGGGACCTGCTATGTTAAGAACATGATATTGTTAAATATTTGTAAATGGAAGCCGTTCAGCTGCTTGTAATGGGCTCATGCATGCTGTTGCATGTCAGGAGATGTATGCCTCAGATGCTCGGCCCGGACTGCTTCTGTCTCATCCAGTCAGCCAACATGTCTGCCGTTGAATTACTCAGCCGAGCACAAGACAAACAGGCTTTTCACTTAATGCCACAGAAATACATTTTGATCACTGAAAAGTGCATCAGAAACATAAAGTCATGTTTCATTTCACGCTGCTTAAAGTAACACAGCATGAAAGGCTTTCTTCCACCTTTAGTTTTTCTTCGTTTTTGGGTGAAAAAGCGCTCTGATTATAAATTGATGTTTCAATGAGATGGGCTTTATTTGTGACCACTCAGGAAACAAATACACCACAAGAAACAAAATATTCCAATTGAAAACTCTACACAAAACCTCCATTGATTTTTTTTTTTCTTAGAATGAGAAGAAAAACCCATAACTAGATGCGCTAAAAGCACTAATAGAGCTGCGTATCATAAACTGATATGCCCTGTTTGTGTTCCTGTTACAGTGGAAAGTTTAAAATGTCATAGCTGGTAAACCTGGAAATCTTCCTGGTTTGACCGATGATCATTTAATGATGCTCAGGTTTGCTAGTCATAAAAATCTAAGTTGATGCTAAAGTCATTTCACTTGATTTTAAAATGAAAGCAATACATTCTTACATCAAGTACAAACTGACCCAGTTGGGATGACTGTGAAAGCATCTTTAAGATTACTTAAAAAGATAACACGGTTTATTCCGAGAACACTTAATTACACTGCTTGTACGCAGTGTTCATTTGGAGGATACATGGATTGGTAGCCTGTAAGTAGAGGCTGCTCTGGGAGGATTGGGTGTATCAGAGACACCTGATCCATCCCCAGGCGCACTTTTACAGCCTCTGAAATGAGACGCATCTTTGATTTGCTTGCCCTGTAAACAGACAGAGACATGAAGGAGCTCTGGTCTCAGCCTCGGTACGAGCTGCCAAAGATTCACTGCCTGAAAAATGGACACAGTCAGCCTCCTGACTCTGACACATTTCTTACACTTCACTGGCTTTTTACATGGCTGTTGAAGTAGCTCGGTCAGAGTTTATGTGAATGTGTTAACATCCTTGTAGTTAGAAAAAGGAAATAAATTAAGAACCAACAGTTTTAGGTAAAACAATTAGAAAGTTACCATGCAGACAATATCACAGAAATGTTCTTTAATCACTCAGTACAAGTACACTACTTAAATTCATCAACTTAATGAAACCTCAAAAATGATCATAACTGCAAACACAGTAATAAACCATTGTTACAGAGAACATCATCATCCTTATGGCTGTAATAATTTTCAAAAACAAAATCTATAAGTGACAATTTTGACTCATTGCAATTTAATAGAATTTGTGATAAAAGGGGAATGTAAATTATCCATTATTATCCTGATTTGAATTCAAAAACAGGTTAAAATGATCATGGTCTTATCATTTGCAGATATCTATACCAAAAAAAAAGCCCTTTTAAATTCTGTACGATATTATGTGAAGGTCAGGTAAACACTTCAGTGTGACATGTTATGACTTCAATTTAATTTAAATTACTTATGTAGACCAAGACACAACTCCTGAGTCCTAAAGCTCGCCTTCTTCTCCACCTGCCTCAGCATCCTCTCTCTGAATTCCCAGGTAACTTTCATTCTGTCATCTTGATACATACTAAGTAAACTAACTTTTTTGCTTAGTGACTATTATCATCACCATTTTTAATGTTTAAATAGCAGGTAAAACATAATTTATTTGTGCTTTAAACTATTACACTAATTCACTCTAAGAATAACTCCTGATGTTCACATTTCTTTTCTTTGTTCCCGAAGTTTTGACTGAAGACACAACCACCATTGGCACCAATTTCTACACTAGCTATCACTAGCCAGAAGGGCTAGCTTGTTGAGGAGAGTGAGTGACAGCGGGGACAGCCAATCTCTTTAGCAAGAAGTGATAGAGCTGAGCCAGTCCCAACAGTTGAAATGGGTTATAAGGCGGGACTTAGAGCAGCTATGTTGGCCATAAAGAGCCCAGATCTCTCAGCTGTTTGTGCCACAGCAAATGACAGGGACAATTCTGGAGTTGCTGGATATGGTAGAGACCATTTTAGTAGAAAGTCTCGTATTAATGTACTACATACTCAGAAAGAAATGTAATAATGGGTGGGAAAACGTAGACAAGGGTTTTTTGAATATCGCATTTCAGAAGTGCATGTAGATGTTTCAGTAATCTGTTATTGGATTTTGATGGTCATGTAAACAGGCTCATAGATTCTTGTTTGTTGCATTCTCTCGTATCTTGGGGTCTCTTCTTGGGTTGTCAGCATCAGGACAACTCCACCAACCAGCTGACATCCTGCATTGTTGCAGGGACCCCAGTGGAAGTCAGATTAGATTACGCCACATATTCGGAGGAGAGATGAAAAAAACTATGGGAAAATAGTTAGCTTTTGATGGGGCAATAGGTGTTGGTGGTATGTTGTAATGTCAAAAAGACACAAGTTTGTTGTCGGATTCCAGACTAATAACCTTTACAGTTAGTGCCCTGAGCAGACTGAACAGGTTCCGCAGTATGAAGGAGGTGACAGACAATAAGGCTTTGTGCAACGGTGGATTAATATCTTAGCAGAGAGAGAGAAAATATTTCATACAGTCAAAAGAAATCCCACTGTAAGCCTAATTAGTAAGTGCATTGATTACTTCATTATGTTTTTACATGATTTGTAAGCTCAATTTTTTATTTACCACTAATGACCCATGGATAATAAATAGCAACATATAAGTAGAGTTTAAAAGAGATTAATATTGCAGTTAATTAATAACAAAGAAGTAGGCTAGCCGCAGTTAATTAATATTAATTAACTTAATTAATATTAATTAATGAATTAACTATATTTAAGGACACCTCTTTTGTAAAATATGGGTGCTACACTTAGAACAAGTACTCTGCCAAACTGTATTGCAACATATGAATATTAAACCGTAGAGAACTTCAGTGTGTTTATCATTTCCATAATATTTGGAGTTTCTAAATGTTTTCTTAAGTGATAATGTTTTAAACTAAAATGTCAATGGCATGATGATTACCAGAGGTATGAATGTAGACTAAAAGAATATCTTAATCATTATCATTCTTATGTCGCTCATAGCTAAACAATGTCAAAGTGCCTGTTTTAATGCGTTTGTGTGTGTGTGTTAGATGGCATTTTTGTGTGTTTCTGTCTAAACAGGCTGCTTACCATATTAATGCCATTTAAACAGATGAATCATGACTTAATTGGATGTAATGAGCTCAGTTGTTTTTAATAAACTATTCCTGGCAAAGTGAAGTGTTGTGGTGGGAGGTGCAGGACAGTAAAAAAAAAGCAAAAAAAAAAGCATGTTTTTATCTAACACTGCCTGGTCTCATCTCTGGCAGAAAGGGAGTTTTTTTTTTTTTTTGTATATCTGACATCTCTATATGTGAATCTCACAATCTGCCCTATCGACTAAGACGGACAGAAATGTCAGCTCCACACTGTGATTTTTTTGGTCTGCTGTGACCTTTCTTGTTGTCCCCTCTGCTGTGGGCTGAGAGTCAGAGGAGTGATGAGTCAGGAAGGAGAATGGAGGGATGGTGAGTGTTGCTCCTCCTCCAGACAGTCTGCCTCCACTCTGTGAACATGAAGCGGTGCGGTTGGCTAATGTGGCTGGGGAGAGCGCGGCAGGGCTAAGATGTCATGTCTGTCTGTTGGCTAACAATTAAATGTGGCACCTCAAGCAGATCAATTTGACTTTGAGGCTTCAGGTTTTATCTCCTCACTCATTCCACTCATTTTTTTCCTATTACTCTCTTGCCCTCTTCCTCTCTCCTACATTTTTTATTCTCCCTTTTGGCACATTAACACCTCTAATTTCCTCTAATGCCACCCTTTGCTTGAGGAGCCTTCCCCTTCAGTCTTTTCTTCGTACCCCCCCTATGTTTGACATATTACAAAGCTATTGACATATTACAAAGCTAATAAGTCAGAAATTAACAGTATATAGCAGATTCTGAATTGAAATATAACTAAAAAAGCACAAAACGGCATCCGCGCCAGACAGACTCCTACTCCAGGACGGAGACGAGCGATGCTGCGGGGAAACAAAACACCAGCACAAACCAGCACTTGAAATATCAACGCTCCAGCCTTCTAATTAAAGCCAAGACTAATGGGCCCTAATTGCATCGCTAAAATGTACCAGTTCTCTTCTCTCTAGTGTAACTTGACTACACTTCTTCCTATATGGATTAATGGGGACCGGAGCTGCAAAATAAAAAGCAGTTAATTTATCGGAAGATCTGTTAGGGAGGATGGAAAAGAGGGGGAAGGAGGAGAAAAACAGTGGATGAAGAGGAGTGGGATGCAAAGAAAGAGAAGTACATAATAAGGCTCCTTTTATCTAAGATGCATTTCATGTCTGTTTCCTGAGATTTGCTTTTAGATTAAGCTTTTTAATTTTACTTACCAGTGGCATTCATGACATTGGCGAGCACCCAAAGCAGTTTTCACTCTTGCAAAGATAAACAACAGGATAACAGTTACATTAACTACCTGTGCTTGCAATTATATGAGGAGATCCAAGAGAATGGAAAGATGCATTATTTCAAGTTGGTTGATGATGTTCTTTGTAGGCATTAAGCTTTCTTTTATTTGTTTTTTGTTTTTTTCGTAGTGGGCTGAAGCTATTTTCTCTCTGTCGACTAACACAAAATGTTCTCACTAAGAGCACAATATATGTGTTTAAATGACTTTTTCCAGCAGGTGGAAAACCATTAAACCTGGTATCCAAATCAGCTTTTTTTTTGCACCAACCTGATCTCTCTCCCTTTGTGCCTGGTTTACTCCTAATAACATTTTTCTTTTTTTTTAAACAGAGAATCCTACGATTCATCCATTAGAGGGTGATATTCATTTTGGGTCATTTTTGCACACTTTTTAGCCACAGTAGACATGAGCAAGAAGCTTCTGCACTGCATTTAAATCAATCTGCCGTCAGTATTGATGTAATACCATTACAATGTAGTACGCAGGTTGCTGTATTGAGAGATGTGTTTTTAATATTGGCCTTGTTAACATGCCAGTTGACTGTGGGAAAAAAAAGAGGGGGTTGTAAAAGCTTGTATATTCCACATTCAGACATCATTACTTTCTTTCCCCCCCAGAAGACAAAAGTGAGTGGTCTATTGATTTGAATGAAAATTTGCTCACACTTGAACAACATCTGTCCTTTAGAAGGCTCCTATACGTTTTTGTGTAAAGATGTGTGGAGTTACAACATACGTTTGTCTAATAGCTGCTCAAAAGTGACTCTTAGCACCAGAGTGCTGATCTGGTGTTTGTGTGTAAGGCTTCTGATCTTGCTCAATTCCTATTTAGCGTTAGGTTCATATGACTATGTGGTTTGAGTTAAAACTTTGTTTGAGCCAAGGGTCTTCGTGGCCAGTTTGAAATGATAACAGTTGGTTTATGATTACAGAACAGACATACTCCTGTTCAGGGATTATTTGCTGTTTGTAGGAAATAGACTGTGAAACAAATGTCAGTTGTTTGTTTTGTTTTTTTTAGTCATACAGTCAACACCCAGTTTCTGCAGAATGTGTGGCTCTTACAGGATTAAGCTACTTCCTCCTTTGCTTATGATTTACAACAGTTATTGCTGTTACTTGAACATATACATCTTGGTTTAGGGGGATTTTCTGAAATTGTAACCTGTACATTTTCTTTAGGAGAACATTATTCTTTGGTAAGAACTATTAGAGCCAGTCTTTACAGTCACTAATAGTAATAAACTAATAAAACAAAAACTGTGTATATTTAATGCTGATTTGCATGTATGTACGAGTGATTTGAATATACAAATATACAATGCAGGAAGGATTTGTCAATGAGCGTTATACAGGCTACATACACAGTAAAAGCAATTACACATTTAGAACACTGGCAAGATTTTTATGTATTAACTGCTTTGTGACAGTAACTGTAAGTCCATATCCATCTTGGCCAGTATGGAAACTAGGTCTACTGGTTGAAAGCCAAGTCAACAAATGACCGTATTTACATATTTACAATACAGCGAAAGGGAAAAGAAGTAAAAGCAGCTTCATTTTTATGCTATTCATTAGGTGATGAGAAAGGAGGATTTCAGGGAGAACAGGAGTAAGCCAAGCACTATTTACATCCTTGGAGAAGAGGTGGAGGTGGTGGAGGACCACAAATGCCTCAGATTTCATCTGGACAACTGGAAACGCAATACTGAGGTTATCTACTAGAGGGGAATGAGTAAACTACGCTTTGAGTAAAAGAACCTTAAATATTTGGACCAAAATGTTGTATATCTTTTGTAAATGTGTTGCATTGTTGCGAGTTTATTTAATTTTAAAGATGACATGGCCTTATAAATTACAGTTGAGTTACACCAAATACAGTGGTTTAGAACAAAGTTTCAGTCATTTTGGTTGCGTTCGACAGGAATTCTGGCTTATGCTTCTGCATTTCTTTTTTTTTTCTTTTGGCTGACGAAAGTGCTGTGTGTGCTGTCAGTCAGTGAATGCAGCTGCCGCCATCGTGAACAGGAAGAACTATAGGTTTACAAACTTCGGAGTATAATTATATCACTGAATGTATCTTCTTTTTTCTTAGTAACTTGAGAAGCATACATTCACTGCACCTGTAATAACAAGAAGCATTCAGATCATGTGAATATTGTTTCTTGTTTTTAAAATTTTACGTCGAACCTATTCAAATTCGTTTTTAGAAAGACCTTGTTCAGCCCTTTGAGCTTGAGCAAGGTCAAAACACACATGCAGTTACATTACCACGACTGCTTCTTAATTTGTAGAAAAACAAAATTAGGCTTAAGTTCACTGTGACACCTGTGTTACTGTTTTCTCAAGTCAAGCTGACACAAGTATGTACCTGCTGTGCCAAAAGGCTGGCAGCTGGAAACAAGCTGAAGACAGAAAGTTATGTTTTACTAAAGGAAGAGGAGGAAAAGAGCAAATAACAGTTGATTCATTATTCTGCAGGAAATGCATTTTGTCATCCAGTGCATTATTTTTTACAGAGGAAATCTTTTCCAAAACAAAATGGTTTTATTATAGATTGAAGATTTTTTTATTTCCCTAAGAAACCTGACAATACAAATGCAGTATAATATGCAGTTTGACAGGAAAACAAGCTTCCTAATTTAAGCACATCGTATGTCTCTGTAGCGTTAGCTATAGTGTCGCATCTTAATACTTCCAAGTAGCTATATAATGTAGTTGGTACAATACAGTGGCTGCAGAGTATCTCTGTCTGTGTTTCTCACCAATTATCGGTTTGACTCAGCCCTTCTGCCTGATCAAACCTTTTATCTTTAATTGTGCTCACATTAGACTTTCAATCTGACCAATTTTGCCTTAAGCAATAGCTCAATCTGGCTAATTGGTTTCCGTGTTTTTTTAAATTGTAAGGTATTGATTACTTGAGGTCATCTCTGTTTTACAAATAAGAGACTGCTTTGCTTTTGTTTGGAAACTTGTAAAGCTCTCTGCCTTTCAGACTTATAGAGAGGAAACAGTAGTTCTGCTCATTAGCACACAGAGCAGCTGGGTCATGAATTGCAGTTACACACACACACACAGTGTGACATAATGCTCATATACAAGAGCATGAGCGACACAAACTTACACACTAGGTACCATCCCTGTATGTGCTTAGCAGTCGTTTAGTTTAATTAAACAGTCCAGCACAATGCTCAACCTGGATGAGAAGAGCTACACTTTTAACTTGTGTTTATTTCAGGTCTGTGGATGTTATAGGGAGACCAATAGCAAATAAAGGGAGAATCAATGGGGCTTCATTAAAAGCAGCAGGCAGTCTTTTGCCTGGACACAGCTTAATTACAGTTTCACTGACGTTTGCTTTAATTGTGGGAAATAAAGGGAGTGAAGTGGAGTGAATGGAGGGTATTAGCATATCTATCACTGGGAGAGGCCACTGGGGCATGCCTGCGGCTGTACACCTCACCTCCAACCCCTCAGATCCACACAATATTCTGTCAGCTTATGCTTTTGTCTCTTTCCTGATGCCTTACCATTAAAGCAATGAAACATTCACTTTTTACTCAAATCTGGGACACAACCATTGCATATTATGGTCATATGATGCAGCCTCGATCTGGAAAGTAGCATATTTGATTTAAAAAATGGCAAAAGGAGATTGTGAGTAGACATTTAGGGGTTGAGGTACGTAATATTTTCAGTATTTAGTTCTACATATCAACAAAAGCTATATCTTGTGAAAGAGTTGCTTTTTATCAATTTGTTTTATACCATAGTTGTATGCTTTGTTTACCTCTGGAAGATAAATTACTGATTGTATATATTGTGTATTTACAGTTCATGTGAGAGAATTAAATGGTAAATCAAATCAAACAATAACAGCATTAAAAAGTGAGCATCATTAATGGTCATCCAATATTGTTTTTATTTGTTCTAATTTGATGAATCAGTAATATGTAGCCAGAAAATATCCTAGTTATCTCCTACCGTGCCAGCATTTGCAAATAAAAACATTTACAAATGTATTGGAGAGCTCCCAGAAGGTTTGGACATTTGGGCAACAAAATTGGCAACAAAGGTAATTGTTAGCAACTCTGGTAAAAAAACGTACCTCTTGGATGTCTATGTTTCCAACAACGTCTTTCAGCATAAGAAAAGACAATAGCAAACATTAAGTGACTAAGTAATAAAATCTACTGGTACAGAGTAACTTGCAGTGCTTTGATTTTGATGGAACCTTCATCTTTCTGTCTAAGGTTGTGTACAGATAAACAGATATTTTGACAAACACAGACATTTATTCTCCCTGTTGTCCAAATGTAAATACACTTCATAGCCCTTGAAAACTGTGGCTTTGGTGAAGCTAAAGACTCCAGATCCACTACTGTCATCTAGACAGATAATTGGAGCTTTTGACTTGCCATGAAAGACAGTGTGCTGTTATCTCCTTAGTATGGCCTTAGTGCATACCCTAATCTCCCCTTTATTTATATTGCAGCTGGAAACACCAGCAAGCTAATCTTGTCAACAGCACTTTTCAGATATCTCTAATATATAGTTGCTCTCTGTCATTATTCAGAAATCAGCCTTAAGTATTGTTGGTTTAGGACAGAGGTCTGAAACCCACGGCTCTTGAGCTGCATGAGGCTATTCAACATTTCCTCACTGGCTTTAGAGGAAAATCAAGTGTGATTCTGGATGGACAGACTGCCTTCCATGGATGGAAATAGGAGAGCTGTTCAAAAATGTACTATATATGTACAATATATGAAAGAACCGTTCATTAGAATATTTGAGCTTTTATTCTTAAAAACAAACTTGAAAAACAAACATGAAATTGTTCAGAAAATTAGAGATTTGTCTGTCTCTGCAAAGACCATCAAGGATGAGATCATTAAAATGACAGCAAACGTTATGACTCAGCAAACTGATTCAGTTCCAACAGACTCAGTCATTTGAGATTGAATCGCGCAATTTTGACATTATTGAGCAGAGTTGTGCAGATATGTGAACCCTATTGATGCACAGGTTTGGCATGTTCTTTTGTTAGACACAAAAAGCAATAAAATGTTAACAGTTTTGTTAACTATAAGTTTTAAGAATCATACAGGTTTTGTGGCTCTAAACTATGTTTAGAATAAAGTGGTTAATGGTGCAGAAAAATGACTATGTTTTCGGTGTGGTCTTTGAGTGAGCTGCTTCACCTGCACATGTAGAGGAAGAAGACTGGAAGACTGGAGCCCTACGGTCTCCACACAGCTGTTTAGCAAGAGGAGATCAGGTACGAAAGTGAACACTATCAAGACAAGTGGGTTGGACAATAATGTGGTATTGCTTGTACTTGAGTGATTTCACTATTGATTCAACACAAATGTACAAACAAACAATGAAAATGTATGGTTTAATTTTCAATAAAATTTAGTAGAATCCTATGACTGCCAATTGTGTTTTTCTGCCCGCTGGAAGCAGTAATGTTTGGTAGCAAGAAAAATGTCTATTCAACCACAATATGTTTAATGTGTGGCCAAATAAACAAGAAGTAGCACTGGAGCTGGGAAGGAGATGAATGTGAGTCAGAGAGAAGACAACTAAGATGTTCTTTAACTCCAGATGTAATGCAAAGAACTGGAGTTAAGAATATTTATATAAGTGAAAAGATCATCACAAAGTCACAACCAGTGTCTTGCATTGTCAAATTGAAGTTTAGGTTCAGCTTCCCTTTGGAAAGTTAGGAACAATTCAGCCCAACTAGTCAAATGGCCTGACTAATTGTGAGTCCTAACTTTTTATCTATGTATATTTTACTTAGTGCTACAATAAGTCACTCAGGTATCAGGTTCATCCACTATTGAGCATTAAAGCATCTAGTCAGTGTGAGTCCGGCCTTAGGTTATTCAACAACAGTAGACTTGAGATCTATTAATGGGGGTTAAAATGCATGTTCTTAAGACAGGGAGCAAAGGACTGTCACTTTCTGAAACCGTTGTCCAAATATTTGTCCAAAAAAAATATTTTATAATTTCATTATTTCTTTTCAAATTCAAGTATAAAATTATCCATTACATTTTCTTTATATAACAAGAAATATGCTAGAATGAAAGAGTAGCTAAAGTAAATCTTTTAACAGTTTCCAAGTGTGTGAAGAATTGTGTAAAGGCAACAAAATATTACTTCATTTCTATACTTTTCAAGATTAATTTTCATTTGTCTTTTTGCTGGTGAATGAGGTTGGCAAGCCTCCATTTTTACAGTGTTATCAGACAGAGAGATTTACAGTTTTACTGTATTTTTTGTTGATATCACAAATTACTTTAAAAGAAAATGAAATCATAGCATTAATAAAACCTGTATAAAAAGAAGTCATGGGGATCTCATTTGTATGTGGATTGCAATCCCACTCCAGAGCTCTCTCTGACAGTGACTGATAGCGAGCCGGGATCAAACCATCTTCAGCAGTGCTTTGGTGACAGGTGAGCGGAGACAGTTTGAGTCCCATTCTCTCCCCCCAGCAGTTAATAACAATTTGAAAAAGGGTTTGGGGTTAATAACACAATCATTACCTGGATGAGGACGGGAGACAGCTGTAAGCATGTATGCAGATGGACGGCCATCATTAGTCCTTGTCAAACAAGCTGGATAAGCGTGATCTAAGAGAGCACTTCAGTTTTTAGTCATGAATGAATAACAGCTGAGAAAGGCTCCGCATTAAAGGCCCAGCATTTAGGTTGTTTTGAGAGCATCTTCATCATACAAAGGTCTTGGTTTTGTTCAGTTTTTTTTGGTGTGTCTCTTCATCTGTAAAGCTTCAGAAAAATTGGTTTAGTAAAAACTATACATGTCGTGTTGCTTTACAGTATGTAACAATATACATGACTGAGCAAGCACAGTGGAAGGTCCTTCATTATTAAAACAGATTGATCTGTAATATGTAGTGTTCCCATCTGTCCTGGTTACGCAAAATTATGGCTAAACCAGTTAGTAAACACTTTGCCCCATTGTCTGTTGTTTTGATAATCACCCATAATAGCATCCAGCATCAGTATGGTCTTTAAACCTGATTTAGGAGTTAATGGAATAAGAGGGAGAGGCAGTCAGTATATGCACTGGGCCTAATGTCATTAGAAATGTTTGCGGAGGCTAAATTAAATCAGTCGTAAATTGTGCTCTCAAGTAAGCCAGAAAAACCCTGCCTCGTCGAGGAGAGGAGGGGGCAGCGGGGATTCATATTTTAACCTTGCGTAGAAAATGCACTTAAACAGATTAAAATAAAATAGGGACCGTGTGGATGGATGGGAATGGTAATTGCTGGTGCTTTAATGGTTTCCTGTTAGCCAAGTCAGGCTGAAGGCAGAGCTATTTTAAAGTTGGAAGCAGTGATTGAGGTTGTAACTTTGCAAATCTGGTGATTAAGCCAAAGGGTGCATGTCACCAAACAGCACGTTACACATCTAATGGGGCTTTTGCTGGAAACAGATGTTTGTGGAGGGGTTTTTGTCGTGCTGCAGAGCAGGTGCGGGTTGGAGTGGATGGCTTTTGACCAAACTATGCTGCAGAATGTAGAGTGAGAGAGATATAACCAGCTGAAATCTAGAAGTCTCTGTGTGTGCTTGTGTGCATAAAGCCCACCCGTGTGTGCCTCATTCATTTCTCTTAATGCTGTCAGTACAGGCATACTGTTTGTCTGGTTGCATCAGGTAGCTCATCACACAATGCAGCCCAGACGGTAATGATAGCCATAAATACTCTGGGAATTCCCAAACGCAGATTGACTCAAGACACTGTCTTTCCCTAAATCTGCAAAAAAATCTGCAAAAAGAAAAAAAAAGTGTCCATAACATCCAGTATTATACAGTTATATATAATACATTTTGACATTATGATGATAAACCACTGTGGAGAAATGATGCGCATTTCTGGTCACTGCTGTCTCCCTTTCCTGTGATATCTCCCTACCTTTTAGTTTGCCATATAATGCACTTATCTAGCACATAACTAAACTCAGGTTGCCATTTGCAAAAACACATATCCCTCCACGAGCCGTGTTCTTCTCAGGCCGTGCTGGTTTGTCTTTATCTTATATCCTAAGTTCACTTGTAACCGGGCACTGTTGGCTTAAGGTAAAACTGTGGCCCCATGCATGCTCATGTTCAGCTATTGTGTAAATTAACAAGGAAAAGGCTGTGTGGATTGAATGGCAAATGCAGGTGATGACACATCCCCAGCACTCACAAAGTATGGGTTATTACTCAATGCCATTTAAATAGCCAGTCCAACTGTCTAATTTTCTTTCTTTCTTTCTTTCTTTCTTTCTTTCTTTCTTTCTTTCTTTCTTTCTTTCTTTCTTTCTTTCTTTCT
>JBBBVU010000017.1:18423823-18444049 GCA_037177055.1 Atherinosoma microstoma
TCTTTCTTTCTTTCTTTCTTTCTTTCTTTCTTTCTTTCTTTCTTTCTTTCTTTCTTTCTTTCTTTCTTTCTTTCATTCTTTCGTTCTTTCGTTCTTTTGTTCTTCCTTTCCACAGGCAGTCGAATTGAGGAAACAAAAGTTAAGAAGCATTTAACAACTTAAAAAATAAATCTTTTTTTGGGGAAAAAAAAGAGTAATGAAAAAGATGACCTTTGTTAGAAACTATGCACATGGATTCAGTTATGGGTCTTGATCTCCTATCAGCATATCTCCAGAGCCCTTTGCATGGTTAAATTGAAACAAACTTCAGAGAAGATGAATACAATACCAGCAACTGAATTCCAAGGCATCTTTCCAACGATAGCTTTCCTCACTGACCCCACACATGCTAATAATACCATGCAGTTAACACTAACATATACTGATCACAATTTGTGGAGGAATAATTACAGAACTGCTTTACTGTCACTCAGTAAACTGAAACCTGGACTAGGCTGTCAGAGTGCCAAAGGTTGATGTCACTAAGCACAGGGTGATGGAGAGAAAGAGTACAAGTGTTGAAAAAGCAGGACAGGAGCATATGTAGAATCACCTGTGTTGTTCCCTTTGTGTTGCACGCCATAGGGCACATTGCTCACCAGGTCAGAAGTGTGAAGTAAAACTCTTTTGTTCAATGTCTGTGCCCTGAGGGTCCCGATCCACTAGCTATTGGAATGTAACTTCTTTGTTAACACACTATTTAATCTGGACAACACCTGTGGCTGGGAAACAATACTTGAGTACAAGCCTCAAGGGTCAAAGGGTAATTTTGGATTTGCAGAATTTTTATTTTTTTTGTCTGTACATCTTAAACTATGAGATGCTTGTTTGAACTTTTTCTTTATTTTTGGACATAGTATCTTTATAAACTGACTTCTTATTTACGACTAGTGTACCAAATTAACAGCTGAACATAATCACCAAAAATGTAATTTTGCCTACAGTGAAAAATAATGTGCCGACATGTTTTAAGCAATTATTTAGCCAAAAATGGAATTATGAAGACCCCATATTATAGATTGATGTACTAAAAATGTTTCCGAATCAAAGGAGAATGAAGTAGCTTTATTGTCATCATACATGGGGGGCATGACGAAAATATAGGTTGCTGCCTCTGAGCGGTACATTTAAAACATAATAATATTAAAATCAAATGTACATATAAAAACAAAGCTATATTAATTCAAACATATACAAAAAGACAAGATATATACAGTGCAGTGAGGAGGTAATGAGACACGTAAAATCAATAAAACCAAGTAAAATAGAATAAATATGGACAAGACTATCTACAAAGAGTTGTGATAATGCCATGTTTCCTTCTTTTTCTATTAACAACCACCTTTAAACATCTGGGAACTTAGGAGGATGCTGTCCTATTCCTATTCCTATTTGTGGTATTTCTGGGGTCATATTTCCATCTTTTGATACACTAACTATTTTCAATAAGGGTCTGTCCAGCACCCAGACTCTTCTAATATAAAGCCATACTAACAGTTGAAAAATGTTTTTTTTCCTGAGCCCTTGCAGTGATTTCCATAATAGAAGTTTGCCTTTTTGTAATACAAGGCTGCTTGAAGGTCAGAAGACCTCAAATATTCTAAAATTTCACCACAACTTTTTTCAGTTTTTGCAGAACTTTTGTCGATGTTTCTGAGAGACTCTACTTCTTTAAGGTGCTCTTTTTTATATACCCAATCATACTATTGACCTGTTAGCAATTAATATAATTAATTAGGTACTGCTGTTTATTTTTCAAAAGCAATTACTTTTCAAACATTTTGTTGCTCCAATCCAATCTTTTTTGAGACAAACTGCCACCATCAAATTCAAGATGTTACTATTTTCCATGAAGTAGTAGAATATTTTACTTTCAACATTTGACATTTTTTCACTTTTCTGTTGTGAGCAAAATATTGTTCCATTACAATTGCAAATTGCATTGTGTACAGTTTTTTCTTACATTTTACATAAGGTGGCAGCTTTTTGGGGCTTTGGGTGGTAACGTTCTCAGACATATCAGTCAGGCTTCTTCACTCAGTCTTTTGAAATCTAACAGACAGACATCACAGCTTTTATCCAGGGAGATCTGCAGAGAGAGGAGAAATACGTTAATGATGTCAAGTGTTTATACATAAAGATAAAACACTTTTCAAGAGTCAAGCAAAGTTAATGCAGAAACGTTAAAGTCCAATGTACAGAACAGAAATTGTCTAATCTTGGAGCAAAGTCTTTCAACAGACCAGAACCAAAGGATTTGGACTCTTAAGGGTGCATATATCCATCTGCATGAAGTAAAAACAGATAATGGAGATGCACACCACTGGACCACTGTACCAGTTATCTAACATCACCACTGATTTTGTATTTTCACCTGTTACACATTGCCACACCTTGCAGTGCAGTATCACACTAAAACTGGAAAAATGAGTCATATTAGCCCACAGTACAAAACACTACCACTTCACGTTCTGTGCTCCACATTCCTTACATGCCAACACTTCACTAGGTGAAACTGTCACAAGTGACAATACACTACTGCATGTTTAAAATACTAATATGGAGGTACAAGGTGTTTTTGAACTTTGAGTCCCATCCCCAAATTTTTCATATTTATTTGTTAGTCATGGTAGCTTAGGATTTAAGCATAAAAAGAAATGGTATGGCTAAGATATAAATCGGCATGTGGTTGCAGGTTTTTAACGTTTCTCATGAAAGTAAAATCAATACGCGATGAAAGCTCTTATAATTTCACAAGATCAGTACATGCATTCACTTCTATGTTTTGGACATGTTGATAAACTTTCCTATATTTCCTCATAGTTTCTTGTGAGACTGGTTTGCACTTGATGTTTGTGAGTCAGATATCTCTCTGTCGGCTAAGGTTTTACAAATTTCTTTTTCAGTAACAACTGCCTGAGCTGTGATTGAAGGCATGGGGAAATCCACTGGTAAGAGTAGTCAGCCATCTAGTTCACGTCCCTTGGAACCAACCCAGACAATGTTTAGGCACACAGTCAACAACTCCTGTCCTTGCTTATCTGAAGAATGTAAACCTCTATAAGCAAGCGCTTCATCTGTAATTCTATTGTGAGTTGGCCGGTTGTCTCAAAGTGTCTGAATAATCTAATGTAATGCAAGACCATCTTTGTCTGTGACACCAAATATGTGCTTCAGCACAGGCGTCTCGACTGTTGGCCTGCACTGTATGGTATTCACTGGCAGACAGGATGACTAGACCACACCAAAACCTGCCAGTTACATTCTTTGCATGATTCAGACATATCTCTTTCTCCCACTGGGAATGAATTGAGAGGTCTGATCAAAGACCCGTCATTCTGAGAAGCTGAGATTTGGATTTGAGGTTGAAGAAAAGAGGTAGAATGAACCGTTGGTTGTTGTGTTGTTTTGTGTTATTATTTCCATTTGTTTGGGGAAAAGAGAGATGAATGGAGGAATAAATGGATGACGGGGAGGAGGAAATTCCCCTGTCTGGATGGAATTGGATGGCGAGCTTGGGGATGGGGGGAGGGATGGGGGCACCTGATGTAGAGGGTGCTGTCAGGTCCAAGACAGCGGGGTCTTTGTCTTCTCAATAATCACTTGCTGTACCTCTTCCTTCCATTTTTTCTCTCCAAACCGCCATTCTAGCTTTTACTTTTCCAATTCTTATTGCAACTTTGGCTCATAGGTCAACTGTCTAAAGTTAGCAAAGAGGAGAAAGAATTTAATGTCAAACCTAAATTGTAATTTAACATTAGTATTTCTAATATCAGCAATGCCAAAAAAAAAGCTCATTTGGACTTGTACTCTTTTACAAGAAGTTTGTTTAACATGGCATTGAAAGATGTATGTATCATGCATGACCAAGTATCCCGCTTTAACATTAAAGTCAAGCCAACAGCATTACTAAGAAGCAGAGACAGTCTTAATTTAATGTTTTCAGATTAAGAAGACAGAAAAGCAGCAGCACAAGGTGAAAATATGCACATCTACAAATGGATTAAATGTGTCTCCAGTGCAACATGGTCTTACAGATTTAAATGAAGTAGCCAGGATCTTTAAAACAGAATTGCATTGTGGTGGTAGCATGTTCTGTGTTGAAGTTAATTCCTGCATAATAGAAACTATGTCAATGCAGTTAGTTTGCAGCTTTGCAATAGTTGACAAACAAAGGCCTTTTTCAGGTGAGATCCTGCAATGACTTTAAAACTCCATGTTTGGAGACAGAAGGGGATGATGGATGGGGTTCCACTATCACATGAAGTTAAAGCAGCAAAAACTGAAGTCTGAGACTTGTGTTGGACAATTTATCTCTAGATATTGTTATTATCAAGTTTAAAGAGTGAGAACAACACTGAAGTGCGTGTGTCTTACAGTATGTGGTGTAAAATTATGGAAAAATCTTCAGGAAGAACTCAAACAATGTTCAAGCATCATCCAGTTTTAGAAAGAATTCAAAGAAACGTCATTCAAATAGTATAAAGAAAGATAATATATGTACTCCCATACAATAAAGAATGTGTATATAGTATATGTGAGTATATGCATATATGCATGTTGTGTAAGAATATACAGTAATCCAAATGTAATTTGACGAGTAGTGTATATGTGTGTACATGTGTATATGTAAATGTAGGTTATGTATGTATGTGTGTATGTGTGTGTATATGCAGATAAATACTTGAGTATGTATGTATGTGTACAAGTGTTTATTTATTTTGATCTATTTATTCTTATTTCTTCTAAAAAATGTTCTTTTGGGATGTGGGTGACTGACGACTATGTGACTGTAAGGAAGAATAAATTAGGATTAAAAGGGGAAGCAGGAAATGATACGTTTTTACTTCATCCTGCTCTTTTTCAGACTTTATAGTTACTGTTATTTTTTGGTTATTCTGTTCATTTGTGTTATTTTTTGTTCAAAATTAAAAAAACAAAAAACAAATACCAATACCAAATTCTTACTTGAATTTTGGAAGACAACACAGTTTGGGTAGCTCATCATTAAAAAAAAAAAAACAAAACAAACAAACTTTTATAGTTATATAAATGATGTTCAGCGTAAAATCTCCAACAATATTTCACCAAAGTTACCAGGACAATGGAGGAGAAGCTTGATGCTTTCTGTAATTTTCGTTAATAATTGTCGTACATTCTGCCACTTCCATGTTTTCTTTAATTTTTCATTTTCATTTCATTCTTCATTTTATGTTTTTTTTTTTAACTCAGCGACCTTAGATCACTGTAGAATATATTTGTCTCAGTCTTTTATCCCTTACAAATCCATTAATTGAAGTGTTAAATGTTGTGACTCTGGAATAAGCATATGAACTTTAAAAGATTCTTTGCAGATATTACTGCATTGTCACAGTTATTATTCAAGTTGTCTGTTGTTGTATTTTTGATGTCGGTTTTAAGTATAAATAAATTTGTAAGCAGCAAAACTTTTTCATATACAGATGAAATTGCCATCTTCACATCACCTCAAGTCACAGTTGGTTTACTGTAAAAATGCTGCTAAACCAGAAGTCTCAGACCAAATTTCAGACAATTGTAAATCCATTTTGGAAAAAAAAAAGTCCCTTTTGGCATTTGAAAGCAAAGATGATACATCCTGTATCAGGTCACTTTATCCAGGTGAGTTCATTGCTAGAAGACTGGATTATCTTATGCTTCCCTTCCCAGACATGCTCTGTACTGTTCCATTAAAAACAATGATATAAAATCTTTTCATCCTGTTCGAAATGTGAACAAATAGTCCAAATCTACTATAAAAATGATTTTATGAATACGTTTCTTGTGTTGGACTATTTAGCTTTTATACATTCTTGCCATAGAGTGAATGATTTTAATTTCAGCGGTTTCTAAGATATTCAAAGAAGGTGTAGCAAATCGTCAGACATTTATGGAATGTGAGTTTTTCCTCCTTAGATGAGGTGTTTGGTGGATAGCAGTAGTTATAATAATCACATTGCCATTATTGCACAAGCCTCAGGAGCCATAGAGACACAGTTTAAAAACCACAAGAGCTGTGGAGATGACACCTCTTTGTCTACTTCATTAGAGGGAAGACTTTTGTTGGTTGAGAAATTCTTTGGAGTTTTGTTTGCTAAATAACAAGACGTTTATGTTGGAGACAGCTTTTCCACTCTGTAATGATAGATATGTTCAGATGTGCATGTTAAGTTAGAAGTGTGTGATTCAGTTTGTACTTGTAAGGTAATACCTCTGTTATTTAAATCCATACTTTTTTGTTTATTAAATTGTTCTGCACACGTTTGACAAAGTTGTTTGTCCTATTTTTGTCATTATGATACAAAATATTTTTCTCCTAAAAATTTGTTTATTGTACTTTATCAAAGCAAGTTCTTAGCTGCACCCATACCCGGACCAGTTCACCTGACCCAATCAATTCACCTCAAGCCTCCATCAGAGTCACTCGTAAATCATGAAAAAAAATGGCTGTGAAAATGACAACAGTGACAGTAAATAAATGTTTGTTGTTTCTTTCCTTTCCTTGGTTCTCACCCTCTTTCTTTCTCTACTCGGTGTAATGGATGGGATGTTGTTGGTGCTGCCCTCTGGGCAGGGAAAGTTGTTTACTTGGGTATAAAGTCCCCATCCACCAAGGGTCTCTGTAGGGGATGTTCCTGCAGCAGCCTCACTCCTAACCTCCCTAAAGCTCCCAAAGTTAATAGCATGGAGGAGATGTGATTTATATCAGCCTGGGCACCACCACCAACAGACTGACTTCTTTGTGCTTGTGGCCTGAACAACCCACCCTGTTCATCAATAAAGATCACATTTAGAATTCACTCCAAACTCAGCAGATGGTTATTTAATTTCTGAAAAGTTTTTTCTAAATAAGTAGCCACCCATGATTTGGATGTAGCTGCAGGCAAAAAGACTGAATTCTTGCTACTTCTGGTGTGAAACCTGTAAGAGAGGACTAAATAAATAAGTGTCAGTGTGTTAGTAGATAGATACAACTCTGTCAATTCAAGCTTAGGTTTTGGGGAAAAAATGTATGAAAGGAGGTAGTGGTTGCATAGTAAAGGCTGTTGTGTATTCTTTGATGAAGCAGTTTTTTAAAGATATATTGTTTTATACCTGCAGTACACACTGGTCAGAGGGCTCTCAAATTGGAAATCAGAAGTTTCCTATTGAGAGGAAGTGTAACACATGGTTTGTAAACCATTTTGGGCCGGATCTATCAAGATCACAATTTGCTTGTAGTAACTTGCCCGTGCAACCTAGAATTTTGCGCATGGGGCTGGACCACGGTTTGCAGGTGATTTACTAAGATTGCTTGGTCAAATGTTGGCAGGTGCAAACATGTTGGCAACACCCTATTCAAATGAGGGTTTTGTGGTTTGCAGCACAGCGAGTTTGGAGAGAAGAAAGCGCAAAATGAAAGTGATCCGGTGAAGATGGATGAGACGAAAATGGAAAAATGCCAATATATATATATATATATATTGAATAAAAAAAATTCAACATGAATCCCTGCAGGGATCAAAAGCTGCTGGTTTATTAGGACATGGATAATGAATCTGACTCGAGATGGTCTGATGTCTATACAAGGTGCGTCTTCTGTGACACTGCCATGAGGCGGGATATTCGGGCCACGGCAGTGCTGCATTTGGAGTAACGGTGATCATTAATGTCCCGGCGGGAGGGATCAATGGTGGGATACAGGTGGTGGTGGGGCTCTGATACCAGCAGGTCTCGAGCCACTAGGAGATGGGAAAAGCGCAGGAGGTAGAGGAAGGAAAGTTACTTGCTGGAGCTCTCCTTCAGCCTGGAGGAAAGGGGGCCAATGCGCACTGTGCGTATCTAAGTTAAAAATGTGACACGAGCAAAAACAGGAAAATAGAAGGACATAATTAATGTCCGATTTAATAACCACTGAGCTAAGCGGTGAATCTTCTGTTTCATTTATATAAACTCAGGTTGAATCGCGGTGTTCCTTTGATGTGTTGATTGTTATTAAATTTGAGAATGAAAACTAAATGCGCTGACCCCAGCGATCATAAGAAAATAGTGTAAATCAGACTGATGCGCGTCTGCACTCCTGCAGAAGGCTCCTTCCGCTCTCATCCAGAGGGTGCAGCTAGTTTGAACCTGATTTCCAAAAGTGTTAAATATAGGTGCAGAACAACGACCGTACTTTTAGTAAATCACATCGCGCGTGCAAAGCTGATTTATTTGCATCTATTCCTCCCAGTATTTTGCACGTTCTGGCAGAAACGCCCAGAATACATATTCATTCAAGGCAAACGAGCTAAATAGAGTGCAGCTGTTATTTTGCACGTGTAAGAGGCGCAATCCTTAGCATGTTCCATTGATAAGTCAGCTGCAACACATTTTTTGCGTGTCCTGTCAAGTTTGCACACGTTTTAACACACGCAAACCTTCGATAAATCCGGCCCTTTGTGTGTAACCTGGGGTACTTGCAAATGTATGTTCAAATGCAAACACAAATATCTAGAAATTATGCACACCATGGAATTTTTTAGTTAAACGTTTTTCAAAATGGTGCAAAATCCACTTTTCCTGTTTTCGAGGAGCATTTAGCTTGGTTTGCCTCAGGATTTGATTTTGATTCTACAAACTAGAGAGTTCAAAATGCTGTTACTACAGGTTGGATACTGACTTCTCATATGCACAGTGTCACTTAAAAAAAAAGAAAGGAAAAAAAACAGATCCCCTTCAAAAAAAGCAGCCAAACAATTCCCTTAAGACAAAAACTGATTTCCACATCATGCCATTCAGTTTGATATTTGCCTTTTTGTTTCAAAATGTGCTTTACTTCCCACATTTTCTTCACTGTGGCATATTTTGCTGTGAAAAAGGAGCATTTTTTTATTGTACTTTCTTATATTGACAGTGTGTAATATTAAGTGAACATCTGAACAATAAGATATTTTCACTGTGTCATATTTCATATAAATGTTACCCCTGAATAAGATAAACAAATTAGCACATCATAATTTTCACATAAAGTTGTCACTTGCTTACCTATAATGACCATACTTTGCCTGTTCCAACAAGCCTTTTAACTAGATATCTTGAGTTGAGATTACAAGGTGTCTTGTTTGGAAATGAAAAATGAGGAGTCCATGCTTGTTGGCAGTAATAGTTTTCATATTAGGTTTTTTTCTGGAAAAAAAGACCTGGGCACTGACACTAATCCCTGTTGTGTCAGCCTGTGGTTGCCAAATGATAGAATATCATCTAGGTGTGTGTGTATGTGTATGTGTGTTTGTGCATGAGCATTCTTTTCATTTTGAAATATACCAGCACATTTTGTCACTGTAACATAAGCTTTGCAACAGAGAGCCATGGCAGGGCTGCTTCAAGATTCAATTTAACCACAACTGTTTACAGCTGTCAATATAGGGACTCACACCACAATAAATGCATTAAATTGCATCTGGCCTCATGTCACTGAAAATAAGGTGAGTGGACCGGCTATGTAGGTGTCGCTGGCTCTCACTATTATTACATGGCTGTGTCTTAAGGGTTGTCGGGGCTGCTGTCCATTGGATTTAATCAGCCTCTATTACCTGCTACCCTTTTCACAGTTAAAATAATCATCCACAATTACTGACATAAAGGGGAGAGCTGACAGTCAGAGGCAGAGAAATCACACAAAGTAATTTCTCCCCACCTTGGTTGCTTACATGGCTTTTGATGTTTCGAGGCGTATAATAAAAGGGATTGAGGGGTGTCTGGCACAACACTCCTCTGTAGTACTGTAGATATGGAAATGCCATCCAAACACACACACACACATGCTGATGGTTAAATGTCCAAGATTGGGAAAGAAAATGTCTGTTATCAAGCAGACCTAAAGTGCACCCTTTAGGTCTGCCATGTACTGTACAGTATGTAAAATACACTGAGACATACAAAATCCCATGAAGTACATACTGACACACATATATGCAGGCCACACGGACATGCACACACACAGACACCCACTGCCACCGCCATTAACTGAAGAGGTCCGCACAAATTCATAGTATGCCGCAGATGAAAGAAAAAGTGAAAATAATTTAATAATTGACCACCTCTAAAATGAAGAAAATAGAAGTGTGAGAAAAGGAGCATTGTGATCTATTGTACTTTAATCCTCAGCACGCTACTCACAAATAGGAGGCACCATTAAATGTACCTTTGAAATAAATGGGCCCAATTACTGAGATGGCTGGCACTCTCTAATGAAGCTTTTGTCAAAGCCAACAAACATGGTGGACGGTGGCTCCAAAACGGGGTGGGAAGCAGGAGTTAGAAGTAATTCAGAGATTAGCTTTCACGTGAAAGTTAGATTCATATGAAATTTAATGGCAGCGAAGTTTTGATGCAGAGTACAAAGAAAACACAACTGAAATCAACCTGTTTTACAAAAAAAAGAATGAATGATTGCAGTTTGTATGAGAGCAGTGAGTAAAACAAATGACCCACACCATTTTTAAAAAAAGGAAAAAGAAAAAAAATGCTAAATGTAGACAATATTAACATTAGCAGCAATCATTACCATGAGGGTTGCTCAGTTACATTAGCTGTTATGTGTTCAGCAAGTAAGTCATGTTAAATGGGTTTAGGAGAGTTGTTTTGATGATGGCATTTTGTGGAATCTCTCCTTTTTAATTATCAGGTCAGGGGGCAGCAGCTCAAACTCTCTCTCTTTCATCCCTCTTCACAACAGTGAGTGCGACCGACCCTTCCCACTGCAATACAGAATGCCCTGTTACTGCTGCTGTAAAAAGTAGTCTGTTATTTTTGTTAATGCTCTTTTCTGTGAGCATTTTGAATAAACAAATGCAGCAATTGCACGAAAGGCCTCTAAATTTAATGAGTTGTGCAACTTGATTTCCCAACCAACTTATCTTTGTTGCTATTAAACAATTATTCATTTAAAAGGTAGTGAAAGCTAACATATCATCTGATGTCCTCTATGTGTGGAGGACTTGTTTTTTACTTGGAAAAGTTTGCTTCTTGAGCTCAATCGATTCAGGAAAGAACCAGATCTTAGACATGGATCTTGAAAATGATTTTGAACACAACAGCTTGTCAAAGGGTAAAGGTTAAGGCCATGAGTGTCTTTTGAGGGCCAGACAGAGGTCAAAAGGTCTCAGTCAGGGTCAGGAGACCAGGTGACCCAAAATCTGTGCTCACAATTGAATTCATGTGTCCATATTTCAGGCACCACTTTTGCTATGACTTCCTTTCTTTGCTGCAGAAGGAAGCAAATCCGTAAAAACTTCATAACCTCATAATTTCACTAATATGATCCTGAAATTCTGATGTGTTTTAGACATCTGCCATTGAAAATACAGCACATGACCGGTGAGGTTTTTACTCTGATTTCTCCATAATGTTGTGCATGTCAAAGCTTATGAAGGTACTTAGTGTTGGCATTACTCTTGCACAGCTTTGTCCCTCAAAATCAAACTTTTACGGAGTTCTCTTATTGTTTGAGTTTTGTAATAATTTGTCATAAAGAGATTGAACGTTAGTCCCATTGAAGTCTTATCAGATCAAAATTTTTAGCAGGTAATGCAGGTAACTTCTGCAGACTCACATCCTCCAAAGTAATATTTTTCTCTTTTATTTGCATCATTAAGTATCTTATTGTTAAAACAGTAAAGTGTAAGTGGATATTAAAACAGCCCAAATCCCAAATAGATCATTCACATATTTTCTGTTTTTGTAAGATAATTAAATGCCTGAACAGCAGCTCATCCATCTATATCTGTGTCTATGTCTGTATCTCTCTTTGTGTGCACAGAGAAAGCTAGAGGCAGCAGAATGTTTTCTGATACAGTCTCCAGGTTGCAGCGATGGTCATATGTTGGTAAAGCAACATTTCCCTTGACTTAACTCTGATCAAGTTCTCTCTCGTATATACAGTCATCCACAAAATTATTCATACCCTTCCACTGAAGAAAAGGCAAAATTCACAATAGTCACTCAAATAACTAGAGAGTGAAAAAGTAATATTAGATAAACATTTTTTAAATTATAATTTTGTGAAAAAATACATTTTTGTTATTCAATTGAGTTGAAAAAGATGATAAAAAACAAGCAAAAAGGTCCTGGACCAATGAGAGCACTTTGCTGATGAGTAGTGGGGAAAATACCTGTCAACAACTGCAGAAGTCTGATTGAGAGTTACAGAAAACACTTGATTGCAGTGATTGCCTCAAAGGATTGTTCAACAAAATACGAGTTTATGAGTGATGTAACATATATTAGTTTATCATATTTTTTGTTTGTTTTTAAAAAATATTTCTATTGAACTACAATTCAAAAACAATGTCATGATTTTCATACAGTTTCTATTTATTATTACTTTTGTCAATATCAATTTATTGCAGTGACAACAGTTTTTTTTCCCCTTCTTTAATGGGAGGGTATGCATAATTTTGAGGATGACTATATATATAATTTCCTAATTGTAGGAAATCTAATTACTCAGTCAATCACCCCTAACAATCAGTGCATCCCTGACTACGATTATGATGCTATCTTGCAGACACCAGATAAATCTTAGTCAATAGATAAAGCATCTAAAATAGAAAATATAGGTGAAGGTTACCTCCTTTGTACTTTCTTGTTTAAAGAGGATGGGTTTTTGATAAGTAGACACAATGAATGAAAATGAAAATGACAAAAAAATTGTTGACTTTGCATTTGTTAATACTTTTGCAAACAGAATTTTTTTTTCAAAAAAATATACAATTTGGAATAATTTCATTACATCCCCACATTAGCATTAGAAATCATTTAAAGAGTATGTAACAGGTTATGAAGTGAAATGTCAGCTGAACATATCATCTGCAAAGCAGCCATTTCAGTCTCAGCTGCTGTGTTAAACATAACAGAGGGTAATGTGTACTGCAACCCTACTGTACTATTCATTTCTTCATTACTATTTTATATATGCGTATGATTAACGCTCATTTCATGGCTCAGTTCACAATCTCTCTGTCGGAGGCCTCTACTAAAGACAGCTCATGCTTGAAAGATTTTCTTTTTCAGTCATTTAAATTTTTACACTTCCATTTACCCGCCTTTTAATTTAGCGTATAATGATGCCATTAGAACAAAATCCATCTGGAAGTTCTGTTGGGAGCAGTTAATGTTCCATGGCTTTTTGCTGCCAATGCCATTGCGCCTGCATTGGCAACAGATGCTCTGAAAGCAACAGATACATTCTCTCCAAACATCATTACAATCATGCCCATGTCCAGGATAAATGTTGCTGCTTGTTCAGGATTAAGGATACACAACAGACTGTTTCACTGCCAGTAAATTCTGCCTTTTTAAAAATAAATCAAAAAAGATAAACTCCTTTTATGTACAAGCTTGGGCTGAAAGAGTGTATCTTTTCTCCTAGAGGTAAAAGATGTTTGAGTCGAAAATATGAAAGATAATGGGAAAGTATATAGTTAAAACCAGTTGTTGTTAAGCTTAAGCAGTGTACATGTGAGGTTTTGTTATACTGAAATATGAACTTGCATTCTTCTCCTATTGCAGCCATTTTAGTGACCCTCCTTTACCACCCACCAACATGAGCACTTGGACAGTTCATCTTCTGTGATACGAAAGCTAGAAAAAGAGGCAAATAATTGTTTTCACTTGCAATTTAGGTGATTAAGTACAGTGGATAATTAATTAGAATAACAAACAATTTCCTCCATGGAGGATTACTGATTAGTTGTGCTCCCCTACACTGCCGTGGCCTTTTTATCCTCTCTGCTTCAATTATGTTAATGCTAACTTTTTCTCCCAGAAATTATTGTGATTAATTTTGTCTTGTTTTGAATTACAATTGCACTGGCTGCTAGCACTTTAAAGCATTCATTAATTCCCAATTAGATTGGTGGGCTCATTTGCTCCAGTGCTGCTCGGTTCTGTAGCGCTTTGTGTTTAATGTGCTAATTGGGCGAGATTAAAAACTACTAACCTCTTATGAGAGGAGAAAAGTTATTCAACTGTTACATTAGCATAATTTATCCATGGATGCTTAGTTAGATATTGCCACAGCAATCATGATGACTGACTTAGGACTGTTGCAGGCAGTTGTATACTAACACTGAAGTAAGTTCAGGGTCTGGTTTACGGCACGTTGGGGTTCTTTGGGGATCTGAGCATCTCGCTAATGTGTTGTCTGTGCTTATCTCCAGTCATCCAACATGTCTTGGACAGTGTGGTGTTTTGTTTGGGTTTTTTTTCTGATTTCTGCATTTTATGTCTCTTCAGTGCTTTGTTACAACCACTCGAGCAGCATTAACAGCTCACTACTCCATTTACCCAAGACTTGGATTGTCTCTAACTCATTTACCACCATCAGAGGATCGACGCTTCAGGGGAACATGAGTGGGGTTGAACACAAGGGAAAAAAAGAGTGCTTTCATGTCTCGATGTGATCTCTTCAAATGGGACCTGGAACCTGGGAGCTTGAAATATTGTTTAGCTGTATGTACCACACAAGCTTTTTCATCACAAGATGAGAGATACCGGTGTGTGTCAGCCCAGAAACTGGTCTTGAGAGGTTTGGTAAAGAACTGGGGTTGTGCAGATCAAAGGAATATAAACCTTGATCATTACATCTGTTAGAACTCTGTATAGGTCTCTGAAGTCTGAACTTTTTTTTTTTTTTTACATTTTGTCAATAATTCAGTCTGTCTTGTCCTTCATCTGAAGAACTATCACCATCAAAACTTACAAGCCAAGGTTGTTATTTAAGTTCGTGACCCCTATTTCAAGTATGGACATGTAAAATGTTAATAAGAAAATAAAACAGGGATTTGCAAATCATTTAATTCTCATCTTTGAATCATTTACAAGCAACATATCAATTTTCTCTTACTTATTTGTGTGGGTATTAGAAAATGATGTGCTTATTTTGATTCTCATAAGTTTTTTCTTTTTTTTTTTAAGTTTGCGCAGGACCAATAAAAAAACACTTGTTGAAAATCTCACAACTAAGATAAATTTGTAAGTGAACATGAATACACCACAGGAGATTCCAGATAGGCTGAGCTTTTTCACAAGTAAAGATATGAGCATGTTCACCACTCTATGAAAATCTATCAGTACGTTTCTATACAAAGTTAAGTTGAGTCATGGTTAAAGCTCACCTTGGCCATTTAGTAATACTACGGCTCTTATTTGTCCACCAAATATGTCCAACTGTTCTATGATATGATCCCTTTTAACTTGTAAGCATTGATCTTTTTTGGCAGAATCATTCCATTCCTGACCAACTGAATAAAAAAACGATTTATTGGTGGCAAACTGGTTCCAAGCCTAGCAATGAGTTGGACCTATTTTATAATTGACATGCACATGTTCCTGTATGGTTATGGTGTTTCCTGAAGGCTGTTGTGCTACTAACAGGTCAAAGTGCTAGATGGAAGAAGTGTGGTTTATTTGCAAATTGCTTAGGCCAATTTAAATTAGTTTGAGCATTTACATGAAAAAGTAATTTAACTCCCAACAGCAATGTCTGGGTAGGTTCATCAAACTAACAAGTTCATATGATTTCAAAAGTCTGGTTTAGATAAATAGGTTTGAATAATTTGCAAATCATTACATCCTGTTTTTAACACAGCATCCCATCTTTTTTTATATACTCAGTATGCTGTTTATGGAGTTTGAGATCAATTGTATGGATTGGGAAAGTTTGGCCTAAGGTTGTATGATGGACTGTAATAACAGCTTTGTGACATAAGTTAACCTTCACGGTTAAGATAATTAAAAACTTGGTGAAAAGTGTTATCCCAGTTGAACCCAGGTAGCACTCTGATGTTTTGTTGACATGGCTTTCCACCTCAACATCCTCCATCTGTGGACTCTGATGTTCTTTAACTACATCCCACTTGCTTTCTCCTTTCATGCACGAGTGATAATTTCATCCACCATAACAGTGCTTTATTACATGAAGAAAATCATGTTTGGGCTTTTAGGTGAAGCCACAGATGTTTTCTGATTCTGGCAGAGGATTTCAGGCATAAGATAAAAGATATTTTAGGAAAGATAGAATTAATAATTTTAATTGGTCTGATCACCTTGTATATTTGCAAAAATATAATTTCACAGGGGGTATAAACAGTCTTTGTAGTTTAAGATCTGCTCCATATAGTATATTATATGGTAGCACATACTGTATAACTGTAAAACACCCAAAAAGAGCTGGACAGTCACACATGTGGGTAAGTGTGTGTAATGATAAGAAGAGGAGTGCTGTCTTCTCAGTTCTCATGTTGCTTTAACCTCCTTCATGTCTCAAGTGTTCAGATACTATCAAAATCTATTAGTACCCTTTTGGAATTACAATGCAGTGATTATCATTCTATTTATTCTATTTGTCCAGGTAATTCATGAAGGACTTTGAGCAACATTGAAGCATCAAGATGAAAACCATTGTGCCTCGTGTACAAATGGACACTTGCTTATTTCATCGCGCACATTTCATCTATATGGAAATCAAACGATGCACTCTCAAGCTTTGTTTGCCTGTTTGTGTTGTCCAGCAAGGACAATGAAAGGAAAATAGGAATTGCTTGTGTGCTGGGAACTTTTATAGAAGAGGCCCTTATGGCATTATTCCAGGGCTAGAGAATAGGAGAGCTAGATAAAAGAGATGTCTTGTGTCACAGCCAGCCCAAACTTCTATTATGGAAGAAAGTGCAGCTTATTTTCTTGTTTGCTTGGTTTGTTTTGTTTTGTGAGAATATGATTAGTGCTCACACAAACTTACGACCTTAAAGATGAAATGATAATTAACCTCTTTGCCCTTGTCTCATTTTCTGTATGAATTATCTTCATGGTTTGGCGACGTTAAAAGAGAAAGACAAGTAAACAAAGAAAATTGGACATTTTAATATAAAATAGAAAACATTTTTGACACGTCTTAATTCAATCAATCGCCTTGCAGTATTTCCATTAATTAATTATTAAATTATTTTCAAGGCAGTAATGCAATACAGTATTCAATTTTGTAAATTGTTCACACTTTATCCAAATAAAAGATTTACATGCAAACATGCTCAAGACAAACTGCTATATCAACTGAGCCTTTGTCCTTAAGAAGGTTGTGGCAAAGCAGTGAAATCTGTCATTTTACAGACCAGACAGAAGACCTGCTCTACAAACCAGAATTATGCTGCACCATGGTATTTTGATTTTTAGTAACAAATAAATTCGGTTCATATCTGCATGAATATTGCACAGTTGCAGCAACATGGGAATAAGGAAATTCAAACTAAATGGAAGGAAAAATTGGAACACTATAAAGATATTGTTCATTTATAAAGAGGAAAAACATTAAATAATTAGAGAAATTTGGAGTGATGCCTTGATGAAGAAAGCCTGGTTTGTAAAAAGAGAATTTTGGTCATATTTTAATCAAACTTCAGTAGGATTTTCCAGAAGGCTTATAACTTTAATTGAAACAAAATGAGTCACCTCACAGTGACTTTTTAAGATAAGCTCTTATATTGGTGTGTCTCCATATGTTATTTTAATGCAAATGCATGTGCATTTTTTTGATTGAGGAGAAGCATCTTCAGACCTTTCGGTCACATTTCCGCGGTTTTCTGCCTCAAACAGAGGACAAAGAGACCCCTGTCTTCAGCTCCTGTCCACTGACATCAGGAAGTTAAGGCGGAGAGAATTAGGAAGGGGCAGAAACAGGGCTCCCAACTACAAGGTAACAAGGGAAAACCAATCCCACCTGGAATTATCCTGATACTGGAGACACCGGGCTCACCAGACAGCAGATCAATGGGGCTCTCTGGAAGGAGAAGGAAGGAGGAGGGGTCCAGTGTAGGATATGTTGCCCCTAAGAAAGTGTGCCACGCCATGTCCAAATTACCCCCAAAGTTGTGGGAGATCCAGTTACCTGTTCAGATGTTTTAGTTTGAATGTTCACTTGTCTATTTTGGCTGTATGCCCACGCTACACCAACCAAGGATCTGTCTTTGGGACTCATATTACAGATTACAATGACGCAGAATTGTCCAACAAGGTTAATTCTGTTGAGATCCGCCACACAGCACCAGGAAAAGTAAAGATGACAATTCAGTTTAGTTTAAAAGTCCTAGTGCCGAAATCATAAAAATGTGATTTCATGACTAAAATGGTGATTTCATTAGAGCTCAAATGTGCAATTGCATTCACTTAACCAGATTCATGAAGTCTGTTTATGCAGAATCTTCTAAAAGTCTCAGTCAGTGTGAAATATACATACAGCTGTGATAAGATCAGGGCTAACCCAGTTCCTCACACAACTCAAGAAGAGTAGCACTTGGAGCTAAGTACAGGGTCTGGCTATGATCTTGTACACTTTCTTTTCTATAGACAATGTGTTTACCTTCTTGTTCAACCAGACTGATAAGACCAAAGCCTCCTTGTCTACCTTCAAACACCAGCACATGCTGCTCTTCCTCTCACCTTTTGTCTGCCTTTATAAGAGCATTAGTTATCTTTTTGCAGCCAGCACACATTGGAAATAAAAGAGCAGAACCTCCTTGGTCCTCGCACTCCCAGTCACCACCACCATCCTGGTCCTACAATGGACGCTTGTCTTGTGCCATGTTTCAAGCGAATGTCATCATCCAGCAACTATGAATGAGTAAAACACACTGCCTCGCATATTGATCCATTCCCTTTGTGAGCCCTTCCAAGCTTGTGATAATTAGCGGTGTCCATTAGCGACTTTTCCACGCTTACATACCCATTAAGAGTCAAAGCTTCTGTTCTCCTCTGTGAACATTCATTTGGCCTGGATGTTCTTCTTAAAAGAGCAAAATAAGGGAATGGTGAAATATCTTGTGGAAAGATGAAGAGTGGAGAACATAAAGTGGGTGTTTAAATGCATTAAAAGGCATCTAGATTTAATTAACACCCTAGATAGCTGGCAGCTTTGTTCATGTGCTGTAAATGATCATCTCAAACAAGATGAGAGCTATAATTTTGAGTATGTTTTCAAAAGGTGCTTTCTGAATCATTTCTAAAGCCTTCTTTCACAACCCAAATTTGTAACTCCTTTGTCCACCTTAGTGCCAAAAGTAATCTGTTAGAGCAAGGCTTTAATCATCCTCTGTGTGTTAGTAATGTGCCTGGATTTGGTAAAGAACAGGACTGAGCCTCGTGGATTTGTTAGTAACAATCATGACTTCCTGAATCAAAGTGAAGATCATTTTATAAAAGTGAACAACAATAACAGCAGAGATAGACATGATAGCTGATGGCGATTCATCAGTCTGACAAGAATATGGTGTTTGATGATCTACCTATGCAAAACATAAAAAGTTTCAAACAGAACATGTTGACACTTCATGGAATTGCTCCTTCAGTCGTCCGAACTGGAGTATTGATTGCAGCACAAGAGGTTCACATCTAGCTGTTTACTTTCTCTGTTTACTGTTTGTATTCCTGTGGCAGACGAAGATATAATTTTTTTGTTGAGAACCCTAGAGAAGCGTCCACCCTGCGCTCAGTGTTCGACCCCAGCACCCACTGTAGCACCGCTGATATAATGAGAGAGTGTGGAGAGAAACAGCCAGCATCGGTAGAGGCTCTTGGTGAGGCATCCAAACAGCAGCCTCCGCTCTTGCCTGTATGGATGGGATGCATGCATGTCATGTTGACCTTACTGGCCATCAGCTGGCTAAGAGCAGAAATGAGCACAGCGTATGAGAAGGAGGGAGCACCAAAGTAAAGTGCTCACCCTGGGCCATTATGATTAACCATCAGCAGTTTTTGTGTAATCATCGTCAATGTGCTCGCTGCAGAACCATGTATGGAAGGGGCTGCAGAGAAAAATCAATCACATTATATTACTGTGGACATGCTTTATTGACCTCCGTTGGTGTTCACACATTTCATACTTGATTTGTATCTACTGACGGGCATTTAGAACAATGTGGGCAATTTGGGCAATGAGGAAAAACAGGGCAGCGTTTTTAAGCCTGAAGCCCATGCTTATAGATTGAGTGCTGCTTCACGAAAAAGAGGAGCCTATTTAGATGCACTTCCTGCATACATTTCATGAAACACCTAGAGGTGTGGAGAGAGAGAGAGAGAGAGAGAGGATAGATAGATAGATAGATAGATAGATAGATAGATAGATAGATAGATAGATAGATAGATAGATAGATAGAT
>JBBBVU010000017.1:18453879-18467792 GCA_037177055.1 Atherinosoma microstoma
CCACGGAGATATACGTTTTGCAGAACACTTTTGCCCTACAAGACGCTCTTGAGAGCGCACACACACACACACACACACACACACACACACACGCACACACACACACACACACACACACACACATTCTCATGAAGAAATACTATTTTCATCATTCTCTTTTTTACCATCATTATAATGAATTATCTCAATATTCCTATTGACAAGAACTGTACAAGAGACTATGGTTCTTTATTATATCACAGTTTATGCTATTTAGGTTGGTATCAACTGAAGGGAAATAGCTGTTCAATAAGAGTACAGAGACTAAACACTCGGAGCTACAAAATACTGTGTATTCATGTAATATTTGTAAAACCTGTCAAAACTTTTTGTTGAGTTAAAATAATTCAGACAGGCTTTGATTCAAGCAAAAGCACTGAACACCAAGTAATAAAAGCTGATTTTGTTTTTTTTTTTACTTTTCACATTGTAATTCATATGCTGCTACAAGATGCCCTTGTAATTCCCCCTGAAAATGTTTTCAGTTCCCTAAGCCTGCTTTTCCAGCAGCAGCACTCACTGTTTTGCTAAAGCCATGCACTGTAAAACACAGTCTACAGTATTTATTAAATGAAACTGTCTCTAACAATTTGATGGAATTTGTAGCAATATTTCCCAGAAATTGCCATCCTTTTATTGCAACCACAATTTCACCTTTTCCCCCCTCTAAATCACAAAGAGCAAAATCACAAAATGGAAATGGAAAAATTGAATAAAAAAAATAACCAAGAATTGAAATGCAGTGTAGAAAAAAAAAGTATTTTTGTAAGAATGAACACAAAATAAGGTTGAAAAATACTAGAATATATCATGCTTTCCTAAGAGCAAGTAAATTACAGCACCAAGGAGTCATATTGCTAAACAACTCAACACCTGCAATTAATATCATCAATGCACCAATACTGTGGCACTGAGTATCACTTGTTTCTGAATGATTTCTCTCACTGCCTTACACATTCACAGTGATGGGCTACTGGAAGTGTGGACTTTAGCAAAGCCAGCGACACGGGAAGACTTATTGATTTTTAACAGTGTCTCTTCTTGGGCTCAGTACGACTAGACAGTGGCCTCATGACATTGGGAGTCTTTAGTGGATCAATTGGGAGCACTTGTGCTGCTTGTACCTGTTTGTAACTGATAAGACAACACTTCAGATAACTGGTAATGATTAGCTGAGGATAAACACAGCAAATCAACATACTGGAGAGGACAACATGAAGAAATGTATAGAAGAAAACTTGCTCTCGGTCATTGATTGTCCATTGTTTTTACACATAAAACTCCAGTACCAATTTGTTTTGCTATTTTCAGCTACCTCACATTGATAAATCTGATTAGACATGAGTATTTTAAAGACAGATGAAGAATTGCAATCGCCAACATGAAAACAAGACTGGATTTTGATATTTTTCTTGGAACTGCGTGACAAGCTCTACTAAGTGGCCATTTTGTTGTGTCACTTAAGACTCATGAGATCATTGCAATTTCATCCATATGCCATAATGGTGACACAGAGAGCCCATATCCTGATCCTGTCCCAGTTAAAAAGAGAGCCATGAGATCATTCATATCTTGACCTAGATGCTTAAGAACATTGATGGGATGAGCCTGCTAAACACAAAAGTTATTCTTAATTTGAACACTTCAATGAAGCACTTTTTGTAAAAAAAAAAAAGAGATTGATAAAGATGAGGCCATAATATATTAATAAAGTCAGCGAGGGAGCAACGTTTAAGGGAAGATGCCTCTCGTGTTGACATGTGACAGCTTCAACCGTCGTCATGGGAAGCCCATCACTTAAAACAGGTCAGATCAAAATGTGCCGTTGGGAGTTATACCTTCCGTCAGCTTTGCCAAACAATGCCACAGCAGTGCAGGCGTAATTTTCACTCTGTTTGTTTTCCGAATTACAGTATCACTAGCACATTATCCACACCCATGCAGTATCCTGTTTTTTTTTAAGCTGCCTCAGCCAATGCATAGTTTTTGTCATGGCTATTCAAAAGGAATTACCAATAACACAGCTAATAATAAAGGGTTTGTAATGGATACATGGGGGGTTTGTCATCTCGCTACAGTTTAATCTGGCCTGCAGGTACTCTGGCAGTAGAGGACAGGTAATGTGAGACTCAAAGATTCGCTGCATTAGTTCTGCTTAGCTAACCGTGAATGCTAATTGCAGGAAGAACAAACTGCTACTCTCCCCTCCTTTTCCTCTCTCCTCCCCCCTTGGATGTCTCCAGAGCCTACTGAGAAGTACAGAGTGTCATATAAACTTTGCTTGGAATGGAAACAAAGACGGTTGTTCTGCATGCAAGATTCAATATGTAAAGCATTGAACATTAAGCTCTGCAGCCATCATGTTGTTGACTACAAGCGCGTGCAATCTGACTGTATTCTAATTTAGTCTCATTGGAAATCATCAGGAATCAGGTTCAGCATCATGTCAGCTTATACTGTTAGTTGGTTCTTTTTTGAATGTTGATGTTGTCCCTTCTCAAAGAAAAGGGACTTCTTCGTGTTTCAAGTGTAGTTAGACCAAAAATATCTAATATATTTTAAGCATTCAAAACTGCCATAATGTGCAGAAAAGGTTGTTTAGAACTTCCAAGACCAGCTTCATGTTACCAGCCTTCTTTCTGAAATAACCAAACATGACAAATACAGTAGCTCAGGGTGCAACATTATACTAATTGCAAAAGTTAAGAGTAGAACTCTAAAGTTCCTCTTTAAAGAGTTTTTTCTACTGAGAGGAACCAAAGCTTGACATGCCCTCATGAGAAAACAGGACAATAAAAGAAAGAGGACTAAGAATGGGAGAGTTCAATCCAGCACTAGCACTGATACTGATACTAATCTGTGGGCAAGGTCAAAGACCCAGTTACACACTAGAGGCTATAATGGCTCAAAGGTGCTGGTCAGTCTTAGCCGCGGAGCCTGTGATCACACTCTGAGGTTCTGACCTGGGCAAATGAGAGGCCATAACCCTATTGGCAGCCACTATCTTCTATCAGTCTTCTACCCAGACATCTATAGACTACCTGCAGGCCCTCAGGACACAGCTATCATATAGCCACTGTACCAAGCACTCCTGTCTTTACCTTGCAGTGGAGATTCATTGTAATTAGAAGATTCCTTTACAAAAGCTTGGGATCAGCGTTTCTCTTAGGATCTCTGTGCGGTCCCAAGGGGGACACCCTTTGATCCCGAACTTCGAACCCTCAGGGTTAAGCCTTCCCTTTGCAAATGAGCTTGTCACAATGGGCCACTTCCTAATTGGCCAATTGCTCAGTGCCATTTCTGGGTCCTGCTAGTTTAACAAGTGTGTGTTTTCCTTCACAACCACAATGACTTTCCACATCATTGCTGAAGGCTTTTACAGAGTTTTTTTTTTTGCCACCTTAGATTTATGTTGTGTTTTACAACTGTATCTACTGTATAATTGTGCACAGAAAAGGTTCAAATATTTCATGTGAATACAGGAAAGCTATTAAATGTCCACAGTCTCCTAACCCAAATAAGAACCTAAACTGTGTTGAAATCTGTGTTTTTCTTTGTGAATTTGGGAGCCTCTTTACATTCTCACTCTTTTCTCCTTTGTCTTTTCACCCTGCCTCCCACTTTGTGTTAGCCTGATCATCCTGAAGGCTGTTGTAGCTCTTCAGCCATCAGAGACAGTGGAGAAGAGGTGGTATCGAGTCCCACCCTGCAGCATGTGGTTTGTAAGTTTCTGCCCCTCCCCGTCTCCATCTTTTTCTCAATCAGATTAGTTTGTCTAATAGTGAGAGGAAAGGTTGTTCCCAATGGGCCCTGCAGGCTTTGAAAAACAGGTGGCCAAGCGCTGACATGGTTTCCCTGAATTGATCAAAAACATTATGTTAATGGGAGCCTGTATTCATGTGAGGACTCTTGGTCACCAACATCTGAAATATTCTGTGACTGTACACACTGTATCTATCAATTCCAGAGTAGATAAAGAGACTTTTTGTTAGAATTTTGAACAGTGTAATTAGTCACTGAATAGAGTTACATTTTCTTTACAATTCTTAACAATCTCTTTGAATATATTTACCTGTAACTGCACTTGTATTATAAAATATTTTTCAAATCTGTCTGACCATGATTCAGATGGATTGGCCTGTAGCCTTTTCCAATGAACTTTGTAAGGTTTGTCCACCTGCAGGACCATGGGAATCCCCTCTGCTCAAATACATCTTCCCCACTGCACACACAGAGCGTGCCTCACCAGCTGCCCAGCACCGAGACGGATTGTTGAGGGGTGCAGAATTAGTCAGGGCAGGGAATCCTTGGCCTCAGGCCTGGCTAATTCCTTTCTAATGTGACGACACTTCTTTTGAAGAACTGTTTTCTCGCTGACCAAATCTCTTTAAAAGCATCTTGGGGGTGCAAACAGGGCCGAGAGGGAGTGCGCTGTGGCAGCCCACACCAGGGCCAGAGGGGGTGCTCGGGTTACACCCTGCCTGCCGTGATGCATTGTTGGTGGGACGCCTCGGCTCCAGTGCTTCCCCCTCCTCTTCCCCAACCCACCACCTCCATCCTCCTCCTCCTCTTAGCACTGTCCCTCCTGAAGAAGCTGCTGCAGAGCCTTACAGAAACTCTGACACCAATCCAGAGGATGCACTCTGCACATGAAACCTTACACTCAACTAATGGTTACAAATGTGTTTTCAAAGAAATCCCTGGCCTCTCGTATAAACCACACTCACACCCGTGGATGTGCATACATACACACACACTCGGTGCCACAAATATGGACACAGTGACTTACAAATTTGGGGACAGCTGGTGTTTGCTGAAGTGGGAGGTGTTAAAAATAAATATTAATCCTGAGATTTCAGGTCTGTAGTTTAGTTTAATCTAGTGAAGACATGACAGACATTACACAATTACATACCATTAACAATTTACAACAATGATAACCAAGCATGCACCCTTCTAGGAGTTTCTTTTAGAAATTGCAGGTGGCTTGTGGCTTTGACTGACACTTCACACAGATTTCAGTGACCTCTTGCTTTTGCCTCTCATTCCCTCAAAGACAATGTATTCCCTTCCAGGGGAGTGATCCCTAATTAGCTGTCAGGTGATAGTGCGCTGCTCTCATTGTGTTCCCTGCTGCTGTGCTGCAGGCTATGTGGTCAGCAGTCAGTCTCAGGCTGAAGTGACAGATCATCTCTCTATACACCAGACCCCTGCAGCTGAAAGAGACCACTTGGTCTTTACAAAGAGATCCCTACTCTCTGTATAAAGAAGACCTCAATATCAGATCTCATAACAAACAGATCACTGACCCTGCAAAGACAAAAGAATCACTTGAGATTCTGTTTATGCTCACACAAATAAAAGCAAAAAACTGTGAATGCATGGTTGACTGGATTAGGATTTGAATTATTTAGTGGCTTTTGTGTTGTCTGGTTTTCACTGTAGTGGTTTTAATGGAGACATGGTTGTCATGCTGTTTTCCAATGTGAAGCAAATCTGACAAAAACCTCTTAGAAACACATATTGCCATATTAAGTAAGAAAATAACTATATTTTCCCATAAAAGCACTATCTTCTTACTTCCCAGGATATAGCAGGTCACTCCTGATATAAAGATATGACTTCTTCCTGTCTGTCTGTTAGGTCCACTGCAGGTCTCCTCCAGACAGTTCCAGTATCCACCCAGGCAGCAAAGGGACCTTGTTTGAAGGTCATGTCAGCACCAGGGCGTAAACGTTAGACCTTTTTGTGGTTGGGGTAAATGTACAAGGCCGCCCTGCGGGAGCACTCCTTCCCTCTCTTTAATCGGCGTGTAACAGGCCCTTGTAGAGCCAAACTGTCTGCGACACATCAGCACTTAGAAATAAAAACCCCTCAGCCAAATCTGCAACGGCTGCGGTTGGAGAACGGCAGCTGGATCATTTCAGAGGGACAACACAAACGAGTCTGCCAGCAGAGGGGAGGCAGGAAGGAAACTATCTATTCAAAGCTTGAGCTCTGCATTTTTAAATCTTTCAATTTAAGCACTGAAATATAAAATAGTTATTTATTTATTCATCATTCCGAAAATAAAATAACTTCATGTGAAAAGGACTTTTCAGCGTTTTTGCCACAGGGCAGTGCAAGTTCATTTAATTTCACCGTTGTTGTTGCTTAATTCTACAATATTTCATCATGATTTTTATGCTATGATAACAGTTCCTTGCAACTATTTCTTCTTGTAATACAGTTTTAGCTCTGTTGTTTGTTTTTTCCTTTAAAGACATTTGAGGTCATGGAGCTTATCAAATTATATTTATTTTGTTGCCCTGTGATCTGCAAGACATGGAGAATTAATACCAAATTGTCAACAAATTTCATAAATGCATCAATATTCAGCTCCACAAACAGTCACCGAACACTTTATAAATACAAAGTCTACTAAGTTAATGAGACAAACACATAAGATATAAACATCTTTCTGTCAGTGAAGCCGATCATTTTAAGAGCCGAGAAAGCAAACTTAACAGTTGTAATGCTCCAGCCGAGAAACCTAATTTACCAATTTGCAGGAAGACAAGATGGCAGGAAACAAGCCAATTTGCCACGTGTGCAGCATACAGCAAACCCCAGCCTTGCTCCCCGGCCTCATGAGAGGTAATTATCCCTAAAAAAGAATGCCATGCTGTATTAAGATGTAGCCGCATCAAAACGAGGGAGACAGCCTCATTACAAGTAATTATGAGGGAATTAGAAACATCATTTAACTAAACGAGCAAATAATGTCCAGGATATTGAAGAAGCTGCCTGCACTTCTGCCGACCACTGCAAGTCCCATTACAAAAATTGTAGGTCTTTAATAGAATAATGACATGCTTTATCTTCTCTCCCTCTCTCTGAGAGGGTCTAGGAGCAGAGGGAAGGGCTTAGGGAGAGAGGGGAGGACGTGAAAACAACTGTTGCAGAGCTCTCTGTCTCGGTGGTCTCATGCTTGAGTGTGTAGCATAAGGCCTTCAAGATAATCCCCCTATTATCCTTACAAATACAAAATGGAGGGCAGAAAATTGTATCTCACAGCCATTATTGTGTCAAAGGTAACGCTAATGGACTTATCTCAGAGTAATAGCTGAATTTTCTACACGAACTGTAGTCTCTAATAGTTTGATGCATATTGCACTGTGAGTGGCACTTCAGAAAGGAGAGTTCAAGAAATGGTCAGTAATTTAACAATGAAGCTTAATGCAGTTCACCATTGAAAGCCTAATTCACATTTTTGGTTAAATATTGTTCTTGGAAGTATGATTTTGAAATTGAAAGGTTTTTATTGTGGTTCACATAACAGAACTGCTTCTCTTTGACCTTTTGTTATAAACATCTCAAAATCCGCTCTATCATACAGTTATTCACATCATCATTAATCTAATTCAGTTTAGTAATACTTCAATTAATCCTAAGGGTAATAGAACTGTTTTGGTATAGATAATACATCATGTTGAGGACAACATATAGATATTATTGTTGACAGGTAAGAACTCCTGCACTAGTCCTGCTGCAGCAGAGGTGAAGAAGCCTCTGATTGAAGACACTGTTGTTCAATTACTATGTTGTCCAAAGGTTGTGCTGTCTTTTCTATTGCATTCCAGCCAAATTGGTTCTACAATCAGCACTGAAGGCTCCAAACAAATAAGCAAAGTCATTGTTTTGTTTGTTGGTTTTGGTTTAACTAGATAGATGAAAGAGCAAAAAATTTTAATCAACAACGTGATCGAGCCTCTTTCATTCCTTCTCATTAAGATTTTTATTCCTCCATTATACAGATGCATCCCTAATGCATTTATATTATTTCTACAATACTTAGTATTTCCATGTTTTTATACACGAAGTCCATATATTGTATTTTCAGTTCATCTTTGCCTGGAAGCATATTCCTCTCTTGTTAAGGGAAAGGGGCTGTGGAAGGGGGGCAACAAACACAATTTCCCTTCAGCTCCTTCATTTCCAGTTGATATAAAACAGAATCATGAAAAATCACTTCTGCTCGAAGCTCTCCTTTTTAACCATTAACCCATAAATACAGGGCTGGTTAAAGCCAGCGGATGACAGGGCCTGCCTCAAAAACCTTGTTATGCTCCCCTCAAATTCATTTAGGGAGCAAACGGGTCTTGAGAGTTGTCTGGCTTAATGCATTGCGATCGCTTTTAAAACTCTTGTCTTGAGGCAGACCCGAGATTCTGCATCTGTTCGTGGTGTTATACTTCATATCCTTCCACTCTCATATGAAGCCACACATGCCCTCTTTAAATCAAATGGCTGTAAATATGTTGGGAGCTAGTTGAAAAGCCCTTATCCAAATAAATGATGAAAGGACAGAATATGTAAAAAATGAGATCTCCGGATACATGAGGAGAGCATTAGTGTTGTTGCAGCCTGTTTAAATCTAATGGAGTCTTGATTAAGTTAGTTTTGATCTACTTCATTTTATCTCAAGATGTAAAAGAGGTGATATCTGGAGGTTTTGGTATAATTCATAATGATCCTGTAAATATGCTCTAAAAACTATCCTGGGAATCAATTGGCCCAATGCAGTCTGTCTTTGCTTCTCCCTCCCCACACTGTGTGTAGCCCACAGTTTCCATTACTCCCATCATAAATTATCCCACAGAGTGAATTACACTTGCTTTTCACCTTACCAGGCAGGTTTGATGAATCCTAAGGCACAACATATCATCTCAACAAATCTTCATCACCATGCCAGTCGCTGTCTCTTTGCAGTTTAAACCACTTCAAATCATTTTCATTGCCTTGCTATTAAAATTTGTAATTCACGCCTGCCATTGAGGTGATACATAGTTACATCAAACACCCTCCTCTGCCTCCTACCTATTCCTCTCTTTCACTTTCTGTCTCCGGCTCTCATTCTCCCTTTTACTCCTCGCAGCATCTCCACACATCTCTCTCTCCCTGCCTGTCTTGTAAATCAAACAACCTCAGGTGACAGGTCATGCAGATTTCCCACAAGTCAGAGGGGTGCAAACATCCATCCAAAAGAGCAGCACATTGCCGTCACACATGATGACATAATGACCACTTGGAAACTAATAAACAGCTTCATTCAACCAAAGCTATTGCTCCTTTTCATAAGCGTTACTGTTCCCCATCCCTCTTTCCATCTCTCTTTTCTCTTTCGCTCCTATCTGTCATGGATTCATCCTCCTGCACCTCACCTCCTCGCTGTAGCTGGAGTTACCCATAAATCACAGCTGTTGTCTAACGCTATCCATTTTCCCAGAAACACAGGGCGGCTGTTGCAGAAATTGGGTCAGGCATAATCTGCGAGGCAGCAGAGCCTGGCTAGTCATAGGTAATGTAGCCATTAGCACACAGTGAGAGATTGGTGGGATGGGTAAAATGGGATTGGATGGGTGGGGGGCTCCCTTGTACATGATGTGACACCCAAGAAAAGCTGGCAAATGACACAATTTTATCGCTTCCCATCAACCACGAGTCATCCGAGAGTGTGTGTGTGTGCTTAGCTTTCAGTGAATATGTGTGATTAGATCAAGGTGTGTGTTTAGTATTTTTTACATGATCTGCACTGTTATCAAGATTGTCTTTTAAAAAAACAAAAACAAACAAACCCTAATCTAACCTCTAAAGTCTGAAGACGCACTGTCCACAAAGTGAGGTTGATCCAGTAATCCGTTACACAAATGGAGAATAGGAGTACATCTCAATGACAGGCGAGGTCTTGAACTTTTCCAATATGCCTCCGTCTTAGGTTTCCCCTTACAAGGCCTGATGCCCGAGAACTATTGGAAGCAGACTTCAAATGAGAGAAGATCCCGCCCAGAGGCATGATTGGCTAGTGATAGTGTGCATCTCATTTCCAGCCTGATATGTGTTTAATATACTTCTTATGAACCAGCTTCAACCTTACCATTAGCAACAGAGATCACTTTCAGCATTTTTAAGAAAATGTAACACAAGTTGGAAAATACCACTTAATGAAAACAAAAGTGTTTTTATTTTGCTTTTAGGCAAACGAATCAACCAGCTCAAAGCTATAATGTTAGTCTTGCAAATAAATAACTGCATTATAATTCTCACTTCATTCTTATAAATATATTGTCTTTCTGTGGAGGCTGGAATTGAAATGCACCTGTCTTCAGCTCACAGCCAGGTATTTATTAGAGCGCCAACAGAAATTCACTGGAAGCTTTGATTTTATATCAGTTAACTTAATCTTCTTGCTTTTTTTTTTTTGCTTTTTTTTTTACCCCCTTTTAATAATGGTTAAAGCATCATCTCAGTTTAAAACGTCTGTTTTCCAAAAGGGAATTGCTGCAGGTTAACAATCTTTATAACAAAAAGGTATATATTATATTGCTAATTTTTTATATAATAGATTATTACTCAGTTTCTTTTCCATCAGAATGTTGGTTATGTGCTCCCAGCATACAAAAAGTTCTGGAGAAAAAAAACAGTTTTTGCTTTAATATGTCTTCTGTATGAAAAATTAAACTGGCCATATCTAAGCAATCAAAAGCAACAAAGTCCACATAATAAAACCAAGCAAGCCCCATTTTCACTGAAATAGAAAAATTTATTGAATGTGGTTATTTGAAGGTTTAAATTACAATAGAAACAATTTTTCCTCATATGGAAAAGTTATGTCTTTCTTGTCCTTGGTAAAATAAAATCACTGATTTGTAACAATTTTGCCAAACAAAAGTGTCAAAGCTGCTCTTTTTTAATCCAGCTTTCCCTAATATGATATGAAGGTTTAAATGCAGTATTTTCTCATTCAAAGGAAGAGAGCAAAATAAAAATACAAAATTATTATTGATTATACACATGGTGTATTTTATACATATAGGGAAGTTTGACTGCTTTCTCGTGATACTTACAGTTGCTGCATAATAAGATTTTTTTTTCCAACAAATAAAGTCATACAATTAATATACAGGGCTTATGTTGAGACACTAATAATGATGTTTTATTTGTAATGAGTTTTTAACGTGGACTGCAGTGATGAGCATACAGAACAGTCAATCAGTACTCAATTTTGTTATACAAGTTGTATAAAGGTAACGCTGACAGGTTGCTCCCCGGGTAATACAGGGGCGTCGGAAAGGCGATAGACCGGGGAACCGGTACACGCAGTAAGTTGTTATCTCTGAAAACCAGCGGCATCCCCACGAGTGTCTGTGCGGAAGCATGGGCCATGTTGGCCGCCTCCAGTTCAGCTGAGAGCTGCCTTTTCCATTTGTTCCTCCTGTTCTGAAACCACGTCTTGACCTGAGTCTCCGTCAGCTGTAGACTGGAAGCTAAGCAGGCCCGTTCCGAGCTGCTCAGGTAGCGCTTCATGTCGAAGGTGGACTCCAGCTGGTATACCTGACTCCGGGAGAAAACCGTGCGCGTCTTCTTCTTGGCCGAGTTGCCCTGTTTGTCCGCACCGTCTGTCTGTCTCTCCTCCGACAGAGGTGACATTTGATGGCACGGTCTTTCCTGCTCCTCCTTATAATCCTGCAGCAGAGGCTGTGACAGGTGCGACCGCCGCGCGAGCCCGTCATTTCCAGACAGAAGTCCTTTAGCGGGACCTGGATGCAGCAAGAGGGGGAGGAGGTGATGAGTTTCATACCTGACAAATAGCCTATGATTTAAGGATGCTTTTTAAACAGGCAAATAAAAAAATGTATTTATCGGCTACCTGAATATTTTGGGACAGACTCAATTTGACAATTCGTCAAGTGACTTATTAACTTATTAAATAAACAGCTTCAACCCGGAGACTTCTTAAACAAACTATTCACCATGAGTACGCTCGGCAGAGTAAGCTATTAATTAAATTCTGCTCTATTTAACGCTCAATTGACGATGTGTAGTGCAGCCATGTTTCATCAATTAGTAGGCTCAATTCAATTTGAAACGAGAGGAAACATAGCAGGCTAATTATTCGACCTTTCACTCTTCTTCTGTGATGATAGTCAGCACAGTGAAAACGAATGGAAGTAGATGAGCAATCCCAAATATCTGCTAATGAGGCGTGCTCTGTAGTGCAAACAAAACATAAAAACAAGAGGCCTACTTTAGAAAAAAAAAGTATAGCCTGATATTCTAACTATGCTAAAAAAAGTTGTACTTAATTGTATAATAATAATAATAATAATAATAATAATAATAATAATAATAATAATAATGGGAAGAAGAAGAAGTTCTTACCTAAACAGGAGAAGTTATGGGTTTGGTGCTGCGTGCACGGCTCGCTGTGACCCGTATCGGAGCAGAAACAGTCCGCTGAGTCCTCGCCACCGCTGCACTCCTCCTCGGAGGACACCGACAGTGAACGCCTCCGCTGCGGCGGCTGCGGCCCCTTGGAGAGCTCCTTGGTCCCAGAGCGCAGCTCCTCGGTTGGTGTGCCTAAAATAGACTGGATGGTAAAGCTGGAAATCGGGCCCGACGAGCACTTGCTCCCGCTGTCCTCTGCGTTACTCATTCTCGCTTCATAACAGTATTGAAGTATTAACTGAATCGGTCTGTCCGCTTGTATTCCGTGATTGCTTTCTGCACGACTGGTGCGTAAAAATTACGAAAGCGTCTTTTGTCTGCCTTTTTTTTTGAACCCCCACCCCAGCCTGTTTAATTGTGGCGTATTAACATTGAAGGAGTTGGAGGTGTTTTTTCTAGAGCTCGGGGAACATGAGTGTATTCCTGGTCCTCCTCTTCACGCTCTGGATCAGAGGCAGCAAGGTTGCGTTGCCTCATTTGCATGTAGGTAAGCTCCTCCTGAGCCAATCGCTGCAGCCAACATAAGCCCGGAAATTTCAAACTCCTGTCAAGGTTTTGAGATGGGATGAGGAGAGGGAGAGAGCCGAAGAAGAGCAGCATTTCCACATTCATACAGCAGGCAATACTTGGAATATATGGCATCTGTAACTCCGAAGGGCCGCAATCTTTACTTTTTAAGTTAAATTTTTTCTGCACGGAATCCAATCACATTGTCCTCGGGAACGATATTGAAATGAAAGAATTTATAATTTGCATATATATGTGCTCTTGAGAATTTGGATTGTGGCTTAAATAAGCTGTACATATAAAGAAGACTTTTCTTTTTCTTTTGTCCAACCTTAGAAAAGAAAAATCTCAGTCAGCTGTGGACAAACTGGATCAAGAACTCTCACGTTAACTTTTGTGTATAACTGTATAGCCACGAGCGAAAGCGTTCAACATGCGCAAAGCTCCGAAATTAAGACAAAGATTCAACACCACCTCGAAAATAATAAACTCATTCAGTGTCCATTATCTATGGTTAAGAATTAATTTGATCATTACTGAGCTAATCTGCCTCGTGATGACCGCGCGTGTAGTGGAGGCCGGCTAATTGATTGACTAATTGATTGGAGAAGGTGGGGGCTGAAGGAGCGAACGTGTGAGTGTGCGCGCCCTTCTCCCACCTTCATCACCCATGCTGTAACTGAGTGTGAGTGTGTGCGTGTGTCTGTGTGTGTCTGTGGGACAGCTGCGAGGCTTAATGTTCGGGCATATTATTCCCGTTGTTCTTTGTTTGGATGCCCAAGACACATCGCACATGCTCAGCTTTAATTAGCGTGTCAAACAGCACCAACTAGGTTGTGATGTTAAGACCGCTTTAAAAGAAACTGAGGAAGACCTGGGTTAATTATGGACTGATGACATCAGATTCTGTCGTCATCATCAGAGGCATCTGGATTTCTGTGCGTAAATATCCTCAACTTGGCAGTTAAGCCAGTAGCTGCTAAAGGGTGTTATTAAAACGCAGGGGGGAGGCTTTTGGGGGGGGGGGGGGGGGGTCGGAGGGGAGTCGGGGGGGATCCTGGATTCCCGATTGTTCCCCCCCAGGACTGAAACCTTAAACT
>JBBBVU010000017.1:18487359-18507761 GCA_037177055.1 Atherinosoma microstoma
CGAGATCACAATATAAAAACATACATTCATATTGCAGAAACAGTATAAAATGATAGAAAATCCCTTCAAATAAAAAAAAACTTAATTATAAAAGTACTAATGCTTTTAGGGGGTTATCTCAGCTTGATTATAAAGTTATGAATCTTTGCTTGGCTCATGAATTGGATAGATTATTACTCACCTGCTAGTGATTTATTGCTTCTAAAAATGTATCTCATTGTCTAGCATCCTTGGACTATTAGCTTCATTTTTGGTGATTAATATAGTACAACGCAAATTCATCTGAATTCCCTAAATTTGACTGTGTTTAATATAAAACATGCATCATTTTAAAACTATTGTCTATGCGATCTTCTCCAGTGCTGTATGTACTGTACACAGTGACTGTAAAAGAAAGACTGTACATTACATAAGAGTCTGTCACCACAGAAAATCACATTTTCCATGGAATAGCTATTCACAGATTCATTAACATGGGCATTGGTTTGGCTGAATGGAACTGAAGAGTACAGCTGTGCTATCCAGAAATCACTTTTTAAATTCATGCAGTCCACGCCTCAAACCATTTGTCAATCATGTGTGTAGGGTGACAGGTAGTCAATGAATAGCACAGTGCATGCAGCAATGGTTAAAGCTCTTGGCAAAAGACTAGTGGAGATGATTTGACTGTTTTTGGTTGTTTAGGGATATATGGCCAAACTCATCTTTTTTCCCATGTTAGCTAGAACCTCTGCCACCACAACCACTGAGGCATGGTCACTATAGGAACCACAGGTTATGTTGCTTATCCTGCAATCATACAATAAAATTTTGCATGAAAGCTGGATTTTATAAAAAAAAAAGTCTTTGTTGTAGATTTAGATGAACATAAAATGGCTCAATTATATGTCCATGTACAAAACATTTAAGAATTATACAATGACACAACACTGAATCACATCAAATGGTAAAACAGACATGGGAATTTATGCATTTTTAGCACTTTGAGTGAAACCTGGACATTTTCTAGTGATGTGGTATTTTCTTATAACAGTATTTATACAACCTCCACCAAATTTTACCATACAGGGTTTGCTCACACCCTTTTTTTTCTCTTTGATACTGTGCATACTGTCACATAGTTTTGTATTAGCCAAAATGGAACATGGATTATTTGTAAAAACATAAGTGCAAATTTAAACTGATTTTGTGTACACCACGACAGAAAAGGGATGCCTATCTATGCACATGCAGGGAAAAGGAGGCAGTTATTAACCAATTGATTTGATGTGAAGGAGGGATATTCTTTTTCCCCACACTGAAAAGACCTTGATTGTAGGGCTAGCAATCACTCCACCACCTTGCCTCCACCTACAACTGCCTCTAATACCCAACTGTGTCCTCAATCTCCACACCAACAGGCCCAGGTATGCAACTCTTCCGTCAGTGGCGTTATGTATTTGGCTTTCTATTTCACTTTAATAGGGGAGAAATTGCCAACATATTCTTTTACAGCCCCCTGGCACCATTAGAAAGCTACCTGTCATTTGGATTATTTATGAAAAACTATTTCATGCTTACTTACATTTGCCGCTTATTTTCCCCTGGTGTGACCTGCAGGAGATTTAGTTCCATTTTGAAAGCCTTAAAGCCAATTCTTTATGTCTGCAGGTCAGCATTCTCGATTGAGTTGAGATTGAAATACCAGCGTGTCGTGGGAAAAGTATGGCAAGAAGAAACCAATAGTCTTTTATTGTGTTGGGGGGCCTGTGGTAAAGAGAAAAGGAAGGTGTATAGTAAAGGAGGAGCAGCAACGGAGGGGGAGAGCAGGGGAAGAGATGGTGATTTTGGGTGGATATGGAATTGGAGACACCCGTGGAAATACAGGTAAAATGCAAATGCAGCTTTAAAAGTTGAAGAATGAATGGTAAACAAACATCCTGCTGCTCCTGAGAAGCAAAGACAACAAAGACCAGAGAAGAACTGAGTCAGCAAGTTGGCCTTGAAAGTAAAAACAGAGAGGACATGAAGAGGAAGTGGTCTTAAATCTGCACGCTTTTATATTTCATCCAAAAACATGTCAAAAACCTTCCCCTGCTCAGTGTTTTACAAGGGCAATAATGATAAACTTTGCTGGGTAGTTTTTCTTTTCTTTTTTTTCTCCTCTGTGTTGCAAGCTGTGATATTCTCTTTCTTGTCTGTACAAAATAATTGGAAATCTTTTGCTGTCAACATATCAGATAAATCACATAAAGTTTCTAACTCCCTATATGAGGACAAAACAGTCCCACTTCCCTTTGAGCATGCATCTATACTCATAATCTCATGCTTATGGTACTGGCACCTTGATTCCTCATTGAACACACATACACACACTTTTGGACTAGGCTTGGCCTGGGCTTTATACAATGACCTTAATAAACTGCGGCGTGGCTGTGCAGGTTTGTCACTGTCACAGGTAAATGATGTAATTAATGACTGTGTTGTGGCGTGGATAGGAGCCGGGGTGTTAGCTTTTAAAGACCTCTCCAGCTGACTGAGTTTGGGAAGGCCCAGCTGGACACAGGCAGCGGATCAATTTGGGGTCAAGGGTCAGTCAACCCGCCTATTATGGAAGAGGTAACTCCCATCATCATCTGGCTAACGATGCCTGCAGGAGGGCTGGCGAAAGGAGTCACCACAGGGAGAGGACACAGCTTTTGGGGCTTCAGGCTGGTATGGTTTCCAGAGCCTGAAACTCCTGATTAGATATTTTGATTTTTACACACTAGAACAGCAAAACACGGCAGCACTACTCCTCTTAGGCCTGTTGGCTGTATCTTTATATGTGCCATATTCTGTCCTATTTAAACATAATAATATAACGCCCCAAAATGCTTGTTTTAACTGATTTGCTTTGGAAAAAAAAGTGAAATACTTTCATCACACCAAACTGGGTTGTTTAATTATATAAGGAAATGAAGTTTCAGAAAAAAGAAACAAAATATCTTGCAATATTCAGAGATGGAGTTGTTGTCTGTCATCTAAAGGTCTTCACAGATCAGAGTTTATTACCAACACATTACACAACAGGGTGTCCTGTTTGCTGTTTTTGGGGCATGGGAAATTTTTCATGATTAAACTGTCAATAAATGTTTTTGATAGCTCACATGATGCTCCACATTTTGTGATAATGAAAAGAATTATATAGTAGCCTCAAGATGTATTTCACTTCATGTTAGTTCCTGGTTTACCTTTTCTGAAAATGAAAACTCCACCTACCTGTAGAATCCTGAAATATTTCATGTCAGAGTGACATGTGATATTTTTTCAATCTTTTATATATTCTGTGTTGTTTTTAGTGTTTATTTTTTGTTGTACAGCAATGCTCACCCTCTACACATTGTATGGAGAGTCTTCAGCCAGAGGCTTCTTCAGGTCTGTTGCAATAAGGACAGGAACAGGAAGTCTACAACAGCCTTACACAATTACTTTTTGTATCATTATTTCTTCATTAGTCACACTATAACAATGTAATTACATTTTGCCGAGTTGTAATGTTTTTTGTTTGTTTGCTTTTTCCAAATTGCATAAACATTATGACATTTCGAGAACCAAAATTTTAATGGCAAGTAACTTGGGGTTTTCCATTTTGAATTGGGTCAAAGTTTAAACTTTCATACAATTATGGTCTGAACTATGTCTTTATCTCTTCATTTAATTAACTGTTGATAAATAAATGATCAAACTTTTTGGGATTACTCTAAAAAGGCTGGATACCTCATTAATCCAGACCTTTTCTCCTATGACAGTCCACTTCACAGACACATCCAGTTCAACAGATCCATACAGAGCTCAGAACAGAGCATTTAAAGTGCCCTTCACATTTCTTGAAGCTTTGAGGGTTTTTTGCCCTGTAAGAGTCCCAACAAATACAGTGACCAGTTCTACTCATGATGTTGATGCATTATTAACATTACAGCAGGGGAGCATGGAAAATCGTTCCTGGCCAGATTGCATTTGATCAATAACCTCATAGAGCAGAGGCCTCATTAATCTAAAACTTCCCTCACATTAGCAGTGCTGTCCAATTCAGAACACTCCTTGCTCACACTCAATAACCACTCTAACAGATCAGATCAAAGAATACTGAAACCTGTCATTATCATAAGGATCCTCATTTCTAAAGGAAATACAGAAATATAAATTCTATCTATGAATATGTTTAACTTATGTTAGCTAATAACATCAAGTTTTTTTTAAATTATTTTTAAAAAGGTTTTCATGACAAGAGTAAAAGGGAATATTTTGATTGTATTTGAAAGTCATGCTTTTTCCCATATTAATCTGGAAACTCTTTGTGTCCTGACAAAGTCAAAGGCTACTTTATTCACATAGTATTGCCTTACAAATAAGGGAGGAACTGAACATGTATAATGTTAGACAAAGTGCTTAAAATTGTCTTACATCACATGAATAGTAACTGAAATTTTAAAAAAAATATATTAGATTAATTGTGCCAGTGGCAAAATGAAAATAAACAGGGTGCTCCTTTTGGTCCTAGATCAACAAAATTCTCTTTTTCATTTTTCTTACTTTTATTCTTCTCCTATTATTGAACAATCTAATCTCCTTCTGTTATTATTGTTGTATTGGCCTGCCAAGGGAATGAAGAGTAAAATTTGCTTTAGCTTTAGCTTTAAGTTATTCTTAAAAATTTACGTTTATATGTATATTAATATACATTGTCCCTTTTTAAAAATCTAAACAAACTAGACCCAAAACTCAACAAAAGCAGAGCTTAAATGATTGCTTGAATAATTTATCGGTTGTGAAAATAAAAAAAACAACTTTGATAATCGTTAAAGTCAATTTTAAAGAAATAAAAAGCAAAGATATTGCTTTGCATTTGTGACTATAAAGATAATATCTTTATTGTTTTTCTCTGTCTGCTAATGAAAAAGAAAAACATGGGTAAAATGTATCATGATCAAATACAAATCTTTCACATTTTTTGGGAGATCCCATGAACCAAACTACTAACTGATTACCCAGACGACTGAGAAAATACAGTAAATTACAGCTTTTTATTTCATTCTAGTTTGAGATATAACGAGGATCACCACTATATGTGAGCAGAGTGGCAGGCATGCAGCGAACTGATACTCCACGTGTTAACTGGTGATGTTTAAAGATGTGTCAGTGGATGCACTATATTATCGTCCTATTCACAGGCTAATCCATTACCAGCCTTCTCATGGCACGAATGAAATGCTCGTATTAGGGCAACTGTGCGTTCAGAGGCATCATTCAAGACAATGAGCTATAGCCAGAGAGTGACAAGCTAGAAAAATGTCCCCACTTTTCAGGCTGTACAAATGACATTTGGCCACGATAAGTCACAACTGGACACTTCATTTCAAGTTGGGAGCTAGCTGGCCAGTCAAAAGCTATTATACCATCTTCTTTATTTGTGGCCCATGGTTTTGGTAGAGGGACCATCAAATAAATACTGCTAGAATGCCACTTCAGTCAAAAATATTGGCCAATTCTTTCTCTGCCGTGACTGGGTCCGGATGGTAACCCGTTTCTGATGGTATAAACCTTTTAGAGTCAGATGGTCAAGCAGCCAGCATCCATCACACCACAACAACACCATGAGTTAGTGCTGGATATGCAAGTGAATGCTGCTGATCGCTTGTGGCTATGCTAAAAGCTTAATAGTCAAATGAATTGATTACCAATTTATCCCTGGGGAATTGGTTGCTTTGAGGAACAGTCAGTCACCGATAAAGAAGAAATGGCTATGAATAAATTTGAAAGATGACAATCTCTGAAGTGTAATAGTATAATTTGTCACTTGTGACAGTCTTTGTGATTGTTCTCAATATTTCAGCCTGTTTGGAATATTGGACAGAATCATGGAGGGTTGTCAGAGACAGACTGAGGCGTGTGTGTGTGTGTGTGAATTCACTGAATGGTGATTCAGTGCGGAAATAAGGCAGTCAGAAGAATACACTCAGACTTTCTAAGGTGACAGCAGCTTTATCGCGCATCGCCTCATAAAGTCCCATCATATCTGCTAACCTCTATTATCAAATGGTGTTTAGTGTGCTTATGTGGGTGGATGTGTGGAAAGGACACAAAGAGAACGAGTAAACAACCTCATTTGTATGAGTGTGTGGAGGATGATGTCATTAGAGCGGAAAAAGATCTAAATGAAAAGTGAGTTGGTTTTACCTGAGGGCAGAAAAATACTGAAGGATTTCTTTGACTCTTTCTTTGGAAAAGAATCTTCCAATCCTGAAGTGAAACATTACTGTTTTTTTGCCATTCTTTCCTAAAGCTTAGGGAGCTGTGGTTAAACTTGGGTCAATAAAATGTCTGTCTGTCCATTGAGTTGCCACATCTATCAAATGATGAAAGTTTGTCTTTAAAGGACAGATAGAATTCAACAGGGAGAGTGTGGAACCTTTCTGTGAGACATCCAGGAAATTAATCAAGGAAATGGGGTTTTTGGTGAGCCTATATCACATCTAATCTATCCTTTGTCCACATGTAGCCGGCTCCAAGCCTCACCAATCAAGAGCGACATGCTGGTTTTATGAAAAGCCACTTGTTCCCTGCATAATTGGGGGGTCTGACTGCTGAGTTAAATGGGAGGTGGAGGTGGAGGGAGGGCCGGTCTTGTTTGCCCATGTAAAGTGTGATCCAGATAATAGCATTCTCATCAAAGGCAGCAATTACATTCATTACAACGGCGCAAGGCGCGCCTGCAAGGAAATTAAGTGGTGAGAGGAAAGAAAAGCTTAATATATACCTCCTTTATCCTATCCCCCACCTCTCAGTTCTTTTCCCAAATGCTCTACGTGCTGTAGACCTCAAGAAAGAAACAGTCTCAGTCAAAAAAGAATAAATCTTATCCAAGTCCCCCTTTCACCCTTTAGCATCCAAGAGGCTCCTGTCTGTTACTATGGCTGCACTTGTCTGGGATTAAAAAGCTTTCTATGAAGGGTGATCTCTAATGCTGCCTTTACACAAGCACAACAAATGACACCAAGTCTTAAAAAACTGCTGCAGACCTTCTTTAAATTAAACTCCAATTTGATTCTGGAAAGGAGGCGCAAATGAATTGTCTTGTGTGGCGTCAAACCACAAATGGCCTGTAAATCAAGCGATTAAGAGGAGAAGGGAACCTTTTCATTCCCCCCCTTCGAATGTGAATCAGAACAAGTGGATAACACCACAAGCTCCTCAAGGACAGGTGATGTTCCTGAGGCTACACTGCATGTGCCAGTGTCTACTTTCAAACTCACTCATGTCATTTAGATAAGTCTTTCAAAGCTTTAGCCCAGGCCAAACCTTCAGAGGATGTTAAGAGACTGCAACTGAATTAAAAATGAACTGGTTGTAGATTGGCATTTGTAATTTTGAATCAATTTAATACAATATAATAATATATTGCCAAACAATATTGTTTAGAATTTATATATATACTCTTAAAAGTCACTTGCAGGGTGTAATGTTGCCCGCAAATGAAAGTGTGACCTGCTGTCCGTGTCATTAGCAGAGAAACTGCCCTTTAACCAAACAGCTTGATGTATCTTCAATCCAAAATTAAGTCTGACCCCTTATTTCCCTTTAGTATTTTTCGGTGATAAATCATTTCTTCAATTGAAAGGCCTTGATGTTTTTTAACTTCAGGAAATTCTTTGTAGTAAATTTAACATTATTGGTTCAATAATTCATATGGTGAGAATTAAAAACAAAACAATTTTAACAAATTAGAACACAGAGAAGTGTGCACTTTGTCTTTTTGGTGCCCACCAATCATCCTGGCTGTGTGTAAATAATTCAACAGGTTCAGGCCCCCATAGAAACCTGAGCATAATTAAATTGCAATAAAATAACATTAGTGGGGACAGGCTGTTAGTTAGTGATGTAATTGGCTGCTCCGGTGGTCATGGTTCAACCGATGAGGTTGTCATGTCTTCTGCTGGTCCTGTACATGCTCCTTCCGAAGAATGCGAGCCGACACAGATTGTATCAGACAAAGCCTGAACACAGAGATGGCCCCAATCTTTGTAGTGTTGAGCTATGAACTCTCAGCATATTAGCTTACATGTGTCTCCTCTGTTTAAAGTGTCATAGGGAGCACTTTAGCCACACAGAGACGTAGTTATTTCACCACTGGTGTGTGTGCACCATCTAGTGTCCAGATTGTTCAACTGGATTTACATGTGACCAAGGAATAGTAACTGTACATGGAGATGCTTGCAACTTTCATAAAGGTTTTTGCAATTGTAAAATATTTATTTTTCTCAAATGTCATACAAACACATTATACACAAGTCCAATTGTTGTACAGAATACAGTGTAGATAGATAAACTGTAGGGTCAACACTAAATGAGCGACTCGTGTTACAAAGTCAAGAGATCCCTAGCAGGTTTACATTACTGCTGTAATACTCTTGCTTTGACAGTAGCAGTTGTAATGCAGTAAAAGGATACAGTGGTCTCTCTCTAATTGGTCATTTATCATCTTCTCCTCAGTGGTTTTCCTACAAGTTTGACACAAATGGGGCAGTGCCGATATCCACCACATGCTTACTGGTAAATTATTGATTGTAATAAAACATGAATGAACGAGTCAATAGCTTCTGAAAGTATTGTAATTGTTGTGCTTCATTTGCCACTTGAGCATAATTATATGCTGTATGTCTAGTAGTGTGTCCTGTCACAGACGTGAGTGGGCAGACTATCAGCTGAATTCATTAGCTGGTTGTGAGAGATGGGTGTTTCAGATCCCTCATATTTCTGGAAAAATGGCACTTTCTTTTTGTAATTGAATATATAATTGAAGCTGATGGTTTCCATACTGATTCCTTTTTTTTCTTTTATTGTTTTACAAAAGAAAACTGATTCAGTTTTAAATCACCTACATAATGCACAAGATTCTGGAAAAAGTACCGTCAGTTGAAAGCTGATAGACAGGAATTTCTTGTCATTTTAGCTCCAAAATTCTGCAATAAGGCAAAATTGTTGTTTTTATATTAGTGGTAAAACTAAGCATGAGTCAACATTTACTTGAGAGCCTGTAGAATACAGTTTAATTATTTTCAGGGCTCAAAAATATTTATTTATCAGTATTTTGTAGGAAAAAAGAAATGTGTTTCAGACGTAGCCTACTGCATCATTATTTTGGAAACACAAATGTAACAAAAAGAAATTGTGTTCCCATTGGCATTTCTCAATTATTCATAAATTACATTTGTACATTTTGTAAACAATACACTTAATACTATATTAATTAGCTGCATCTTACTCAGCCCACTGTGGCGTGTTCCTGACTTTCAAAACCTGATCAATTCAGTGGTCAGGATGAGACACAGACTAAGGGTTCCAAAAGGTCCATTAATCTAAGTCTTATCCCAGAAATATAGCTGGATCCCAGAGAGGCGCAAAATAACCAAAGTGAGGTTCAAAAGAGATTAAATCATGGATAACTACACCACAAATTCACCTCAGAGATTAAAAACTAATATTGCACAAATTAACTTGCATGAACGTTAATTTAAAGTTAAAGTTAAAGATATCCAAATGAGACATGACAATGAAGAGATTTTAAAAAAGACTTTTGTGGGACAGAAACTGACAAAACTATTACATATAACAAACTTAAATTGATTACAAAACTGTCACACAAAAGACAATGATAACACAGATGGAAAAACAACCAAAGTCTGACAGAAAATTAACCATAAGTAGCACAAAGGATTTCAAATGACTGCAGAGATAAATTTACTAGAACTGTTACTATATGAATGACAAAAAAGATAATATAAATCATGAAATCCATGTAATCATTCAAAATATCTTCAAGATGCATACACAAAAACCACCTCAAATTATTTTTATATGTTTCTTAATCGTCTTTCAATCGGGATCTTGGTTAAACTCTGTCGACCACACGAATGGCACCAGCTGTATTCCTTTACTGCTATTACTACATCCGCAGTCTTACAATAGGAACCTTTCTTCGGATGTCTGTTGTAGGTTTGGAGGGACGGGTTTGCTCAGCGCACACAAAATTAACTTTGACCCCATCGACTTGTTAATTGTTTTGATTGAGCCGGTTGGCTTTCCCTGCAAGCTTATCAAATTGAATAGATATTTTAAAAAAATCTTACAACGCTAGAAAAAGAGTTTGAATTAGAGGTGTAAGGCAAGATTTGGCGTTGTTTCTGACTAAAATGCGTTCTAATAGGTAAGCTACCGTTAGCTGTCTGGCTAACGTTGCGTACGTAGCTTTGGTAACAACATGACGATGGTCAGGAGCTGCGTGTAGAAGCGACCGACCAGACATCGGATCGCGCCGATTTCCTGCTTCCCTATCATTGTCTTGTATGGTTATCTTGTCTCTGTGTATGGCTACCCTTTAAACCGTACTTCAAATCAATCAAAACTGGCTACATTTATCTTGGTCTTAATCTTCAAAAAGGTTGGTATCAATCTCTAAAAAATCAGCTAGCTAACATTAATTACACTGATACTTCAGGTCATTTTAAATTGGTGTGATCTGTGATGGTTTAGCTATAGAAAGTACATTTCATGATGCAGGTCCATCTTTATAATTATAATGAACAAACCTTAGTAATTGTGTTCACTACAGTAAGATGTGTTCAAATGTCTTTTAGTGTACAATTGCATCACTTCCACTCTCTTCCAATGGGGGAGGAAAAGCCAGACACACTGGATTTTGTCAAGGATTTTCAGGAGTATCTGAGCCAGCAGACTCAGCATGTCAACATGATTTCAGGCTCTGTCAGCGGCGTCAAGGAGGCTGACGAGCTGCCAGCAGGTAATCAGATGTTTGTCATCTACTGCGTTAAACCGTATGTTTGAAGTAGTATGCTCCAGCTGCACCTTTTACAATTTGTAGTTTCATGAATGCTCTTATTGAAAGCCGCAGTTATCAGGCCTAATTATTCTTATCAGTATCTGTACACAAGTCTGTGTCGAATGATCAGTTAATTTCTAGATCCAAGCTGATTGAGACTTGTTTTGAACAGTTAAAAATCACTTTAAATTAATCAGTCAAATTTTATTTATATAGCACTTTTCATACAAAAGAGCAGCACAAAGTGCTTTACATTGTAACAGTGATAATTAAATACCAAATTAAAATAATTTCAACATCAAATCAAAAATTAAAGATAGGCCTTCACATACCCAAGTTTAAAGCCTAAACAAATTAAAAAACACACCTAATAATCATCTCTCACACACTAATTCAGATAAAGCGCTCAAAAGCCCTCGCCCCCATAGTTTCAAAGGGTTTAAGTTATCATATGCATATTGTAAATATTGAACAATATAACTGGTATGTAGCCAACAAAAAAAGAGAAGAAAATGCATTTACAGAATTGCTAATATTAAGGTATTGTCTTAGTACCCCATAATGTATTTGCTGTATAAACCTGCTGCGTTGGCTGGATGCAAGTTAGTAACAGCAGGGATGCAAGTCTTGCTCAGATCATTTCTATCCTTATAGCTAATTCAATTAAATATGGTGTAAGCATGAGTGTTAATCATTTTCACTTTTGAACCAGTTTTTCTTGTGACCATAGTCACTAATATTATTTCTTTTCCTAACAGGAAAGACATGGGATCATTGGCATTTAATGACTCAGTTTGTGTTTCGTACTGCCAGTTTGATAATCAAGTTAAGATCCCTATTGTAGCCAGCCGGGAAGTCAGCTATAGAAATGTACTAAAAAGCAGCTGTACTATTCACAAATGTAATATATTACAGCAGTAAAACCAGAGTTTGCATGTTGTTTTGCTTAATTTGGGGTCTTTACAATAACTCCTGCTGATATTGCTGCCTGCAGACTGCAGTCAGAATGGGCTGGATCACCCTTCAGTGGACATGTCATTGGAAGACAGCTCAGGGATCTTGGTGGATGGTTTTGAGAGGACCTATGATGGCAAACTCAAATGCCGCTACTGCAACTATGCCACCAGAGGCACAGCAAGACTCATTGAACATATCAGGATTCACACAGGTTGGTGTTTTCTTATACACATTTTTTTTGTTGTTGTTGTTGTTTTAAAAATAAATAAATAAATAACTTGCATCTGTTGAAGGAAACAAAATAATAGTACAATACAGTGTTTTTTTCCCAAAGATTTATTGTCCTTATTAATTTGTCACAAATTTCCTGCTATTTAAAGTATTTTTGATATACATGCAAGCTTCCTTTTTTATTGTATAAGAATCGCTGCAGCTGCAAAATTTTGTTATTCATTCTGTTTCTTTTGTTTTGTTTTTTTTAACACACAGGAGAGAAACCTCACCGTTGCCACCTGTGTCCATTTGCCTCAGCCTACGAGCGCCACCTGGAGGCTCACATGCGCTCACACACTGGTGAGAAGCCATACAAGTGTGAGCTTTGTTCCTTCCGCTGCAGCGATCGTAGCAATCTGTCACACCATCGACGCAGACGTCACAAACTCTTGCCAATGAAAGGTGCTCGGTCACTTTCCCATAAGAAGATGCTAAGCGTTTTACAGAAAAAAGCCAGCTCGCTGGGCTATGGTCGACGGCTCCTCATCAACTTTAGCCCCCCTTCTATGGTGGTGCACAAGGCTGACAATGTGAACGACTTCTCCCATGAGCTTCCCCACTTGCGCCAGGAAACGTATGATAATCAGAGTCGAGCAGCCGAAGAAGGGCTGTCCACAAATCTAAATCACCATCACCACGATATGGTCATGGATAACCCCCTGAATCAACTGTCCACCCTTGCAGGCCAGTTGGCCAGCCTCCCTTCGGAGTCCCAGGCCCAGACTCAAACTCCCATGTCTCCTGGAGCAGAGTCTGTTGTGGATGAGAAGCCTTTCCTCATCCAGCAGCCGCACCCTGCCACAGCTCCTTTGGCTGTCGCAGCCAGCATGGCTCATGCTTCTTCTTCATCCCCAATCACCCCAGAGCCCCGGGCTCCTCCACACAGTAACTGTAGTCCCGGAAGTGGACCGTGCAGTGAGCACAGCGGGCGTACCAGTACTCCCAGTATCTCTAACAGCCAACCCAGCACACCGGCCCCAGGCCTGTCCGCCCCACTTCAAGACCCCCACATGCTACACCACTGCCAGCATTGTGACATCTACTTCCCTGACAACATCCTCTACACCATCCACATGGGATGCCATGGTTATGAAAATCCATTCCAGTGCAACATCTGTGGCCACAAATGCAAGAGCAAGTATGACTTTGCCTGCCACTTTGCACGTGGACAGCACAAGTAATGACTGACCAAGGAAATAACTTTTAATGGACAGCTTTGTTTAATTCTATAGTAATTTTATTTATTGACTTGGCCTTTTTGTAGCCTAGTTTTTAAAAACTGTACTTACACAAGAAAATGGAAGCATTTAGATATGTTCATTTAGTATATTTAAAGGTGCCCATTCCAGTGTATTACAAAGAGATGATCAGTGTTTTGGACAGGTTGAGAATTTATTAGTGGGGATGTAGACAGTTACATTCCTATTATCTCAGAAATCTTAGTAATCCTGTTCTCATGTAGCTAAACTAATAAACATGAAGGTTGTGGGTAACTGAATTCACAATCATTGATGAAGTTTATTTTTATTTTGGATTATCTTGAAATTTGGAGGGGCTGATACAGTCACTGGAGCAAATTTATAAGTTCCCTTAAACATGTTTAATCTACATTTATGCCAACATTTAAAGGGATACCGTGCAACTTTTAGCCACTAGGGGTCCTAAACCTGTAATTTTCCCCAAAATCAAACTTTTGACCCAAATATTAGACTAATGTGAGACGTGTGTCGGCATTCTGAGAGAGACTGTTCAATTTTGCAAAATCCTTTTATGTGGCCTGTGGGAAGTTACAGGTTTAGCCCCTTTGTGGCCAAAAGTTACACGGTATACCTTTAAGTGTGACCTTACCACAAAAGATAATTGTTGCATAAATGGTCAATGTCTGGAAGTAGAAAGGTTGTAAAAAGACTAGAGTTGTTTTGCTTCCGGAGAAGTGGTAATAGTCACGCTTCATATTCTGCAGAAATGTGTGCATTCAGAGTTGCTGAATACTATATGAATGGGTTTAAACCCCTATAAAAATGGTTTCACACAGTGAAAAAGCTCAGCTGTGTTTTTCAGAGTTAGTAGAGGAAGTTGACTCTGAACTGGCTCTCAACAACACATTCGTTTTGAAAAAACACAAAGTACATTTTAAAAAAAAAAAAGGTAAATCTGTGAGTGCCACATGTATAAATTCTCAACACTCCTGAACTATGTCTACTTATTGCTCTGATGATATTGATGCAGAGTGAAACTGTTGGCCTTGAGTGATCTTATTTAAGCCTTGTTGAAATTATTTTAGTGCTTGATGCATTATTACCATTTCTTTGCAGTGCCTGACATAGTCACTTTGTTGTGTTCAATTTGGAGAGGACTGTTATTTAGAGATAAATAGATATTATTACAATATACTTTTCTTACTTCAACGACCTGACCCAGAACCTTATGGAAAAAGTGTGGTCATTTTAGATTTACTGTGGGAGCCATTGCTTTTTTTAATTTTTTTTAAAAAATACATTTTTGGCCAAAATTAAGTTCCATAAATGCTGCTAAGAAACAAGAGTTTATGCCAGCTCTACTGTAAAGATGACATCAGTGGTGACACTTGGCCAAACTTTGGTGGGTTTTTTGTCAGCCAACTGCTTTGTTGTATTGTTTCAGAGTACCTCCATATAGTGCCCTACCATCGTGGTGGTAACTCACTTTTGTTTAAAGGGTTTTATTCATTTAGGTGCATAATGTCGCCTTCTGATCTCTTGATATGGTATGAAGTCATTTTGATATCCGGTATCTCTGTGTTTAGGACAGAATCACTAAGTCTTGTCTCTCATGTGAAGACTTTCTCAGAAATACCACGTAGCACCGGGATTGCCACCTTTTTGGCCTTTGCGATAACTCACGCTGAGATCCATCACATGGGTCTCAGTATTTTTCTGAGTATTTACTGCATATTGTATTCTGAATGGTTGGATATGTGTTCAGTGTAAAGAAAGAAAGAAAAAAAAAAAGAAGAAGCAAAATCACATTGCAGTAAGACTGCTACTTAAGCAAAGTTGTCTGTTGTCATGGGTACTGTTGTCTGTTGCCTAGCAACATGTGTAGAGAATATAGTTCATGTTTTTAGAAGCACCTCCTTGTTACCAAATTTACCAGTAATGGGGACATCCAGTAATGGCTGCCTTATGTTCTCTGTGTTGTTGATTCATTGATAGTGGTGAATGTTTAAGCCTTCTGGTGATCACGATCTCCCTGAGCAAATCATTTAATTGTGAGATGGATTAATCTAACTGATTTATAAGTAAAGTGTTTTCTAACTGAGTCTTCGCCTTTGGTTATTTTTTTTTTCTTTGTACTCAAGAACACAAATAAAAAGCAGTAATATTTCATGTTTGCTTCTGAGTTTGGCTTAATTAAGTACACACACACACACACACACATTGTTTTTTGGTGATGCTTTTAATCAGGTAATAAGACAGAAAGGAAAGTGGTATAATTCAGAAGGAGCCATAATTCAGTGAAAAGAACAGGAAGTTGATTGGAGCAGATCACTGCAGTGTTGAGTTAAGCCTCTTTCTGCTTCTCATTCCTCTTTTCCTTCTTCTCAGTTTCTGTAAAGGAAACGGTAAACATCTGATTGTAATTTTTTCTTGAAATCATGTCTTCTTTCCTCCAGCCAAGGAAATATGTATAAATGTTCATATCAGAGCTACATTGAAATGATTTCTGACCTTTGAGTTTAATTGGACCCACAACCAGGGTCTGGCTGTCGTGTTCTGATGACACGTCTCTGGCAGAACGTCCGTTACAACCACGGCGGCAGCGGGAATTGCCGTCCGATGCAGCACATATCAGGACCTTGCATTGGATGTACACCGTATCTGTCGCCCGCAGGAACTGAAAGGCCTTAAATGTGAACCGGGCCAAGGATTCGGTGCCACTACTTATGGACCAGTAGGTGTTATCAACACGACATCTGTGTGTGAAACAGGGACAAATGCCTTCATGCTTAGAAAAAACAGGCACATGAGGCCAGTACAGGTACATCTATTCACCTATGCTGCTTGTTCAGAGTTGAAAAATAAATACGCAAGGCACATTTTTATCTTACCCATCACGAACCAAGTAGTGAGCTCTGGAATGGAAATCAAAAGGTGACGGTGAGGCCACACAGGTGTCCAGGAAGAGAATCAGGGCGCTGTCACGTCCCTTCAGGTCCACTTGGACATACAAGTCCTGGTTGAGTGCGACCTCATATGGAACTTCAGTCACCTGTGTGTGAATGCGAAATATCAGCATCTGTTTTCAAACAGGAGTTTTCTCCAAAATCATACTCCTGCTACCCAAACACACCTTGTTGTAGAAGCTGCTGGATGTGTAGAAAGCCATGCTGGTGTTGTATCTGCCTGAACCAGTGATGCTGCTGTTCGAATTGTGATGAATAACAAACATGATCTGGGATACGGAGTCCTGCTCCATGATACAGGCTACATTCATCTTGAGGTGAGACTGGCGGGTGATCTCTCCGTGGTTGGAGACGTAGCCACGGATATTGTTGGTGTACACAATTCTGCCTTTATCAAACTGTTCAATGGAGAAGACAATATAACAAAAACTGTATTTATATCACTAAAATTATGATGAATGTTGAAACTTTTTGTATTGTTTATGTTTTCCAGGAAGTAATTATGTTGTCTACCTTTCTAATGTTGCCACAGGTGTTGAGGGGGAAGCTGAAGACCACCTGATATGTGGATACCTGTGGTCTGCAGTGTGGATCATCCAGGAACAAACTGTGACCATCATAGCCCAGAGTGTTCAGATACGCTCTTTCAATTACAATGTTCATGTTGTTTGAAGAGCAGTCCACTCGACCTAATAGTGTTGACAGTTTTAGATACCCAAAAGAATGAAGGTAGACGACGGTAAAAGATGCTCTGTGATTACTTATTATCCCTCTGTAGTGTGAGGCTGAAATATGCTAACCACGTCGATGATTTGAAATGAATAATTTGTCATAAATGCATGATTCCAAGAAGAAATCAAGTTTTTGTGTTGTCCGATTTTCCTCCTCTCATGCCTCATTGGATAAGATTTGTTAATTTACTGAAATAATTGGATTGATTGCCATGAGAAGTGGTGCAGATACACACCGCTCACAACTGTCCTGAAAAGGAGATGAGGCAAAATGTAGATATTAAAATACTCTGACTTTTTGGTCCATACTGTAGGACAGCTCAGACCACAAGGAACCTTTAACACACATCATAAAATCTAAAACAAAATGTTTCATGCCCACAGTAAATGTCAGTACAATTCAATTCAGATTTATTTGTATAATGCCAATTCGCAACGTTATCTCAGGGCAGTTTGCAGTCAAATCACTTTGAGCCATCCAATCCAATTGCCTAGATAAGGAAAACCAACAGATTGCATCAAATTTTGACTTTGATTAAATCCCCCATCCTGAGCATGCACAGGGCAGCGGGTGACAGTGGAAAAGGAAATTCTCTTTTAACAGGAAGGAAGAACTGCCAGCACAACCCAGCTTGGGGAGAGTGGGCATCTGCCTCAACCAGTTGGGGTGAAAAGGACAGGAAAGACAGACCAGCAGGTACTGCAACTGTTAGCCTGGGAGAATCTAACCTGAGGTGGGTTTCAGAGAGCTCATGAACTCTGCACTGAATCCTCGGCCGACCACAGAACCATCACTCCGGAAGACCACAGTCATGTAGTTGGAAGAGGAGTAAAAAGTATTCAGGCTGTTGTTGCACACTTTTCCCAAAAACCTTGAATGAACAGACGGCCCGTCGTAGATTGAAATGTAGTCGCAGTCGCAGCAGTTCTCCAGTCTGTTTGTTAAAAAAATGATAAAAACACAAACTGTTATGATTGATTACAACTAATATTCAAAGTAACAGGAACCAGTATAAATTTTGGAACCCTTTTTCATTTTTGGTAAATATTCTGCTCCATAAGATGATGATAGTCTAGTTTGACATCTAATTTCTCTGAGCATATGTCAAATTTTGCTCAGTTTTACTATTGGTTTTTACTCACTGCAGGTAGGTGAATGCCAGGAAGATTCTTTGGTCATGTGCAACTCTAAGGTTCCAGACACAATAGGAATTGTCATAGTAGTAAGAGGGATGGTTAGGACTGGAAAAGGTGCCAGAGCCAAACAGAGAACCTCCACATGACCCTACTGATGAAGGATGAAAGGTCACTGCTGGGAACAACAAAGGAGCAGACTAATTTTGCAAACTGAGAATCTTACCCGTGGGTGGTGTTGTTGTTGTTGCACAGTGTGCTGTTTGAACAAGAAACAATGTTTTTAAATGACTGAAAAAGATAATAATGTGTAGAGTGTTGCCTGACCTGACACTTACAGTAGTAGTCATGACAACAGTTTCCATTGTATTGGCAGGAGCTTGAGCAGGAGCAGCTTCCCATGTGTCTACCGCAGTTGTAACGACATGATGACTGATCTGAGAGACATTGAAATAGGTTTTGTTAAGATTTCCTGCTGTTGAAATAAATACTAGTCTGATTTAGTCACAAATATTCATCAAGCTTAATGAAAGCCTTCATACCTGTTGTTGGTCCGTCAGTGGTAGACTGGCAGTGAGCTAAGAGGAGAGAAAATATTTTAATATTTCACACATCTCGGGGTCTTTTTTGGAGACATGAAGGTTTCATGCTATTTTCAGTGTTGGGTGGTTACAAAAAAAATTGTAATATTTTATGGACGTTTTTCTGTTGTTGTTTTGTCAGACAACAGGAAAAATTGGCCAGTTTCACCCATAAGAGGTGTGTGTTGGATGGTTTTACAGCTTTGGGACCTTTTATATAAGATGAGAAAACTTTTGATTAGTCAAAGTCGAGGCTACACTTTTTTTTACAGCTAGTTTTTTTACTGTGGATATGAGTACACGTCATGAATTTGTCCTGTTCTTAACCAGACTAATCTATGTTTTTCCATCAATTTTATGGAGAACTCTAAATTTGTAATAAGATTTTTGGATAACTACAGATCACTTATTGGTCTGTCATTAAATGCACTTGCATTATAATCTTGAGGCTGTCTGAACAAGAAACAATGTTCTAGAATAAATTTGTAAATTGATCATAATGTGTAGGGTGTTGCATGACATGATACTTACAGTAGTAGTCATGACAACAGTTTCCATAGTATCGACAGGAACTTGAGCAGGAGCAGCTTCCCATGTGTCTACCGCAGTTGTAACGACATGATGGCCGAGCTGAGAGACATCAAAGTCATTTTTGTTTTGTACCGGCAGAATAAAGTCGGATTTAGTCACATGTATTCAACAAACTTATAGAAGGCTTCATACCTGTTGTTGGTCTGTCAGAGGTATACTGGCAGTGAGCTAAGAGGAGAGGAAATATTAACAATCTTTTACACTTCTTGTAAAAGAAAGACATGCAGATATGATTTGTTATGTAACTCTAAACAAAAACATCCAACAAAGATTTTGATTGATAAAAGAAAAAAAATTGAAGAAGCTATTTCTCCATCTACTTCTGTAGATGGATGTTTTTTTATTTCAGTGTTTATTTAAATCGAAAATGTCTAATATTTTAACATTGCTTTTCTTCTTTTGCTTTTATCAGGAAGTAGAAAGGGAAAGACTGCCAGTTTACCCAATAAGAAGTGTGTGTAGATGGTTTTACAGCTTTGTAACCTCCCTTCTATAACCTTACAAATATCTGAAAATTGGAGGCTTTAAAGAAGATGGGATAAAGTTTAGTTGAATTAAATTCAACTAAGCTTTATTTGTTTATTGCTCCAATTCCCAAAGAGTCTATATCTATCTTATTACTCTGTCTACAAGTACACGTCATGAGTTTTTCCTGGTCATAGACTAAACTTTGGTTTTCCCATTAAATTTATGGAGAGCTGTGTATTTGTAATATAAGTAGGATCACTACAGACAACTTCAGCAAATTCATCTCTATGATTCATTAAATGTGCATGCATTGTAATCTTGATGTTGTCTGAACAAGAAACAATGTTCTAGAATAATTTTGTAAACAGATCATATGTAGGGTGTTGCATGACATGACACTTACAGTAGTAGTCATGACAACAGTTTCCATTGTATCGACAGGAGCTTGAGCAGGAGCAGCTTCCCATGTGTCTACCACAGTTGTTACGACATGATGGCTGAGCTGAGAGACATCAAAGTCATTTTTGTTTTGTACCGGCAGAATAAAGTCGGATTTAGTCACATGTTTTCAACAAACTTATAGAAGGCTTCATACCTGTTGTTGGTCTGTCAGAGGTATACTGGCAGTGAGCTAAGAGGAGAGG
>JBBBVU010000017.1:18510460-18525271 GCA_037177055.1 Atherinosoma microstoma
CATTGTTGCCATTTTTTTTATGTTTTATAAGTGTAAGAAGTTCTGTCACAATAACTGGCACGAATCAAACCGCTCATGAATTTCTTTTGAAACTTTCCAAGTAGCAATCAACTAAACCAAAATCATAATGAAGAGATTAAATATCAAAGAAAAGTCCTGTATAATGATATGATAAGATTAATAGTTATGTTAGAAGTACATCTTGCTGTCAGTCTTACTCAAATCCCAAAATTATATCAAGTATTACTTTTTCTTTATGGCTCTTTCTTTATGACAGTTAAAATTGTTATTGTGGTAACAATGTTTGTAAAAGATAAAACCTAGGACTGTAAAACACTATACATGATTATACGTGTGAGACGTTTATCCTGTCCTGTTTACTCAGGTGTGGATGTGAAGGATTTTTGAATTGAAGTCACACAAGTAAAGTTACTGAATTTCATTGACATTGTTTGATGAAGAACAAGTTGAACATATGAAAAGTGTTTGCTCTTTCCCAAGGATAGGTTGGTCTTTATGCTACCATGGACAGGTGAATACAGTAGGACACAGTGAGGGTGAGACATATCTGTCCACTTAACCCTTTTTTAATGTTTATCTGTCAGGAAGTTAAATACCCACTGACACAGCAAAGACATAAACCTGTACTCTCATGACTGTGTGGCAGCTGTCCCACACAAGATGACACAGTGTGGTAGTCCTGCCCTGTGTTCATGTAAAACAGACCTATATGTTGTCATTTAGGAACTATTAATGCTGAAGAATCTATTACTCTGTCAACGTGACGTTGTTATGGCTTGCACAATTTATCTGCACCTTCATACCATACTGCCATAATACTACTGAACCCTTACATTCTTTACTCTGTATTTTGAACCATGTGTATTGTTTCAATTATCTATTCTGTTCTTGTATAACTTTTTACATCTTGAGTAGGTCTCTTGTGAAAATGAGACAATTGGTCTCAGTGAGATCACCGGTATAAATGAAGGTATGAAAAAATAGGTTAAAATAATGAATATTATAGTAGATATATACTGTACTTTATAGTATCTGGTTATTGTTGACTCTCTTTTACTCGAATTGATGCTGATCTGACTTGTTAACTTGACATGTTTGACCGATAGGTTAAATACGTCATGTCATCATGTCATCCCCATAAACAAATAAACATTTGCACAATATGGTGACATCCAAGTGAGTCAGTTTGAAACGTTTATGTCCCATGTTGTGGAAGTTGAGCTTCTCTTTCACCCCTCTTTTCTTTCTTTGTCAAACCCATTGATCTATAGCAGTAACTCATCAGTACAAAGTGGGCTGTGAGTCATGAGAGCAGAGCCCCTGAGTCAATGCTTGTTTGGTTAATCTGTAACCAGACAACAAGAACGGCTGCCAACCAAATGGGTTTAAGTACGAGAACTGAGAAGTCAGGACTTCACTCTGAACCTCACTCAGCAGCTGCAGACACACAAGGTAAGTGCAAGTTTAGGCTTTGTCTCAGATGATTGTGCATTTTTAAAGTCCAATAGTGGTAGTAGAACAAAATCATTAGATTCTTCTAAACCAAATAACTCCTTCAGTGTTTCATAAGATTAACTTGTAAATATTTATTTTGAAGGTTTTGTTAAAATACAAATCTGTTCATTTCTGCATCTACATTATGAGCCGCCAGATAATATACTGATTTCTATTTTCTAGAGATTGACAGAGGTCCTCCATAATTATGAAGCAAGGATTTTTTTTATACATGTGCACTGGTTTTATTGATTAGGAATCAAGGCCATGTCCTATGGTGCATGTCCAAATAGAGGAAAATCTGTTGTTTGCTCACAACCTCCAGAGTCCATCAGTCCATATGTCTCCATGTTCAAGTCAAGTCAAAGTACTGTTTTGGCATAAGAAAGCACTGAATGATTTTATTTTCCTTTGTACATATGTAAATCCATACACATCATGTTAAAGATAACTTACTTCAGTAAAATGGCCTGAAGCCTAAGCGACCTTAACAATAATTGATTTGCACACATATTTCAAATTTCATGCGGATTCTGAATTTTCTTTGTGAACTGAAATAAATCAATTCATCCTGTAATTATAGTAATTTTAGAGGTATAATAACACCATTATGTAAATGTGTTTGAGCACATTCTGTGTCTCAGGTCTGAAGCTTTCATCATGGAATCTGGATAAACTACATCCAGATGAAACAGTCCACACATAAAAGTACACAAACTCTTTTTATCTTTGCAACCTCGGTTTCAGGGTTAATACTTGCTCGCATTCACTGACCAACAGGAGAGAAAACACAAAGAAAAAAATCAATCAGTGACTGACATGCAACTCACTGATCGATACTCCTGCCAGCCAAATGCTGTCAGAGACCCCAAAAGCAGATTTAGCCAGATTTGTGATGAAAGCTGAGGTTATATTCCTGTAAAGTTCAGAGATAACTTTAAACTCAGTGCTCTTCAGTAAACAAGACATAGTTGAAGTTGTTACAGTAATTCATCTGTAAATGAAAATATCTGTTTCCCCCCCACCCACTAAAGGGAATCTTCTTAACAACTAACCAAAGGTAAAATGCAGACTCTACAGTCGCCTCTTCTAGTCCTCCTGCTGTGCTGCTGCCTCTCAGGAAGCCAAGCCCAACGTGTCTACGTTCACCCCTTCTACCTTTTTGCCGGGGAGAATATCAGCTGTGAGACTCTGCAGGATCAGACTGTTAAGCCTCTGGAGACATTTCCTGTGACTCCACTTGATAATGAAGTCTTGACACCAGACAGCAGGGATGCATCAAAACTGGATGCTCAGAGGCAGAACTCCACAGAGAGAAGAGCAGTTCTGGCAAAACTGATGAACTTTTTGGGCCTGAGGATTTATGACGCTCTCAGCAGGAAGAACAGCAGCAACATCCTCCTCTCTCCAATCAACACTTACGGGTCACTTGCCACACTCTACCTGGGCGCCTCCAAGAAGACAGCAAACTCTTTCCAGGTGCCTGCTCTTTATTTACAATTACAGTATTGATTTATTTATTTCTTTGTTTTATTTCTCTGTTTTTTAAAATTCTTAATCTGTTTCTTCTTCCAGCTTCTTCTCGGCCTGAATCGTGACACAGACAGAGAAGACTGCGTGTCCTTTGTGGATGGACACAAGGTTCTCAGTACCCTGCAAGGCATTATTTCTCTGGTAGATGATGGACCTAAAGACGAAATCACCACGCAGGTCTGGGCCTTCGCCCGTAACAATGCCCAACTCTCCGGGGACTTTATTCAAGGCACACAGGACTTTTCAGACACGTCGTTCATCAGAGGTGTGGACTTCTCCAAACCCCAGGAAGCAGAGACGCTTGTGAACACCTTTGTGGAGAAATCTTCTAATGGAAAGGTGAAGAATGTCTTCAAAGATCTGAACCCAAGCAGCGACCTTCTGTTCATGTCCTCATTCAACTTCCAAGGTCTGTCTCTTTTGGCTTTATTTCACAGAATCTTCAGGTTTAACAATAGTTGATAGTCAAAAGCATCTTTCGAAATTAGAAATGAATGCATTCTCAACATATACAAATTTTATCGTAGGCAAAAAGCTTGTCAAGTATGCAATCATTTGACTGGGAATTGGCCTGTAAGCTAATATAAGAATGTAAAACCCTACAAATAACAATGCCAGGAGTCTGACTACTTCCTGAACACCCTCCGGTAACTTTGTTCTTCGGTCCTGTCTGTTTAGGCAACTGGATGACAGCCTTCCAACCAGAGACGACTTCCCTGCAGGAGTTTCACGTGGATGAAACAACAACAGTAATGGCTCCTGTTATGACCAACACAGGTCTTTACCACTACCTAAATGATAAGGTAAATCTAAATTCAAGAGATTTGTGGGCTCATTTGTGTTTACTGTATTAAAGCAGCAATAAAAAAAATAAGCAGTTTTAAATGAAGATGGTTTGACAAATCTGTGATATTCTTGTTTTGTTGATCTGAAGGTGAGGAGGTGTACTGTTGTGAAGCTCTCTCTGAGCAAACGTTCCCACATGTTGCTGGTGCTGCCCAATGAAGGCGTCAATCTCCGTGACATTGAGTCAAAGCTACTCACTGATATCATGTCTACCTGGCGCCAAAACCTCCAAGAAGGGTGGGTATTGTACTTATCTACTTATGTCCCCATTACATGTTGACAGACTGCAGGTCAGAGGAATTTGCATCTTATCCTTTTAAACTCAGAAACTTTTCTGCCTTTGAGCTGTTTTATTTGCTTCAGGTTGATCGACCAAAGTTACTGTGCCAGACGGTCATAAAATCAATGTATAGAAAATACAATCTTATTTGTCATTCTATGATTTTGAAAAAAGAATCTGTCTCTCTTTTCAGTCTGTTAGAGCTGTCACTGCCAAAGTTCTCCATGTCAACTGTGACTGACCTGCGGGATTTGCTGGCAAACATGAACCCAGTTATCGAGACAGAGCTGTTGGGCTCCCAGGCTGAGTTCAGCCAGCTCAGCAACATCAAACCTTTCACTGTCAATAAGGTTAACCAGATGGACATTCAGCTTGTTATTATATAAAGCCAACTCACTGAGTATTTGTGTCATCAATAATTTTTCTATCTTCTTTCAGGCCATCACCAAGGTGCTGTTTGAGATGTCGGAGGAGGGAGCAGAACCTCAGGACAAGAAACCAGAAGCAGGCATCCCTCTGAAGCTATCATTCAACAGACCCTTCTTCTTCTCTGTCGTTGAAGGATATTATAACTCCATCCTCATTCTGGGCAAGATCACCAATCCTACTCTCTAAGGGTGGATCTTACTTAACATAAACAGAAATGTTAGAGATGAAAGATATCCAACATACCAGAGCATTATATTGTATCATATCAACTACAGTTTACAATTCTGCAGGGAAAGAAGAAACTGACTACAATCAGTACTAAAGGTTTTAGGATTCATTTCACAACTTAGCTGAACTCCTAACAAACTAAGGCTGGCAACCATCTCGGTATTTATAAAAACATGTTACTTTCAGCTGCCTTTTTTTCTATAAGATAGTTAAAATTCCAGTTTTTCTTTCCTGAAGTTTATAATGGCAGAATTCTGTACAGTATTTTTCATTACAGAAGGTACAATAACCATGGTTGTCTGCTTCAAATGACAAACCTCATGTATATTGTGTGTGAGAGTCTTTATTTGTTTTGTTGTAATTTTTGATTGGTGAAATAAAGAAAATATTTCTTAAATCTCAAATGCAATTTCTTTCAACAGAACTTTGAGGTCAACACAATCGAATTGTTTCAAATGAGACTTTAATGGACTTGCATCTAAATAGGTCAAGAAGCATGTACAGAAGTGAAAGGAAATGACTGTTTAGATCATCAGTGCTAACAGAGTGAACAATTGAGGGAGAAATTCTCATTCCAATTGTTTTACTGAATTTAGTCATTGGGTACTTGTGGAAATCCCACATATTTACCACCCTGTTTTCAAAGTCTTATCTATCAAACCAATACATTCTGTAGAGGAAGGCTAAGGCATGATGTCATACTTTTCACTCTTTCACACACACTCACGCACAATACATTAAAATGGTTTTAATGTTGCAGCATCAAGGCAAGTCAAGGGTACACATTTTGTACTCATTCTGTAAGATTCTGTGTGCTAATGTGAGATAAATCTCCCACCTGGGTATTACAGTACTGAAGCTAAGGTATCAAATAGACATTTAGGTTTCCTCTACCCAGTACAAAACATTATTTAGAAGACTTAGAGCTGATGAAATCTTACTATATAAACAAAAATTTTATCTTTTTTGTTTTTCTTTAAATACATTTTCATCTTAGCACAGTGTGGTTTTGACATGTGAACATGAAATAGACTAACAGAATATGTGGTCTCAACAAATAAGCTATATTATCCTTTTCAAGATAGCATCTCTGGTTGTTGAGGAATTAAATGTGTGACAACATAACTCAATCTGACCCATCAAAATGCAAATTCGGCTAGAAATTAATTAAAAAATCTATAACTAGTTTAATCAGGACAACATACTGTATATTACAACCAGTTAATCTTGAAGGGGAAAAAAAAACACAGAACACATACTTATTCCTTAAAGTATCCAAAGTCCTTCAGTTTATTTCCAAGTAAATCATGTTAAACATGCCATTTTAAACAACTTTGATTTGAGCCAGTACACGTTACACATAAATATTCATCTGAAATCAAGCAGCAGAAATTTGACTAATATTCTCCAGCTCACATTCTCCCTTTACAAATGACAATGTTGCTGCTGTGAAACCTTTTGGCCCCAACATATAATTGGTACAAGTATGTTAGAACAGTGCATATCAGCATGCAGTAGTGTCCCACACAACAGTACCATTCAGCCCCTTGAATCCATATTGCCAACAGCAGATTGCCAGTTCCTTGTCTGTTTAAAGTACTTGAGCACTGTAGCTCTGCAGTTTGCAAAATGTCTTTATTCGTCTCAGTTTTTTTTCTGTCTTCATAATCTCATGATCAGCAACTGCACCAAGTGTTTTTTTTTACCAAGTTTCCAGGTAATGTGAAGAGAAGTGAAGCTTTTTTGAGGGTTTTCAGTCACTGTGGAGTCAACGTTTTACTGATTCTGTTCAGCAAGCTCTCGGGCCTCTTTCACAAGCTCCATCAGGGTGGAGAACATGGAGATGTCATTTGGCTGAAGACCCATTTTCTGGATCTGAAACACATAACAGTGGAAAATGATGACACCCAAATAATGACAAGATGTTTGCTACTCACTAATTAAGTATACATGTTAATAATATGACTAGCTTAAGACATTTCTTTGTATATCTAAATGGCACATGCCTGTTCTCCCAAGTATTCCACATCCAGTGCAAGCTGAAGACGAATTTTGCCGTCATCTGTTAGTCCACCATTTGTTCCTGCTGTGGTAGTTGTGGAAGCACCCTTTCTGGCTTGCTTTAAACGCTTCAAACTTTCTTCCATCTTTCTCACTGAGCTCAGCACTTCTGAGATGGTCTCATAGTACCTAAGCACAAAGTGGAAAACAGCAGTGAGAAATTATAGCTGGACAGATTTTAACTTTCATTGAGAAGTACAGAAGAATTTCTGTCATGAAACATCTGACTAGACCAAAAAACATGTTTTGAAAAGACTTAATTACTGGCATGGCATCTCAGGGCTGGTGGCACTTGCGACCAAAAATCTGTCAAGTGTGGCTTACTTTTTTTCTTAGTTGCACCGGTGCTCCTAACGTTTCTCAGGTGTAGGTGTAGAACTTTAACTTATGTGAATGTCCGTCTGCGTTTTATGTGTTCATTCCCTTCTCAGGGGAAAATGACACCATGAAAACAAGCCAATTCAAGGCAAAGAAAGGATGGGTTCTCTCCGCTGAATGGCTCTGATCAGCAGTTGTACATCTTGTTGGTTTGTAACTGCTAGCGGCACACATTGCTATGGCTGGTTGAGCAACCATAAATGTGGCACATAACATAAACTTACTTCTGTGTGCATTCAGACAGCACGACTCTCAGCCATTCTTGTGCTGTGTGGGGGGTGACCAGCCCTGTGGAGTCAGTCAACAGCTGATGTAACGGTTGTAGTGCGTTATCCATGTATGCTGACGCACGCACTGGCAGATCCTTCAAAGACAGGAAGTCAAATGTTAGAAATAACAACAACAACAACAATAATAATAATAGTTTCGGCTTTTTAATAAACTCTTTACATCTGCTTATGCTATGCATTTTTCTCTCAACACTTTTTCATGGTTGAAGTCCCTGCCATCATAATATCATCACCAAGATAATTAAATTAATAAATTAATTTATTTACTTTTATTCCTGTTCATTAAAGCAGCAACACGCTACTTAGCAAACTGATTACATGCTGACATCAGATACACAACAATCAATGAATATCAACAACAGACGATAAGTGAATGTAGATATGACATGAATGGTTCTTTCGTAGGCTCACATATCAGTAATGTAAAAACAAACTGGTCCAGTTGTGCACTATGACAACATAAACACTGGTTCATATTTTCAGGTGTGAGAACAGCCCTTTGTAGCAAGGCATTACTCATTACAGTGTTAGTGTGCTGTAGCTGTTCACTCTGCAATAATAAATCACAAGAGCAAAGGGTTTGCCAACATTGCAGCAGATAAAGCTGATCAGTAAGAAAACACATCATAAAAAACAAACAAAATGCTGAGCAACAGTGCAGTGAGGCAGCGATACCAATGACCATTTGTGAATCGTTTTTCTTTTTCTTAGAAACTCCCTTAATAAAACTTTATATAAGGCTCAAATGTGTTTCATACTGCCAATGCGTATACTAAAACTACCTTTCTGTTTATTACTAGTTTGCATGTTAGAAGCCAAAAATAATGACACAATCAATATAGACAAATGACAGTTGTCAAATGCATTCATACTTTAACAAGAACCATCATCAATCAACATATAACCAGCTACTGCATTTAAAAGGCTGAAAGTCTGACCTTTAATAAAAGCATTTCCACCAAAACACACCAATTTTAACACCCATGTTGTTGTCTAAATTAAACTGCTCCCAACGGCTGCTTCCAGACATATGAGAGTTCATTAGATGATGAACTACAGGAGAAACTCATCCGCTTACTTTATTAGTCCGGCGGTAGAGTCGTGGAACCTCAGAGGCACTTTTCAGGAAACGGCAGCAGCGTTCTGTCAGATGTTGCGTCATCCTGGTGTTCAGAGAGGGAATGCTGCTCGACAGACAAGACTTTGAGTCTGCCAGAGCATCTGACATAGAAGAGAGTGATTGCAAATCCACAAATACATAAAATCTGTGAGTGATTCATGGAAGGAGCGCAGAAAACAAGGTGAAAGTGAAAGGACTGTAATATTTTGTGACGTTATCATTTTAAAATTTCATTAGGATGTTTACATTTCTTAAATTCCATTGAATACTGTAGCATTTATGACTACATGACAATGTATCTCTAAAGGGACAGCAATAATAGAGTCTGAATTGACAGTTAAATTATAAAAAAAATAATAATAATATATGCAGACTAAGATTAAGAAAACACTACAAAAGGAAGGGGAAAGCTAAACTAGTTGTTGTATGGACAGTATGGACAACTTACCTTCCACAGCAGAAAAGTTTTTAAAACCAATGGCATCCAACCGGTGCCTGACCATCTCTGACAACTCTGGGATCTAAAAGAAATACAACTTCCTGTTAGGAAACAGCAGAGAGGACACTAGAAAGCTAAACTCAACTCAGTCTGGGACATTAGTGTAAAATGATGTTAACTCCATGAACTCGAAATTGATCGATAGAGATATTTAGATTACCAGTCAAGTGGAAAATTGGAAGTCTATCAGAGAAGGAAGTTTAGGTGGTAACGTATGCAAGCAAGTAAAAGCTATACATGTAAATATCGTTAACCTAATAACATAACTGCCTAAGTCATATTTTCCCTACATTATTCTTTTCTTGTTTTATTTTGATGCTTCTTCTGCACCTTCTGCTGTAATGCCTCAAATGTTTTATTTAAAGCACCTTGAATTTTCTTATACATGAAATGTGCTATACAAATAAAATTGCCTTGGCTTGATATCTGTCCAACTGTACTTGCCTAATAATGCCAACTGACAGTGCATCATTACCTCTACAACCTTATAATACAACTTAGGCAATTATGTTATGAGGCTAACAATATGTGTATTCAGTTTGGATGTGAGAACCTGTTCCTGCAGCTTCTGGATGTCTGCTGCGATGTAAACCAGCTGTTTGGTGGACAGAGAGGTGGGACTTCCACTCTCGCTGCCGCCTTCATCCAATGACGTTCGGCTGGATGTGGAGGAGGCCGAGCTTGGTAGAGGCCTGACTGGCTCCTTCGGCACCTCAGGGGCCAGCGTCTTTGTTAACACCTAAGTGAAAACAAATCATAATGAAGAACAGGATCTAGCAACTGCAACTTATTACTTTCATTTTTAGTTTTAGCTTACCTCATCAAGAAACTTGGCGTATCGTGAGTACAGCTGCAGTGTCAGCTTCCAGAAGCGATGGGCCAGAGGTGAAAGATACACCTTGTCTGACCAACACCTCACTAAACAGGACCACACCACCTCAGATACGTGCAGATGGTATGCACTGCCAGCTGGAAGTAAACAAGCACACAGACATAATGTAGACAAAGTATTTGGTACACTGATACATGTGATCCAAAATAAATTTCCACCTGGTGCTGCCTCTAATCCATCACTTATGGCATTCTCCAGGTGCCCAGCTATTTCCTTGTAGCTGAAAAACAAGGTGAGGCATGTAAACAGGGAACAAGACAATGCGTTATCAGTGTGCTTCTTACATCAGCTCCAATACAAACATGATCAACATGTGCAGTTGAAATTTTCCACTACCTGAAAAACGGAACTGCAGAGATTTGTATTGTCAAATAGGGATGCAGGACCTAATCTTTGCTGTGATGTGCAATAGTGAATCTGCATGTTGCGTACTTTACAGTGTGTGTGTGGTGGGGGTTGACAAACACCAGAAAACTTTAGTACTTTTTCCACACAGATCAATGGCCGTTCTGTCAAGGTCTTGCGTCATGTTTATGAGCTATGTTTAGTAATAAGCTTACACACATCCACAATTTACATTTTGCTTAGAGTCATCACCCCGTTTCAAACTCGCAGCCATAAGCAATTTCCCAGATTCCCGTAAAACTGTGCTTTGTTCAAGTCCTGAGTTCCTGCCAACTTGTCTTTATCTACTGAAAATGCTGACAGGGTGCTATTTTAATCTAAAATTGTCTCTTGAGCCCTGTGAACAAAACCCGTCAATTCTAAAAAACACATGCTTTGCAGAAACGGCACTTACACTGACATCTGACTACATTCATCAAATACTGACTTAAATAATTCTATGCAATGCTTCATGTCCAATGATGCTGTATTCTAAACTAAATAACCCATTAGCTTGGAAAACATTAAACATCTACTAGAATTTTTTAAATAAGAAATTGTCCAAGACTTTAGCCTTATTAGTAAAGAGGAGATTTGACAATGCGTGCAAAGGATTTGGGGTGTGTACAGTCAGTGTATCATGTAAGACGACAGGTTGTAATATGCCAAACGTAAAGTGGCCTCAGGTAATATTCACCGTAGCTGAAAGTAAACAGGCAGGTTCCATTTGTTGTGAAAGCTGGTATAAGAGGGGTGAACTCTCAGCCTCTTCACACTGGCCTGCGAGCTGCACTGTCGTTCAAACCGCTGCACAAACTCCATGCTCAGACTGTAACGCTGGAGGACAATAAAAAAAAAAACCATACAAACTTTTCCAGTCATACACAACATCTCAAATGTTTGCAGAGTGAACGTTTACCCAAAAAACTATTTTGCAGCTCTACCTCATAGAATATATCAGGATTTCCAGGATTGAAGATGTAGGCCAACCTTTCCTCTATTCCTTTGATCATCTCCGGCCAGACTGAATTCACCAAGAAATCGTAACCTGGTACTGTGTCAGCTTTGTCACTGGAAAGACAGGAGACATTTCGTTATGATACCTTTTTTACTAATTCATTTTATGTGCTGCAGTCTGAAATTTGTAGTTGTAGCTGGTTCTTGAATATACATAACAATTATGGGATCATATTACTCGAACTAAATTAATAAAGTTAATTTTATGAGACTTTAACGTGACCTGATAAACAAGCTGAACACAGCAGGAGGAGGATTAAAACTAAGATAATAAAAACTTGATTGTTGAATGATTTGAATTAATGTGCATTCTCAATTCAAGATTAATACCTGGATATGGCTCCTCCAGTCACCTCTCTGAGCAGTCTGCAATGGTGAGGAACAAAGTCCAACAGTCTGGAGTACATCAGCTGGAGACCATTTGGACTGGACTTCACCACTTCCTCAACTATAACCTAAAATGGGAAGAAAGCAGGAAGTCTTTATCACTTTTAGAAGCAAGATATTACATATATTTCACTGTTTACATTGTACAATCTCTTTCCATATCAATCAATAACCAATACTGCAATTACCAACATAAGCACTATACTTTTCAGTCTCCCCAAATAAAAACAAATTACTTTTTTAAATATTTTGTATTAAAACATTTGACTTAAAAAAAAATCTACAACAATATTTGCCATGTTTACCTGATCCATGTATGGTTTGACTAGCACCTGTCCGACCAGAGCCTCAGCATCTCGAGTCTTGTCTATGGTGGCGTATGTCCTCAGGCAGTGACGCACCATGTCCACATTGGACGTTTGTATGCCCACAATCAACAGGCCCTCCAGAGACTGCTGCAGCATTGAGGTTATTCCTGCAATACGCTGACAGAGCAAATACAAAATGATCATGTTTTAGAAAGATGCTTTCATTATAGTCAAAGTAAACGGTGGCACAGACATCTCTGCAAGACTGAAATGACTGAACAAAGGCTGATGATAATACATGAAAACTAACATTAGAATAAAAAATACTTCATTCATCCCAGAGGAAAATTGTAATATGTGATGTAATATGTGTGTAGTATGATATAATGAAATATAATATGTGATTATCTTACTAATGTAATTTTGATAGATTGACCGAAGAGTGGGTTTTCATTTAATCAATATATTGAGGGGCTTTTTATTTCTCAGCCGTCTGTGTGACCAACCTAACACTTACTGGTCTAACTTTGTCCAGCAGCGGCATGCCTTTGCTTTGTACTGCGTGAAACTGCAGCTGGTTGAACTCAGTCGCAATCCTCTCCAGGATTTGACCTGCTAATAAGGGACTGAACATTGATAAGTAGATAGTCAGTCATACATGCAGATATATGGACAGAGGTTTATATGACAAATCTAACCTCTGATGTACTCAACCACTTATTTGCCTACATGCAATGCTTAATATTTGCACTATGACATTTGTAAGACAATGGGATGATGTTCACACAAAAAAAGAGAATAAAACATAACAAAATCAATAAAATATTCAATATTAGAAATGTAGTCACATTACCTGGAAACTTAATTTACTTACTGATACCATAAATTGGATAAGCTTATCAATTTCCCACCTGCTGATTTCCAGAGAGCTGGATTCCTTGGAGTTCTGTGAGTGGAGGATCTTCTCAATCTTCTCCACTGACCGCACCACCTGAATAAGCCTCAATACACACACCTGATAAATGAAGATAATTAAAGGAAAATAATTTATCAATATCATCCATTGAACTATAGCCTTTCCATGTTATTTTTCTACATTAAAAAGATTAAGTATTAAACTAATGCAAAAGATTTGTATCATCTATTTGTCTCAAATATAACTTGTATTTGCTGTTATGATTATCATAACATATATGTAATGACAAACACAAAACAGACTCTGATCAAAATATTGTCATATATAAAGCCAAAACCTTTTTTTTCTGCAGGTCCTCTTGTTTGGACAGCTGGTTGTCAATAGCCTGTATGATTTCACTAACACAGGACCGGAGACTCTGAAATTTACAGAAAAATGTATGAACATTTTTGAGGCAGGAAATTCGGTTACAAACCTGATAGTATCTTTATGCAGGGCACTTACCATAACCTCCTCTCGTAACTGTCCTAATGGCACAGAAAGCTGATTGAGGGCTTTATCCATCCCCACCTGAGATGAAGAAGCAGAGATCAGATTAGTAGAAATATACATTACTACTACACACAACCGTTAACTTTAACAGAAAAACACTGTGAGAGCATATTAAGTAGGCAACCCCATGCTTGATTTCAAGACGTATGTTGATACTGATGCTAGAATAATAAATGACATATTATTGTTCATGCCTTCTCTTTGTGAGCATAACGTTGTTGCTACTCAGAGATAACAACTAACCAGGTTTGTAGAGAGGTTAACAAAATCTGCATAGTCCTTATTGATGAGCTCCACCATGGCCGTTTTCAACAGCTTGTAGTAAAGCTCCAGGTCTTCCCTCATCTCCTCCAGCTGGACCTGCTTTCTACACTCAGCCACAAACTGGTCAACATCGAAGTCATCCTGCCGGCAGAAAGATAACAGACGGAAAGCGCTGGCTTGTCATCCAAGTGTACAGAAACATAAAATGACATGTTTATCACATGTTAAGAAAAGCTGTACCAGAGATACAAAGAACATATAGCTATAGGTTTGCTCATTTCGGATCCAAAAACATTTGCTGCTAATGATTACGGTTTTTGCCCAATTCTGTTTTGGACATTAAAACTATAGGTATGTGAATTAAACATGTATATTCAATGATTAATAATAGTGACAAAAATCTGAGGCGTAAGCATTAACGGCTACTATCGATAGCTAGCTGGACGCTAACTAGTTTGACAACAACGCTAACATTAGCGCTTTAAAATAACACATTGAAATACTCTTACCTTCATAAAAACATCCTTGTCAAAGCAAAGAGAATCTGGTCCCTTTGGTAGATTCATTTTCAATTATAAAAGACAGATAGATATAATATACACAGATTAAAGTGACAAGCTTTGAATTAGCTGCCTGCTACAGCCAAGCTTCCGCAAACATGGCAAGAGTACCAACGAAGAAGAAAAAGGACCTCCAAGTGATCCGACTGCGCACTCAAGAGGCCGTTGTTCGTATTTCGTGACAACAGAGAATTGAGACTGTGGGGAGCAACTGTGCGTGGATATTTGGGCAGTTTCGTGGAATCTGGAATCTGATTTGTTTTTGCTTTGCTTTGCTTTGTTTGTTTGTTTGTTTGTTTGTTTGTTTGTTTGTTTGTTTGTTTGTTTGTTTGTTTGTTTGTTTGTTTGTTTG
>JBBBVU010000017.1:18526362-18537178 GCA_037177055.1 Atherinosoma microstoma
TGTGTGTGTGGGTGTGTGTGTGTGTGTGTGTGGGTGTGTGTGTGTGTGTGTGTGTGTGTGTGTGTGTGTGTGTGTGTTACTCATTAAAACATCTGTCAATAAGCCAACATAATTTTTCATATTACTTTCTCTTTAAGGCTTTTGATCTTCTATTCAGCAAAGTTTGCTTTAGTGTTTTAGTGTTTTTGTTTATTTGTTCGTGTATTCTTTTTATTTCCCTGAGACTTAGCCACTTAAAACAAGAAGTAGGCTATGTATCATATGAAGTTCAAGTGGTTTAACCTTTGCAGTAAAGAAGGAAACTTTCTCTTCTGTGTAGAACAGACTTACATATCCTTCAGCTTGTGCTACTGCAAAGTATCTTTGGTGGCACAATGTATGGCTCAACAGAATATGAGGTACTTTCTACAACTTTCTACAAGGCATCCCTTGGTATTGGTCCAGCGGATTTTTGAATTGAATCAACACTGCAATGATCAAGTAACTCTAACTGCAGTACATCAACCACTATTTTAGATGATGGTAATTATTGATCTATTAAGGCTGACAATTAGATGTTTATTCAGTATTAATAAAGCGCTTCTTGTATTTGTTTTTTTTTATCAGAGTAGATTCAATACTTCTGCCAGAGAACTTTCTTTTTACTAATGTTAGAGAAGGACTCAATAATGCAGCCTTTTTTTCATACTCTGAATGTAAAGGGGTCCTGAACAGGTATGTTTTCAGCATAAGTTACTGAGGTGACCCAGCCAGGTAAAAAAAAAAAAAATCAATGACATTAGGTGTTACTGTTTAAAGCCCCCCTTCCACCAACAGGTCCAGTTTGGTACAGTACGGGTTGGTACGTATTTTTTTGCTTTTCCATAAGCAAAATACTGGGAAGGGTACTTGAATATCCGACCCGAACAATCCCACTTTTTTTGGACCCATTCTGTTGGAAGTACTGATCTGACCCAAAAGGGTGGAGCGTCTGGTGAAAAAAAGTCTTCACTTCCTGTGCGACTCAGCACTAAGAACAAAGCAGCAACAGTGCCGAGTATAAATAAACAATGAATTTTTTGTTGTTTAATGGCACACATGCCAAGAAGAAAGAACACAAACTGCTGGATGTTCGCCTTTCTCCTCCTTTGTTTCTGTCATCCTCTTCTTCGTTATAATTCAAGGAAGGCATTGTGCCGCTATGAAGTGACACTATGGCCTATTTTCATAATTTATGCATGTGTGAAGCACACCTGCGCACAACTACATCTGGAGGGCAAAAGAAGCTTTTTGCATGCTGTTTCTTACCTGGTCTGTGCAAATCATCTTTAAAACTCAGGTAAAATGTCCAAGAAAGAGGTGGATCTGAAGAAGCAGAAGAAAACCAAATTATTAGACTGCCAAAAGTTATTCTGATCTGCCTAAAAAGCCATCTAAAGCAACTCTATTTGCAATTTTGACAGCTAAACCAGCCGACCTTGCTGCTGGAGAAAACCAAGACATGCAAAGCATGGGGACTGTAAAGATAGTTCACTTAACAGCTGTGATTTCTGCCCTCTGGAAGTGGTTATGCGCATGCTTGAGTGACATATACATGAATTAAGAAAGGGATCTAATAAGTCGTTGATACTTCTATTGCTGTCTGGCCAATAAGCCACCTACCGAGTAAAGGTATAGTAGGCTGTGGAAATGTAACAAAGATCAGGATTTACTGAACCAAACCACATCCGTGTCAACCCGGATCTGCTGGTGGAAACTGCACTTTAGTCAGATTGATAAAAATTTGTTTTGTGTATTTGTCATATTGTGTATTTCAGTTCTTTGAAACATTAAAAATGTTTGTTTTTTTTTATTTTATTTTAAATGTAATGAACAGCTTTATTCTATATTGATTGTAATGGGCAACGTGGCCAGTTTAGTCAAAGACATGACCTGTGGCATTATGGATCTAACATGCAGAGACATCTCATTCAGCATAATCTTGCATGTGTCCCACAAGGTGCACACGGTAATTGCCCATTATTGTTGATGTTTCACAATATGTGATATGTATGTTTTTGGAAAATTTAAAACATTCTATGATTTCCTTCATTCATTTAATTTCTGTGGCGCTAATGTGTTTGAAACTGCTTCAATGACAGACACTAGCATGTGGCTTGGAAAGAATGGGAAATGCATCATGTTAGCCTGAATGTTCTTTATCTTTTTAGATTTCAGTGTCCAGTAGAGTCGAGACGGTAAATAAAACTTCAAAAGACATCGGTATGAGGCACAGCCATTAGTTCTCTGGACCTGTGCAGCCAAGGGAGGCCTAATTCAGGTTCAAAGTAGACACATTACAGGATTTCTTTTGTTAATATGAATTCATAATTACCCAAGTTGCAATGGTGCCTAGGCTTTAAATGGATGAAAATACTTAATAAATAGAAAATATTAAGAAAAACAAAATAAGTTAACATTAAGATTATTGACAGAAAAACTTAAAACAATGTCTACTTTAAAATAGAATTAAACTCAATAATAAAATAATGATTGTACAGACAAAAATAATTAAATCATATAGAATAGGTCAAAGTTAACAAAAGAATGTAACTATTGATTATTCATTTATTTATTGCTTTAGATGGCACTTTGGTGACTCCATACAGCAGCTCCTGGTGGTTTTGGTCAGAAAACACGATCCTATTGGTTGATGGTGCAGGGTTTCGGTGTCAGGTGATGCAGAGGCAGCCAGCCACTACTCTTTCCATTTTTCTGTGAGGAGAAATCGCTGCTCTCTCAACCCGGATGCTATGCTTTAATAACTATTGATAGATTTGCTCAGTGCGCAGCGCTGTAGCCACAGCAAGGGGTTGGAATCATTTCCGTACCCTTGAAAAGCAGCTTTCCCCGGTTCCCCACGCGCCTCACCGTTGGACCCTGCATCTGAGCATCCGGGAGGGCAGGTGGATCAAAATTTATAACTCAGAGAGGGGAGGGTGTATCTTCACGTTGAAGCCACACATCCCTGTCCCTGCAAGATCGTGACCACTTTCACGCCACTGAAGCTGTAGTGACAGGGTGAGAAAGAAAGAGGGAGGAAGAAGGAAAACGGGGGTGGGTGGGAGAGCAGCATCACTACAGAGAGAGATGGCGGAGTGCGGGCGGAAGGCGCTGTCTCTCCTGGAAGCGGCCCGCTCCCGGTATGAGAGCCTGCAGATATCCGACGATGTGTTTGGTGAGTCCGGGGATGACAGCAGCGACAATCCTTTCTACAGCACCTCCGGAGACTCCGACTCCGATAACTACATAGCCGAGGTAGGCGAGGAGGAGCACCATCACCATCACCACCACCACCACCACCACCACCAAAAACGGAGCGACAAGGAAAGTGGACACAGCGGGGGAGCAGGTGGCGGGGGCAGCGGAGCGGGTCCTCCGGGCTCTCTGTCCCGAAGTCAGGCGGAGGAGGAAGGCTGGACGGAGACGCTGCAGGATGTCACGGTACCGCCGTACAAAGAGACATACGGTGAGACGTGATACACGACGACACGGATAAGGTCATTTATGCTTTGGGGGGGAAAAAGAGAGAAACAAAGCCCCGAGCTGTGATCAGACACAGAAATAGTCCAGGTCACGATTTTCAGGTCAGGCAGGACGTTTCTGAAGCTCTCTTTATGGTTCCATAAAAGCACACTCAACCCAGTGGCAGTGGTGCAACTGGATGCTGTTTCATTTCCACCGGTATGTGCGTGCATCTTCATCCGCGTGCACGTGTGTCGTGTGTGATGGAGGGAGGAGGATGACATTGCATCGTTAACAGCCGTATGAAGTCAATGGCAAACGCTTAGCCTTTGATACTTCGCCCCTTGGTGCTTTGGTACACATGCTGTCTCGTGTGTGTGTGTTCATGTTTCAGAGCAGTGCAGGGGAGCATGCTGTATAATTCAGAGAAACTGCATGATGCCTCGCTTTACACATACAGTCTGATATATGCATGCACAATTAATAGTCATGTTGGCCATAAGTTCATTAGTTGAACTCTTTACATTTATTCATAAAAGACAAGGTCCTCGACTTTGGCTGTATGTTTTCTGCTTCAGCGTCTTTGTGTGTGTGCACAAACAGATTTATACATGAATCACGTACATGCAAACATTACCCTGTCTTCAGTCTGTCCTGTGAAAAGTTTTTCACTGTTTATCCAGGACATCAAGAATGCCATGTAAATCCACAGTGACATGTTGCACTGTTGTAGCCTTAAAAGCGAACCAGCATATGGCTACAGCAGATATGGCTCAAATCCCACTCGCACACACAGTAACCTCTAATCTCACTTAAACAAGTTAATGATAGCACAAGCAAAGGATTGGTTGTAATATAAAGAGCCAGGAAGCCGCTGCAGCGCCAGTAAAATGTGCTGTTTCTGTGCAAAGAGAAGACCACACTTGAGCATCCTTGCTTTTGAAGCTGTGTGTGTTAAACTGGAAGTAAACTACATTTAAAAAAAATACAGGATAGCTATATTTACCTCAGAATTTTCTTCCCCCAAGCCCAATTACCTAGCAAACTTCACTAATCCTACTCTGTTAAATTCAGGTCCTAGATATGGAGTGGATCCTCTTTATTCATTTATTTTCTTACAGGATGTTCTGTTCTCTCACATCCTGTAGTACCCTGCTCTGTTGACTTAATCTAGGGTGACAGCAGGTGTGTCTGTCTACTTTGTATATCCTGGTTGGATTTGTTAAAATGCAGTCCATTTACTCAAACACAGCGGCCATCCCTAGAAACTGCGGTCAGAGAATACAATCACACCTCAGACCTCAACTTGACAGGGTCGCTTTCAGATTTAATCAGGCTGAAGTCTGAACATCAGCATAAATAAATGTCTCTCCAAAGAGTTTAATGGCAAGGGAAGCTGCTTAAGCTAGATGTGATTCTCACTAAGTCAGCCCAGGCCAAACTATGATAGACATACTGTAATATTTCTACTAAGTGTCTGGACTTCTCTGTCCATCTATTTGCCCAACTGTCTCTCTGGCTGTTGCACTGTGCTGACGCAGACACAGTGTGGATGTGACAGCTCTGCTCTTTGGACACTGCGCTTCCTTGTTCATAAATCATCAGCTGCTGTCAGAAAGCATCAATTTGGATTCATGCAAACTCTCATTGTTTTGTGTTGATTTGCTATTGAAACAGGCAAATAGCTGGGAAACCACACTGGGTTTTTGGCTTGCATAAACATGTGGTGGACACAAGGTTGGGCTCAGAGGTGAGGTATTGTCTTCATCTCAGTATGAGATGGTTGTCCCTGCAGGGTGAGGCAGGTGGCAAAGAACCAAGATTGTGAAGCATATCCAAATTTTATATATTACATAATTACCTTATCATGATTTCGGAGGAATTTGGAAAGCTGTTTATTTATTCACTTTGCATAGGACATCTGCAAGATTACTGCTACCCACCATATGCCCAGACTCTGTATGTCAACCGATTTAGTCTATTTGTTGACACTTAATAACACATCAGTTCCCCTTTTCCAGACTTTATTAATTTTTTCCAGTTATTTGTTAAAAGTTTGAATATTTCAAGATTGTAGCTGTTTAACTAAAAGCGGATAGTCTTATGTAACGGATTGAGATGAAGTCTTACACAAACCGGGAGGTTTGTCTGATGTAGTGCATCACAGTACAACATTATATGGTACTTGTCCTACATTCTTGCTACGGCTTTCTTTATGCCAAAATAAGAAAAATTGTGTAAGAAAATCCTATTGGCAAAGATTGTCTGAAATTGCACTCAAGTCTTGTTTTTTTTTGTTGCTGTAATTCCCATTAAAAACTGAGCTTAAAGCATGTTGAGTTAGCTATGTGAGGGGTTTATCTGCTGCAAATAGACAGTAATCTTTCATGCTCTAATCCCTGGATAGAAAACCTCACTAAGGCAGATGTTTGTCCTACAACAATAGAAATACAAACCCAGCAGATAATCATGATGATTTTCTGTCTGTTTGCAATGTAGGTGGGCTTTTGTATTGAGTGATTTAGGAAATTAATTTCCAAGCTTTCATTTACTATAGACCAATATCGGACTGTGTTAGTAGACAGAAGAACTGTGTAAATATTAAAATCACGAGGCTGAGACTGAAGAACAGCAGGCTGGGCTTTATGAGGAAAAATCTAGAGGCAGAGTATATTTGTTTAGCAGGAGATGCAGCAGTTTCATTATTTGTATAAATGACAAGTCCTTCTTCAGATTGTATTTTTGGCTTCCATCTCAGAAGTGAATCATTTTGATTCGGAGGACTTTCAGTCTGAAAATCAGCATGTTTTTATCAAACCTTTTCCTGTAAGTCATGCTGAATTTTACATTCACCTTTTTAGTCTAATGGGATGTAAATAAGTGGATTTCAAGCTGTGCCTTGGCTGTCTTGGCCGCAAGCATCAGCTATGTGGGCGTTTTTCACTTCTTGTCCTCCTCCAAACTTCGGCAGCCTACCATTAAGGGTAAAGCTTTGTGCATGTTATCTTTAACTCGGGATAAAGACACTGAAGCAGAAATCCTTTGTTATTAAGCTGCACAAGGCACTCGAAATCAGAGAAAAGACATTGAGAGAGAGAGAATGAAAATGTTGCCCTTTGCCGTTCAGGGAATAATGAGATTGCACTGTTCAATTGAGCTTGAAGTTGTTCTACTCAGTATCTAAATTCCCTCAACAACAAGCACAGAGAAATCTCTAATTTACCAAAGCACACACAAACCAACCACTGTGTTGTGTATTGACAGCATAACTTCAGTGTAATTCCCAAAAGGTTGCAGACAAGAAGCCTTTAAATTGGAGGTAAATGTCACATTCCCTCAAACCAATGAGGGAAAATTCTTGTCCTGTTCAACCTTTTCTGTGAATGTCCCTCCCCAACTCTCTTACATGGACTTGGGTATCTTTTGGTGCTGCCATTTATACATTTTTACCAAATTTTATTTGTTTTTTTTTTCCCCTGTGAGGGACTGACCTGTCTAGGGTGTACCCAGCCCTCACGTGACCCTGAATTGAATCAAGCAGGTATAGAAAATAAATGGATAAATGCATTATCTGTTTTTACACTTGCATTGCAGCCCTGACACATCCTTTGCAAGCCTTTCCTCTGGTCTTATTGTAGCTTTGCAAATAATAGCATTGATATAAATGCAAAAGCTGTTATCATTATGTAGCCTCATCATTGCTAGTCTCATCCACCTTCTTTTATGTACTGTACACAAAACAATGGGATTACCGCTGTTTACTTTTTGCATCATGTCTCATCTCCTGCATGCTCCACACAGGTGGCATTTGGAGGTATTTCCAGATGTAAAAGTGTGTCTCACACATTGTTGTTTGGTACATGTGTAAGAGCAACTTAAACATCAGCCAATGTCTGAACCTGATTCCAAAAAGACTTTCCAAACAGCTTATTTCAGCTCTTTAGCAATTAATGTTAATCAACTTGTTATTAAGTGTTTAGATTCCTCTCTTAGTATTTTGTTAAAGCACCCGTGACAGCAATGGTAGCCTCGAGTCTTCTTGGAAACATTCCTATCAGCTTGGTACATTTTTGGAACTTTCTTCCATTCATTTCTTTCAACACATCCTAGCTGGATGTGGAGTGTCAGTTCACAGCTGTTTTCAGTCTCCCCAGAGATGCTCTACTGGGTTCAAATCCAGACTCTAACTGGGTCATCACTGGGATGATGCTCTTTTTTTCAGAGCGCAAACTTTTAGGAGTTGTCTGCAAAGTCAAGTGCAACTAGTCAAATATTTTGTCAAACTCTTAGTGAGTTTCTGTGTGCTCCTTTTAGTTTTAGCTGCCTTTTGGTCAAAAAAACATACAGAACATAAGGATTGGTTGATTGGTGTACCAGATGTCACGGTTTGTCTTGTTGGTCACCTGTCTGACCAGCATCTATCATTCCTAATTAGTCATAGGTAGTAAATATTAGACTGTTCTTTAGGCACTAAAATTCGGTTGGAAGACAGAATAGGTGAACTCCAGTTAAGTTCAAGAAGCAATTATTGTTATTTCAGTGAAGGAATTTTAAGCTGTTCTTTACTCAGACTTAATGGTTAAACTGTGAATCCATTAAGCTTACAGTTCGTTTTGTTTAACCACACCTTTTAAACATCCATCTCAACCACTTATCCATCACCTTTCACAAATAAGCCATTTAACAAGTGCCTCCAAGAGATATCAGATTTAGGCTGCGGGGGTTAAATCACACCTGTTTGGAAATGGCTGGAGGAGAGGGCAGGCCTGTCTGCTGGTTGTGTGTTTTGCAAATCCACTGGGCTTAGACGCATCAACTATTTTGACATTAGGTAATTGCTGCTGTTCAAACTCCACCATCTTTTATCAGCTGAAGCTTTATTGACAGACTTCAGATGTCATTCAACCATGCCTCTGTCCTCCATTTGATTCCAGTAGAACATGATTTTGACTCATTGCCTGCCATAACACTTAAGCAACGAGACACTGAATGCTTCTGCAAGCAGAAAAATGCCCCACAGTGTCACAGTGTGGTGGCTGTCACGTCGTGTAAACTTTCCAACTACTGCTCTGGGCTTCTGACATTCATACTATAAGCTGCCCTGGCTGATTCATGAAAAAATGAAGTAGTTATTGTGATACTGTTCTACTTTTGAGATGACAGAGTAGTTTTTGTAAGCGAGAGACAGATTGCGACCGATTCAGTCTTGACAGTGACAGCTCAACACAATCTAAGTTCATCATGTCTTAACGTGTCAAAAAGGAAATCTTTGATTCAGCAAAGTCAGTCAAACTGATGGCTTGTAACCAAAGTTTAAGAACTGGGATTAAGTGACAGTTTTATCTGTGAGAAAATCCATGTGGGACTCTGTCCGGCGCTGCAGTTTCCATTGCCATAATGTTCCCTTTCTCTCCTGATTTAGGCCCTGCTCAGAAGATGCCGGCCACCGCCACAGCCTTGGACTTCTTCCAGCTCTTTGTTCCGGACAACTGCATCCAAAACATGGTCACTCAGACTAACATGTACGCCAAGAAGTTCCAGGAGCGCTTCGGCTCAGACGAAGGCTGGTTTCCAGTCACAGCCCAGGAGATGAAAGCGTTCCTGGGCTTCGTCACGTCAACCAGCGTTCACCACTGCGAGTCGGTGCTCAGCATCTGGAGTTCGGGCTTCTTCAGCAACCGGAGCATCGCCTTGAAGATGAGCCAGTCGCGTTTCGAGAAGATCCTCAAGTACTTCCACATTGTGGCTTTCCGCCCGTCACAGGGAAGCAACCAGGGTCTTTACAAGATCCAGCCTTTCCTGGATTCGCTGCAGCAGTCATTCGGCTGCACCTTCAGACCCTCGCAGACGCAGGTGCGTACACAACAAAGCATCTTCTGATATTTTTAGTTCACTATGGGCAGCAATTTACATATATTCAGATTTCATTCCTTACTAACGTTACCAATTTGGTGTAGTGGCAGCAGCGTCAGGGGTGTTAGTGTTTGAAGGTTAAATCTGTTCTCTCAGAGCTCTCGTGATTTTAGGCGTCAGCACATTTCACAGAAAAGATGGAATCAAGCTGACTTCAGGTTTATTAGAGTTGTTTAAGTGAGTAATATTTAAAAAAAAATTGACCAGGATATTTAGAGGCCATTTACATGTGCTGGATGATAAAAACATTCTAGGATTAAATTTAACTCTTGAGAATAAGATGAATCTCAGTTTAAGCAGTTTAGATACAGCTTCACCTTCCTACATGTGTAAATGTATACTTTTTTTCATGCAATAGGCAAGAAAAATGTTGCAGTCCCTCTGTAAAAACAGCTTTTGCTTAAAGCAATCTGAATCAGTTTGAAAGCTGTGCACACACCATGTGTGTTGGAATGTTCTCATTTAAACAGGTTTCTCCTGGATACTCTGTTTTCTGTTGCACTCAGTCTGCTTTACACTCACATTTATGCAACTGGGGCAGTGGAGCACCAGTGTTGTTTCTCTATTTTGGGTGGGCAGGCCTGTTTTTTTTTCTTTTCTTTTTTTTTTTTAACATTTACTTTTTTCTCTGGAAGAAATTCAGCTCTGACGGTGTGGGAGTAGCTACATATAACCAACCAGTATTATATCAGATTTGATCTTGTGCAACATTTTGAAGTAAAATAAAAGGAATTGGCGACATGAAGCTTCCGGTGACCAATAACACATAAAATAAAGGCAAATGCATAATTTTTTAACTTTTTGTTTCTTGTTAAGATAGTTGGTTGCCCACAGAAACTGCTTTGTTTGTTATGAGGGGATGCATATGGCTTCCATTTTATTTCAAATCTCATTCAGGTGAAGGTTATTCCATAATAGTAGTTTGCCTGGTCAGGAGGTCCCAGAAGGTGATTAATCATATTCCATCTGACTGTGTTAGAGCCACTTCAAGCTCTAAAAGATGGAAATAAGTCAATTAGTTTGTTTGATTCTTGTTTGTACAGTATAATTGTTGTAACATCATCCTCATTGTGAAAGATGATGTAAGAGGGGTAAATGCATTTGGGAATACAGAAACTCAGCAGCAATCACATACACACACACACACACACTAACACACGCACGCATGCACATCTAGTTTAGCATTAAATTTAACAGTAAAATGACTCAAGTAGTAATATTGTTGAGCAGATTTCGTTACCGGGTAATTGGTGGTAAAGTGAAATGTGGTTTCATGCTAAAGCTTTCAATCTGCTTCCATCTGAAAATAACAAATTTGAAATAATGAGGGCAGACTGACTGTCACATAGTGTGTGTGTGTGTGTGTGTGTGTGTGTGTGTGTGTGTGTGTGTGTGTGTGTGTGTGTGTGTGTGTGTGTGT
>JBBBVU010000017.1:18543874-18559767 GCA_037177055.1 Atherinosoma microstoma
TGGTTCATTTCTTTTGGTTCAGATTGAAGAGTGGTTTTTTTGGGAAGTAAAGGGGGGCGGGTTGAATTTGGGAGGGGGTGGGGGAAGGGACCCCCCCCCCCCCCCCCATCCAAACAAACTAGACAGATTTGTCAGGTCATTTGTAATAAATATTGAAATGTCAGTGGATGCTCTTAAAAAACTTTTGACAAGTTCAGAGATGTGAATACTTTGGAGGAAATGTTGATCCTTGTAAAGTTTAGAGGTAACTCAAAGTATAAAAATTTATTGGTCAGAATGCCATTAATTTTCTTGAGCACATTGTTGCTCTCTCAAGGAGACATTTTCTTGCATCAGCATCAGGGGGGAAATGTAATTTGCTGGACTGCTATAAAGCACAGTCCCTCTTTAAATTGTTGTAATGGGCAAAAAGTTAGACAACTTAAGCATGTTGTTAATGTTGAATTATTTAAAAAAAAAAAAAAAAAGTTCAGTCCAAGCAGCAAAACAACCTACTTATCGGTGCAACAATTGCAAGGACTTTTCTACATATAGTATGTTTAATTTTTCCTGAATTATTTACCTCAAAAAAATCCCCTTTGAAAATAAAAGCATTAAATGAGACTGACGTCAGTGACATGAAAGACGACAAAATTCTCGTTTTCCAAACTATTTAAACCATTTTTTCATCCAAACACAACATTTGATGTCTTTCATTTAACTTTTTAAGCCAGAAGAATGCTTTTTTTTTTTTAGCTCTATGCCTTCAAATGAGCAGAGTACCACCCACTACCTCATAGACTCCAGTACAAAAAAGAGAGCAGGATTTACACTAAAAACCAGAAATGATGACTACATTTTGTGCATTCGAGACACAAATGTCACATCGACATTTTTAGGATTTTAGTGCTCACAGTGGCACATGTTTTAATAGGAGTTACTCACTTAAAACCAAAGCCAAGGCTAAATTATAGTTTTTATTTGCCTCTGCATCAACCATAGATATGACCATTGCGACTCCATATATCACGCTAATTTTGCTCTTGCAATCAGTGTGAAAAATAACAGGGTCTCACTTAAGGCTCCTTTCTCCGTCCTTTCATTTTCTATACCTGCTTCATCCTAGTCAGGGCCGAGAGGGGCGGTAGCCTCCCACACAGGTTCAACCTGGACAGATCACCTGCCCAACACAGCCAAATGAGCCAAAACAACCATGCATGTTCACACTCACTCCTAGGGTCAATTTTGAATCAGCTCGCCTATACAACTTATTTAAATTGAATTGTTTCAAACCATTGCCACTGAACCTGCCTGAAAGAAAAGTAGTCAAGTTGTGATGTAAATTTGCTGCATCCCGATCCCTTCATCCTTTTTAATCTTAACAGTAGAGGAAACGGGTGTAGCCACAGAATCGCATTGGTCATATGAGAACCAGGTCAGGTGGACTCCATTGAGTTTTATGCATACATCAACTATTTCACCCTCCAATTAGAATACTACTATAAAATCCCTGCTTTCATGAGTCCTAATAGATTTGTGATTTCAGTAAGTCCTTGACTTTTTTCAAACATTCTCGCGACTGTAGGATTTTCAACCAGTGAACATGATAAAATTGAATTTGAATGAGAACTGTAGTGAAATTTGCCCATTCTGTATCCATGTTATGTAAATTTCCTGTCTGGTTTCACCCACTCTGTAGATCTCGGTCCATCTGAAGGAAGGACAGGGCACAGATGGTCTGGCCACCTTGAAGAACAAACTTCAGCTTCACAGCCTTGTGGCCAAGCAGCTGTGTCAGAACATCTCTGGGAAGAACACCATCATCTTCACAGGGCCATCTATCACGAGCCTCAGCCTTTTCACCGAATTCAGCAAACAAGGTGCACAAACAGTGCTGTCATTGATCAATCTGTGTCATGATGGCTTTAAAACAAAAAAAAAGACTCCCTCCTCCATCATCTCGTTTTCTCCACCTTTTCTCTGTCGCGCCATTGATGCACAGATTGTAATTGTAATCACTTTTCCTCTCATCCCCGTCCTTTTTTCTATGTTTCTTTTATTTTAAAGATGGTTTGATTGTAGCATCATCAGTATGTCAGATGATAATACACGTCATTACAATGACATGTTGCAATTGTCATTTTTTTCATTTTTTTTGTTGATACTTTGGTTGATTTTTTTTTTCAATTTAACCTAATTTTTTTAAGAAGGCTTATATGCTTTCTGAGCTATTTTTTCTTCCCTGACATTGTGAGGATTACTTCCAGTTAATGTGGGAGACATGGGAGTCAGGTCTAACTGAATTATCAAAATCATGCAGGCAATATTTGATAAGAACTTTTTAAAAAATGCCTGAATTCCTTCAAACCTGTATGTACTCAGGCTTTCTAGCCAGGAGCCCAAAAAAGGGAGGAATTTGTTGCAAAAGTGAAAGGTTTGACAATAAAATGGCAAAAACGGCTGAAGAACAGTTTCTCTCCAAACTTAACTGGGAAATTACAGTTTTTTTACATTCCCTTTTTTTACGTAGGCTTTTGAACTAAACAGGACCAGAAACTTAAGCAAGGAGAGCGACACTAGAGCAAAGAGAGAAAAAGAACAAGACAAGAAGAGATGCAATCAATACTTTGTCTTTTTAATGAGGGGAGGCAACCAAAAGATGTTAAAAAAAGAAGAAGAAAAGAAAGTAGGAGAAGGCATTTTTCTTTCAAAATTTATCTGGCAGGATTAATTAGTAGAGTTAATTGCTTTGCATTATTCTGCTGCACTTGCTTTGCACACATGAACTACATAGATGGAAATCATTTTCCAAATTACAAGCATTAACATAGCAGCCGCGTTCAGCCACAATATTGCTTCGTTTCTGCTTATTTGGGTAAGAAAAAAAAGAGGGAGAGGTTCGAGTTGTGCAAGAGATGGACAGTTTTAACAGTTGTGTTGGTTTTTGTCCAATGTGGTGGATGCCTGCATGAAAACCAGTAGAATTATTTTCATTTAACTGGCTGATTATTTTATCAGTTGATATATTCCTTCTTAGTAAGTAATTTGTTATTTACCAAGTTTTGTATGTTATGTTTTGTATGTTAATAACTAAAAACAGTCATTGTAGTTTTCCAAAAGTCAAGCTGATGTATGCAAATCAGTTTTTCCACTGATCTTTTCAAAAGTTTGGTATTCTTTCTGCTATAAAAAGACACACCTGCTGTGTATGCAGGTCCAATCAAATGTTCCAGTCATATTTGTACAATTAAGAACATATCATATTGTTCTTTTCCAGATATCTTTTGCTGTGGTTTGCTGAGCACCAGGAAGAGCGACTGTACAGGATTACCCCAAAACATGTTGGTGTGTGGCTCCACACCAGCACAGCGGGGTCAGTCCCGCATGATGATGAAAGGCGGCATGTCCCTGATCAGCTGGTACAACAAGGGACATTTCAGGTTCCTCACCAACGCTTATTCACCAACAAAACAAGGTACATAAAAGGGTAACATCAACAAGGATAGCATCTCTACATGATTTTAAACAGATTTTACATGCAATTTAGAATCATGAGAAATTGGCACGTTGTTAAGCATTCCTGTCAGGGAAAATCAATGAGAACTTCTAATCCATGATAATCCATTTTCAGGAGGGGACAGGATCATGATATACTCCACTTCATGCAGCATAATCCACTCTCGAAGAAACTGTTTTGTTAGGTTTTAAACCTCGTTAAGGGCTGCAGCGTAAGTGTGTGCTCTGTGTAGGATGAGGGTGGAAGTGAGCTCTCAGATCAGTTATACTCACATCCAGTATTGATTTTCTTTTTATGCCCTGTGAGTATAACGGTGTGCAGATGTGTTTTTAAATCTGTGTATGAAGACCAAAATACTATCAGTACCACATTTTTTTATTATACAGCTTAAAGTAAAACTATTAAAAATGCATGATAGTTATGTAGATGATAATTGTCTCTGTCATCGATTTAAAAAGGTGCGGCGTGAGTTACAAATGAGCATAAACAGCGTGTTGTAGTTTGATTCCTTTCTCTAAACACACACACGTAGGAAAATTTCACCTTTTTCAAACTCACACCTGTACTGAAAAGATTCAAGTTTATCATCCGCTGAAGCTTGTTCAGATCCATATAGCACAAGCCACTCTGGACCTTGTGTACAGCTATTATCAGGGTGCTGTGAATGTAAAAGTAAGTATAATACTGTTACTGATTGTGGTGTTTGATTCCTTCAGTATTCTATATGAAGTTAATTATTTTGGTATACAGTCATGGACAATTTCAACATTTCCAGAACATCTCAAATGCTTCTACTTGTTTTTAGATTTGAATGGAAAGACCTAACTTGCACACAGGCTTCAGTACAAAAAGAGAGAAGGGTTCTCATAGAAATTTTAAAGTTTTTAACTCGTACTCTTAAAGCACAAACTTCAGATCAATTTTAGTGGGGAAAATCTTGCAATGCCCAACATCTAAAACCTAGAGGGCTGTGACCCTTTATGACCAGATTTGGACAACCCTGGTCTCCTGCTGCAGCAAGTACAATCCACCAAAATTACTTTTAAACTTCAATGAGAATATAGACTCCGCACACCAGAAATTAAACTTCCAGCAGTAACCCAGGTGCTCACACTCTTGAAATCCTGAAAGTCATCTCAGGGGGAATTTATTATGTCTCTCACTCTGTTTTTAACTGTGTGTTTGTGGCAGGAATGATCATTAAGAGGAAAAGTGGGGAGATCCCGTGCCCCTTGGCTGTTGAGGCGTTTGCGGCGCACCTGAGCTACATCTGCAAATATGATGACAAGTACAGCAAGTATGTGCAGCATTGAGAAAGCCACATTCAATTCCAGACAATACAATTGTTTGAAGCCTGAATCATTTTTGAAATAGGAAATGTGTTTTTAGACAAAACACACTCATAGTTTCTGCTTCCACGTGTACAGACCAAGTCTGACTTTGAGTATGTAAAGTTTTTCTCTTCTTCCTCAAATTTTAGTTTGGACAGTTTTGTTTAAGCATTCCTGGAATCTGGAAGGGAATACGTATTTCACAAACCAAATATAGGAGCTCTTGTTTGTTTTTTTATGGAGGAACAAAAAGAAAAAAACTCAATGATGGATTATGTGTGTCCTTGCAGGCCGACTGCTGTTTAGACATCTGCGGACAAGCCCAAACTGTTCCCACCTTCTGCCCTTTAAAGAAGAGCTGAAGTTATATCTGACCAGTTGATTGCGCAATTATCAAAATAGTTGTCAATCATTTAATTCATCTACCAAAAAGATATATCTTAATCCTCTGGTTCTATTTTATCCATTCATAATAGTCTCTCTTTTTACTCTTGCTCTAACATAAAGAAAGTACTAGATATTAATTGCTCTTAAAACCAAAGTTTTGGTCAATTTTCAGTCGTAACTTAAAATCTTTGAATAGAAACCATGGAATAAACAACCGATTTTCTCACACAGGTACTTTATCTTCCATAAACCCAACAAGACCTGGCAGCAGGTGTTCTGGTTGAGCATCAGCATCGCCATCAACAATGCGTACATCCTCTACAAGATGTCTGACGCCTACACAGTCAAACGCTACAGCCGAGCACAGTTTGGAGAGAGACTGGTCAGAGAGCTGCTCGATCTGGACGACTGCTCCCCCACGCAGTGAGGAGGAGGAGGAGCAGCGCAGAGCAAAAAAAACACACAAACACAATCCCCACACATTCATTTGCACTCGGCTGTACAGACTCTTCAAATCTGTGTCTATGTGATAACACTGAAGCAGTGCCAAGCCCTTGTCTCGCCTCATGTGGTTGTTTATTTTCCTCTTTTTTTCTCTCTCTCTCTCTCTCTGGTGGCCCTGTAAATATTCACTAACACAACTCCACACTACACAATAATTATGAGCCATGGGACAATTCACCTGCCTCAACTGCAACTATTAACCAGATAGATTTACAAAAGATTTGTCAGCAGGAGCTGTTTTACAAGCAGAGGTGGAGGAAGGAATGACAAAACCAGGAAGGTTTCACTCTTAAATGATGTCAGCTTCAAGTTTTATCTCAGATCAAAGAATGAAGTTAGTCAAAATGAGCCTGAGCATTATATCTGCGAAGGTGGAAAGGCTACATGTAGCTCAGTATTAACACTCTGCAAAAGCTCCTGATGCTGTAACAAAATCTTTGTAAATGGGACACTCTGCATGCATCAAGAATCTGGATTGTGATGTTCTCTTGTTCGGTGTGAAAATGATTTCTGCTCCAGGAGAGCCTTGCAAATTTGTGTGTGTGTGTGTGTATGTGTTTAGTCAGTTGAACTGCCATTCGTGTGTGGGACGTTGAGGATGTAAATGTATGGCACCTGTGATCCAAATGTGTTGTGTTGCTGCGTATTGCCTTTGCTAGAAGACTTATGAGTTGGCATATATAGCCACACACTGCAGTGTGTCACCGATTGCAGCTTCCTGCATAAGCCTGCAAAAAAAAAAAAAAGCCCAAAAGAGAAAGTTTTAAAGCCCCTTTTCATTTTCCTTAAAAATTTTTATGAACTCTCGATAACGCCAAATAACACTTAAAAGGCAACTATTAGTTAATGCTCAGAATCACACTTTAATGTTAAAGTTTTTAGAGTTTAACTCATAAAATTTGTTTAATCAGAACAGCATTGGCCCATCCACCCAGTTCCAAACACAATGATACATCTTTTTATTAGGTTTGAAATGAGGTTTTATCTTAAACATCTTAAACAACAACTCTCAGTAAATGCCATGTACAAATGGCAGTAAAACTCACCAGATTTTCCTGTTTCATTACAGTTAACTATACTACTTCTCTATGGATGGAAGAACACATCCAAGTTCTCCAGTGTTGCTAGGCAACAAATACAGTCAAGGCTAGTTGGATGGGGTGTGGATAGTAATTGTGTGTTAAGATTTACTGGAGGAGCTGGGTGGAAACCGATTACATTGTAGATGAAAGGCTTTGAGACCTGCTTTAACACCGATGTGAAATAACTTAAATAATTCATTAAAAAAAGAGGATGTTCTGTTTTATAACTAAGAGTATTTTATAGTAACAATACCAGTGTGTGAGCATATCATCCATCAGTTTTAAGGAAAATCGGCTCCTTTTCCAAACCATAACTGCAACACACTGCTGTCTGTGGCTTAAAGAAGGGCTCCTTTGTTTTGCTGAACATGGTATGCAGTCAACATATTGTTGTCATGCTGGAATCATGTAATGAAGATTTTATGTGAAAAGTTGTGCCACGTGTTCGCTCTATCGGCATGGTTTGATATGTGAGTACATATTACAATAATATGACAGCATTTGTTGAGTGATTTTCTGGCAGAACTCATGCACTTTTTGTCCCCCATCAGTCTTGCACTTTGAGAGCTGTAAAGTTAGCAACATGTTTATCAGATAATCCTTTTAGTTTTGACTAGAAATAGAATGATACACACTGCTCTTATAGATCAGATCTGTAAATATTAGTAGATAAATGAGATGGATAATATATATAAAAGTACACTGATGAAATAAGACTGAAAAATTAATGACTATAACCAAAACAAAGAGGATTTACACTGTAGATTTAGAGTGCAAGTATGCCTGTGTGTTTTGTTTACGAATCATAGTGAAAATATGTTCTTAATCACTCTGTTACTAAGACTAAAGATTGTGATTTTTTTTTCTTTTTTTATCTTTTCACTAATCCAAAGCATTGTTGTCGCTGTTACTCTTGTGTGTGTGAACCCCTGAATGTTGTGATGTTTAATCACTACTCACTTCCAGCTAACACTGTTTATCCAAGGAGGCACTTCATGTCATGTCACATGTTTGTCAACTCATTATTTTAATACAATATTTGATATTTGAACACATCACATATTTGTCATGACACTTCATCTTCAGCTCACTGCAGCAAATTGACGTGAAAAATGAAAAGTGCAAAAAATATTTTAATGCACCTTCTCAGTTTGTATATAATAATTTAAAAATGCATTAAATTTGTAAAGAAGCCTAAAGATTCCTCCAAATTGTTGAACCATGAAACATTTTCGGGTTTATTTGACTTTTTCAACAAGCAAATTCCCAATATTGACATTATAGTCATGAAGGAAGGTGCACATTAGATCAGATTTTTCTATCCATCCATTCATTTTCTTTACCTGCTAATTTCAATGGAGGTTCACAGGGATGTTGGAGCCTATCCCAGCTGCTGTTAGGCAAGAGGCAGGGTACACCCTGGATGGGGTTGCCTGTCCATCAAAGAGAAACAAACAACAATTCACAGTCACTGCTTGGAAGAATTTAAAAACACCAAATAACCTAAAGAGCATGCTTTTGAACCTTAGAGGGGGATGCTGGAATACCTGGAGAGAGCCCATACTTGCACAGGGAGAACATACAAACTCCATACAGTAAGACCCCAGTCAAACCAGGCACCTTCTTTCAGTGAGGCAGCAGTGCTAACCACCACACCACCGAGCAGCTCATAGATCGTATTTTTCTGTTGAATTTGGAAAGCAAGCTAGACTCTTTCTAAAAAAATGTTTGGGGTTAGTTGAGGGGAAGTTCGAGCTTTTGACTATTTGTACCTATTATGCATTTGTGATTACACAACTTTAATGTCACAGTGTACTGACACACAATACTGCAACTAGTTATAATTGTTCTCTATTTGGTTGCTCCTGAATTAGGCCTTAGTTGTGAACCATGCATTTTTCTTTTTTAATATATGTTTCTTATTTCCATAAATAACAGGATAAGTTCCAAGCATTTAACTTTAAAAGTATCAATGAATAGTTCCCAAATCAAAGAAAAATGCTAGAACAACTCAGTTCACTGGCCAAAGCCTAATTTTGCCTCCCTTTTTTTATTTTTTTAGATTAATACTTCACCTCTCATCCAAATTTGATTAAACTGGGCTTGGGAGCATATGGATTATATTGCTGACAGCAGTGAAAACATATTCAGAAATGTCATATGCAAGAATCCATCATGTTAAAGTCCAAAGAAACCATTTTCTCCACTGAGACTCACCTCATTTGGCCTTAATGTAATCATGTTTGAGGCAAGGCATGTTGCAGTTTGAGGAAGGGTTTATGGATGTAATCTCAGTGAAGCAGCACTGGAGGAGGCAAGTTGGAGGAGAGTGAATCCACCAGAAAAAAGTCTAATCTAGGCCTGCATCACACATTTTTAAAGTTAAATGTACTTTACCAATTTGTTTAAAGTTAAATGTACTTTACCGAGTATCTTAAAGCAAACATTTTTCCTCCAAGATGCATCATGGGCATAAAAATCATCAAGTCTATAGCTGATGCAGATGCCACTGACCAAGGATGCAAGACATCCACTGGTCAGGTTTTCTATAGAGCTTCTATCACTCTGCTCAGAACACAAAAGAGGAAATATCATTCACCAGGGACTCTGCAAAGCTGTGGTTGCTTGGCAACAAATTATATGAATATAAGAGGCAGGAAAAAGGAGCAGTCTTTGAAGTTTTTCAGCCCTCTGTGAAAAATGATCACTCCAGTTGTAGAAAGACAACTGAAGCAGTAATATCTTGTTTTCATCATTTTCATGCCTCCTATTCATCAACTTTCAGCAGAGATAATCCTCCTTTTATGCTTTTACTCTTTAGTTAATTAAGGGGATATGTTGTATTGGAGCCCACACAGATCATAAGATATTATAAATTCTCAGGTTGATCTACAGTAGGATGGGATTATAAACAGAAATCTCTTTCAGCCATTCAGTTAAGCCCACTCTATTAATCAAATACGTAAAATGTATTTCTACAGTGCCTTTTCTTCTCAGTTATTCCTGTCTTTGCAGTGGTTCAGTACAATTGATGTCTTGAAACTGAGTTTATGTGATTGACTTTAACTGAAAAGGTATTTTTTGGGGGGAGGAAAAAATGTAAAAATCTTTTCTTGCATGTTTTGAACAACAGATTTGAGAAATGAATTGTCACTTCTGCAAAGGAAATTTAGACACTTGGAATGTTTTATGCTACCATATTTCCTCTTTCCATTGCTGTACTGACTCAGCTTCTGTAACATTATACTTGGAGTCTATAAAAGCACTAAACGGCCTTGATAGACTTACTTGTACACGATCCAACTGGTGTTTCATTTCAGTTTTCATGGGTAGACTACTATGTAGAAGCCAGAAATTTCAATAACCTACTGCCAGATACATCAAAAGTTAATTTCACAAAAATCAAAAATTTAATGTAAAATGTACACTAGAATAGAAATATCACTTGGATGAGTCTCTGTTTAATCCTAGCTGTATAAACTCCATTTATGCTCATTTGTGGGACAGAAGAAGATGCAAGGGTTATATTTCACTTTAATCTACATATGTCTGCTAACTACATAGGGATGCCAATCAGACTCAACTGAAATGTAGTTGTGAAAATGATATCCGTGTTTTTGATGTAATCTGTGTGTCATTGTGGCGTCTCAGTAAGGTGCTTAACAAATATGTCATCACAGGTGAGACAGTTGTCTTATAAATGTCAATAACTAGCTTTGGATTAGTTCAAATGTTTGACCTCAGGGCTTCACATACATCGGCTGTACTACAAATTGATTTATGAAAATAACATTTAAAGTGTATTATTTCTATGACCTTGTCAGGTGCTCTTACGCCACTGTATACAGAAGTGTTGAATTTGATCTGCTATTGTTTTAGGAGTTGAAAATTGGTCAGTAAGAGTTGTAAAACTAGAAATGCCATCAAGTGTTACCAGCTAAAATTGTCAGGCATCAAATAGTGGCAACATTTGTTATTCCGAACAGCAACGGTGGCATTGGAGTGTGGAATTACTGTGGGCTTAAGTCTTATCTAGCTTCACAGAGGTGTGTATGTGCATGAATTGTCAAAGTCTGTTGAAATATTGGACCAAATAACTGTGTGTGGTGACTAATTGAACAAGGTTGTTGTGTAAGTGTGAAATCATTAAAATTTAGCACTTGTTGGTGTCCCATTTTAGAGTTGGAGATTTTTATTACTGAGTAACAAATACGTTGAAATCACACAAAAAAAAGCCCTGACTATTATGTGTATTTTGATATTTTTTTTGTTTTTTAATTTGAGAATAGAGGGTGTCTTTAGTCTTCCAATTATTCAATTGATTTTCTGCTAAAAAACTAAAAGGCCACTTTTATGCCAAAGCATTTCTATTTAAAGACGGGGTGTATGAAAGTTACAAGAAAGTGTGAATGTGCATATCAAATCTAATTTTGGTCATTCCCTTTCACAGTTCCCCCTTAAGATCCATAAAAGTTGCACTCTTTATAAGGTAAACCCCTGTATGATCCATCAAGTTAAATCTTTTTGTTCTAAATTTAGCAAATCACAGAAAACAAATTAAAATGCAACTGAAGAAACAAAAAGAATAAATATGAAGGATCTGGCCTGCCTTTCTGACTTCAGGTCACTTTTGATCATGTAATCACTGTCCTTTGCTAAATTAAATCCACTTAGTCACTCATGTAGTGAAGCTACAATGTAAAATTAGTTTTATGAATTCAGTTTTGGCTTTTCTCTCTCTTTTTTTTGGCATTTTAACATTGAAATAAGATCTGTAACATTACGTTTTCCCAAGCATCTGGCTGTGGTGGCATTTTACCTCCAGCCCTAAAGTAATCAAACCTGTAGTTCAACTTGCTACACTGAGAACTTATAGCTGAGATAGGATGGGATTGGGCCACATGCCATTTCTCAGCTTTTTTTTAACAACTGTATGAGCTGTAAAACAAAGGCCTGACTGCTATATATGACTCCCTCTGTTAACTTGTGCACATACCCAGCTTCTTTCACCATGCCATGAACTGATATTATTGTGCATTTTGTGTGCAGACTGTTCTTTCCTGTATGTATTTTGCTTTTGGTTTCAAAAGTCAGCGTAGCTTCAAATGAGCATATCACATGGATCCATCTTTGCTTTCGTTCACCTCTAATTAAAGCTTTGTACATTTCCCACCATTTTACACAACAGAATCTAATAAATGTTGCTAATTTGGAAAACCTGCCCTGTTGAGAGACTTATTGTTTTGATGGGTGGCATTTCATTTGCTGAACTTCAACTACCAAGAGAAACAAAATTGGAGTATTTCACCATTTTACCAATTCCCATAAAATACCTGCAGAGAGTTTGGCTTAATACTAAACATATAATCATAAGAGCAATTCTAATGGAATAATGTGTAAAAATGTTCAAAACAAAATGCAAAAGTTGAAAGTGAGACATTTTATTGTTTCATGAAAAGTATTCACTCATTTTGAATTTGATGGCAGCAGCATATGTCAAACAAGTTAAGACACAAAAGACTGGAAAAGTAAGAGGTGCCAAAAAAAAAACAGATGGGGGATAACATGTTGCAACTAATTAGGTTAAATGGCAATGGGTCAGTAACACAAATAGGTATAAAAGAGCACCTTGGACAGGCAGAGTCTCTTGAAAGAAAAGATCTGCAGATGTTCTTCCAGCTGCAGAAAACTCTACAAATTGTGGAGGAATTTCGGGATATTGTTCCTCAATGTAAAATTGCAACGACTTTGGATTTTTCAAATCTAAAGTACATAATGTCATCAACAGATTCATAGAATCTGAGGGCATCTCTGTGCACAAGAGAGATATGTAAAAATCATTATTAGATACCCATAATCTTTGGACCCTCAGGTTGTAGTGCATTAAAAACGGAAATTTCCAGCACCAACTGTCAGTTCACTGTGCCACCCACAGATACAGGTTAAAACTCTACCATACAAAGAGGATGTCATATGTGAATATGGTCAGGTAAAGCCAATGTGTTTTCAAGGCCAATGCTTATTCAAAATGGACTAAGGTAAATTGGAAAACTGTGTTGTGGCCAGATGAAGTGGAATTGTACATCTAAAAATTAAAAATCAGATCTACCAGATCAACTTCTTGACTTGTTATCAATGCTCAGTTCAAAAGCCTGTATCTCTCAGGGTTTGGGGGTGCATTAGGGTATATGGAATTGGCAATTTGCACATCTGGAAAGGCAGCATCAATGCTGAAAGATGTACACAGATTTTAGAGTAACACACTTCCTTTCAGATTCAGCTTCCAGTTTCTTTAGTTCCCAAATCTTTACAGATTGTTTTTATAAGAGGGGATGCTACACAGTGGTGAATATGGCATTTTAAGATTAACTAATTCAAAATTTCTCACTTTTTACATCTATGTTTTTCTGCCCTATTTTGAATCAAATTTATGAGATTTGCAAATAATTACAGTCATCGTTTCTCTGCAATTCACACATCATCACAACTTTTTTTTGGAATTGGGGTTTTGATGTGGTTCATTCAGTCTTCATCTGAAGATTTAATAATAGCATTTAGTTTTTAACATTTCATTAGAACTGTTTCAATTGGTTGACAGAGAAATTCATTACTTCTATATGTGCTAGTGAACTCATTCAAAACTCTAAAGCAGTGGTTCCCAAACTGTGGGTCGGGACCCCCGTGGGGGTCGTAAGATCATTTCAGGGGGTTGCCAGATAATTTTTAAAAATATATACCTACATTTATCAAAAAAATAATCAAACCATTAATGCAGAGAAATCTAAAATTAGCTTGATTTTTAAAAACATAAATCTGCATTAATCCTCCCTATTTAAGAAGATTCTGACAGTTTTCAAGCCTTACATTTAGAGGATCCTACAGGGTGACCCATCTGATATCATACAATTAATAACTGCTGCAACGCAAGGGGGGGGGGGGCGCGTCGCGAACGTCAAAGTATGTTATCTTGGGGGTCGTGGCTCAAAAAGTTTGGGAACCCCTGCTCTAAAACATTTAAGTGGAGCCAGTCAGTGCTTTCCCTGGAAATTCTCTCATAAATTGCTCAAAAAGAGGTTGCTGTCATGAATTCCTGGCAGACAATGTTAGAGTGGAGAGACAAGGAATGGAAGCAAGAATGAAAAGTTTCTCCTTCTCTGGGTGCTAATGAAAGAATATCTTCCACACATCAGCCAGACAGCATTTGAAATGTCTGCTATAAAAGGCAAAGGCAACAAGAAGAATCCCACAAACAGAGCACAGACCTTTACACATGCCCCAAAAAGTTTATACTATACAGTAATTTTAGTCAAACAGGAAAAACAATATTTCAACTACCACCCCAAGTATGCATTATGGCAGTTAATGCAGTGCTCTGTGAAGGCAATAAATAATGTAAATTTTCAATTTTTATTGACAACTTAATGGACATGTTTATATTTAAAGATTTCACTGTGTTGTGTTCAGTCAGATAACACAGAGATTCAGGGCTTCTTAGAGGCATTTTTGAAATTCATTTCAGAATTATAAAACTGAAAAAACTCTTCGGAAACTATTCAGACAATTGAGGAAAGCTCTTCGTGTTATTTGATTTTTTGCAAAAACCAAAGCCAAAAGGAACTGATGGCCTTGTAAAATGTAGATGTAATACAAGGCCAATCCAGTAGGGGACAGCAAAACACAATTTCCCCCTTTCCTGTGACCATCAGCCCATTGATCACCACTGAAGATAAATGGATTATAACTGGCCTGAGCACCAATGTGAGACTCTGTAATCAAATCATTTTTGCCCCTTATTGATGACATGCTCCATAACAGACTGTCTGGCTGACCTCCTAAAACTGGAAGTGACTGAACGTCCAGGAAGAAGTGGTTTGGCGAAAGTAGTGGCATGTTTTCCCATCTGCAGAGAACAAGAAGCTTTCAAGGAAAATATTATTTCGGCCTCCGACTGTGTGTGGTGAGGCATAAGTGCATGTGTGTGTAGCAAGTGATGGAGAATGAAGCAGCCCTGACTCTCTCCCATGTCAGAAAGCAAGAATCATAATGACTTATACAGAACTGAGGAGCTTGTGGAGAGGTTACACAATTGAAACGTCAATAGAAGCGAGCGCTGTGAGGCAGCTTGTCTCTAGGGTTCACACAACCACCAACAGCTCCCAGTGGCTGATAAACAGGAGAAGGGTAATTAGTGGGGGTGCAGACTGATGGAAGGTCACACTTCAGCGAAAGTGTTAGTGGTACCACCCAAACTTGTTACAACAAGCTTATTACTGTAAGTTTAAATCTACAATTGTAGGAACAGTTTTTATCATGTTATTCTCCTCTGCAGGTTTTTTCTAAAAGTAAAAAAAGGTAGCAGAGCAAACCACTGAGCAGGAATGTTCACAAACTGTTAAGCTACATTCAGCTTAATGCTACATTCAGAATTATGAATACTGGCATTCACACATTAAAATACAAAAGATATACATGTTTGTGTTGAATCGCCTATTTCAGAACACCAATGTTTGTATGATTAAATCTAGAAAGTTTTCTGACCCTCATAAGTTTCCCATGCCTTTTGTTTCTAACTCATATGGATTGTTTTATTATATTCTTTTCTTCATTTGTCAGTAAAATACTCCTCAATGACAAAGAAAAAGAAAAAAAACAGTTTTTTTTTCTTTTTATTGTATCATCAACATTGTGCTATGCGAAATTTCACCATCCAGTCGACATCAGCATTCTGTCAAGTTTGGAGCCAAGATGACCCATTAGTCTAACAAGTTTTGAGCAAATAAAAAAAGCTGACTGACTATCTGCATGTGGATGCTATCTAATGCCAAAGGCACAAAAATATCACTTAAAGGAGTCAAAGAACAGAGCTCTGAGGGACACCATTAGACAGTAGAGAAGTGTCAGAAACATTTTTTTTGTTACTCAATTCCAACTTTGAATTGTCCTGAAATCAAAGAAAGAGCACCAAGAGCAAAATATTTTTTCCTCAATCAATCAGCTTTACCTATATTGTTTTAATCACAAACATAAATATATATATATATATATATATATATATATATATATATATTTACCATTAGCCTACCTAAAGGAGGG
>JBBBVU010000017.1:18573273-18589427 GCA_037177055.1 Atherinosoma microstoma
ATGAAGACATAAAGCATGTGAGAAAACAAGAGGCAGCCATTAGCTGTTTGGTCAGGGAGGTGTTCTGTACAGTCCAACAGTTTACAGTGAGCAAACAGCTATGATTAAGTTGTAGACCTCATGGACGCTTTTCTTTCTTCATGAATCATGATAAGAACTCACAGAGAGACCGTTGCATCCACACATAAAGTGTGAAAGAAAAAGGTTTTTGTTGTATCCTCTGAAGGCCCTCTCAGGGTGTCACCGTGAGTGTTTTCCAGGCACAAAATTATTTTTCCCTGATACAAAGAAATGGTTTTGTCCTTTGAATGCAATTTATATGCATTGGGGAGTATCTGTAATGGTGTGACTCAATGTTGTGATAAATCTAACAAAACAGATAAGTCACCGGAATTTTGTGGCTTGACTGTCAAGTTACCAGAAACTGTGATCTGTGAGTATCATGCTGATTTATGGTATCTAGATTTGTCATCTTATTCTTATTATGATGAATGATATTGGAACTCCCTGACAACTGATAGTACACTTGTGTTTATATTTCAAACAGAGGGGGGTACTAAATTGAAAAACTAAATCAAAAAACCAACGTACAAATGAAGCAAGACTTCAGCAGCAGCTGAAACATCTTTGAATAATTTGCTCTTAAGGTATTTTATTTCAGAATGAGAGATTATTGAGTTACTACAGTCATGAAAAATAACTCTGCTTTGCCAAGAATGTATTTCAGTTGCTGCACTGTCTGCTGACCCATGTTATTCTATATGATATGGTTGATGTCAGAGAAGGATGGTTCCTCTGGGACCAGAAAGAAAAGAAAGAGCTTTAGACCCCTTCAATGAGGACTAAATTGCAATTTAGTTTTACTGCTTTGTCCGCTCCTACTGTGCTTTTGATGTTTGGAAGGGATTGTTCATTTGTCCAAATCGATCTGAAACAATCCACACATTCATCCTGGCATCTAAACCATTTACACTCAATGCAGAAGGAGTGGTAAGTGCTAGGAGCAACTTCACATGTAGTATAAGGGAGTATGCACTTTAGAGTATTCTTTCTGTATCTTTGAATATAGCAAACTTTCTTTTTAAAGAAATCATATTTATCTCCCAGTTTCTGCCTTTTTATCTATATCAATATTTTTTTCCATTCAGAAAACATTGGTCAGTGGCATTGCTGAATGTATTTTAACACTGAAAATCCCCCCCCCAAAAGATCTGTTGCAACATTGAGGTCTAGATCCAGGAGAATTTCCCGCTTCGGCATATTCTGTTGCTTTAAAGTGCCCATCAGGTACAGAGCACAATGTAGACTACAGTACAAAGCAGCTTCATTTTAGTTTGCTTTTAGCATCACAGATCAAACAGTTGTGCTCCGGTAGAATTTATCTTGGCCGAGTGAGGATGCCTTTGAGGTCATTCCAATACAAATATAGTAATATGAACCATGTGAGGACAACATTAACAGGTAGGAAACATACACTTTTTTCCTATTGTTGCTTTGATGTGGACAAAATCTGCTCATTCCACCCTTTGTGACAGTATCAAGATTAAGGCTTAATAAATACATAACAGGTTGGTCTCACGTTGCATGAATACCATCCTTTGCAAAAACAGGCAAAGTAAAATGTTCCCATCTTGCAATTTCTGCTCCTCTGTTGTGACACTACATTTTTCTTTACATGTGCAGCAATGTCCCTCTTACATGTTTCCTTGTAAGACTGGGCTGTTTTAAGAAAATGTCATGAGTTGGGCGGGTGCCTGACCTTGCCATAAAAGCGACAATACTTTTCTTTCTTTCTTGTTTTTGCAGGTAATGACATAAACGGGAACTCCAAAAGTTTCACTGAAGTGGTGTCGTCCTCATCGCCACCTGAGGCAGAACTCATTAACATTGTTACTAACACCGTTGGAGGAGGAGCCTGTTACTTTCTCCAGTGGAAGCATGTAATTTGTAACACACCACACGCCTCTGGAACAGAACAGAAAGAATGTCGACAGCAAGGAAAAATACACAACTGGACATGGCTTAAATGTGTCATTCAACACAACATACTTAACTTTGGATCTCCTAAATTAAAAAGTAAGATCAGCTGAATCGAACGATCACAACATATCATCCAGCTTGTACTTAAAAAACTGTTGGGGAAAAAAAAAAGGAAAGCACACAGTTTAAGTTTGTTATGACTAGTCCAGTCAAACAGGTTCTGGCCTCAATAGGATTTGGCAGGATGGCCCTTTTTAAAAGATGGGGCAAAACCTCAGAAACCATTCTCATAAACTTATCATTTCTCTTCATCTGCTTTACTGTCTAACATAGGGCTATTCAACTCTCGCCCTCGAGGGCCCCAATCCTGCAGGTTTTAGATGTTTCACTGCTTCAACATATTTGACTCAAATGAATGGGTCATTGTGTAGAACTAGACAACAAGCTGTTGAATTCATTCTTCTTAATCAGGTGTGTTGAAGCTGGGAAGCACCTTAAACCTGCCGAACAATGGCCCTCAAGGGCCAGAGTTGAGCCCTGGTCTAACAAATCGGTGTAATCTAAGGCAGTACATGGGAATCCAGGTCTGCATGCATGTAGTTGAGCCTAATATTTCACACAAAGACAAGCACTGATGGCAGAGAGGTATCATGCAAGATGCTGGCCAATGGTGGCAGTTTTGATCCTTGAGCTCCGGCTGCACCTTCAGAATGACAGCTACGCTCTAAAAGTGGTTTCCTGTGTGAGACATGAAGGGGTAGTCCTCATCCAGAGAACTACTACAGCTTACATCAGTAGCCACTGCAAGGCTCTGATATTTGATTTCAAACCTCTAACATTTTCCAACTACTGACCAGTTCACCTGAGGCAACATTTTTTAAAACAAATGCAATATCTTGCAGTGAAATCCTCCTCAGTTTCTGATATTATCTTTAACTTTGAGTCAGCATGTCAGCTGTTACGGTATCTTTTCAATCTTTGATAACAACATGTTCTATTCTGAGAATATTGGGAAGAGTTGATTTTGGATGGAGTTGCATATGTGTGTTTAAGTGTGTGTCTGTGTGTATCTGGTTTCCCCGTGGTCACTCTATTGGTCTTCTGAGTGGGTGGTCTGTTCCAAGAGAGGTGCACTGGAAACTTTATACCAACATGCACAAACACACTCGCACACACACAAAGGGAAACTGGGAATCACACCAACGCAGCACAGCAGAGGGTGGAGCAGGCAGGAGCCTTCTTCCAGATGTGTGACATTAATTTAGTTGATCCAAAACATGAACCGGTAGCTCCCACTCACTCATCACCACTGTGTATGTGTAAGCATGTGTGTCTGTATATGTGACAGTCATTCTACTATTCTTAATCCTGCATATTAAAAAAACAAAAAAAAAACATAGTCTTTATTTTCTGTAAAAAAAAAAAGGTATAAAGAGGTTTTTGACAAACAAGAAGCAACTTGAAATCAAATCTCTCCTCATGAGTTTTAGTTCAAGGAAAAGAAGGAGCAGAGGCCTTGAGCGATAAAGGTGCATGATTTAAAAGGAGGGAAAAGATGAGGAGTGGAGCAGGTTATGAGAACAGTCTTCTCCCTGACCTACGGAGCAGCGCCCCTGGACTTTCATACAATACTTTCCACCGGGAATCAGAGGGGGATACGGTGCATGGAAAGACTAAGAAAGAAAGAAAAAAATTAAATCAAATAAGAAGAGCGGAGGAGGAGACGGAGAAAAGATGTAGGAGGACGGAAGTGGTTGATTGAGTCCCCCAAGAGATTCTTTTGTTTAGATTGTTCTGCATTTCACTTCTTTCACTCTCTCCCCTCCGCCTCCTTCTTTTCTGACATCTGAGGTAGATTACAACAGAGACCCCGGGTCACATTTATGACTTAAACCAAGAACATATGGTGTTTTGTGCATGTTTGAACGTCCATTTCAATACAGTGGGATTCCCCTCCGGTCCCCCGAGTGGTGGTCAGATTTATTTTCTTGTCCATTGTCTCTTGCTGGGATATCAAAGGACTATTGTTTGTTGATCAGCAAGGGTGCTGCAGGTTACTTGCAGATCCTGGATGAGAGCACTTTGCCTCTCCTCCACATCTTCCCTTCTTATCTCGCTTTCCTTGAACTGACTTTTAAAGTATGTCGGCTCTACCGCAGAAAATCCCCAAAACAGGATATACAGTTGCGCGGAAAAAATGTTTAGATGTTAAAAAGATTAAGTGTGGTTATGTGTCGTTTGTTTTATTTAAGCCTTGACGAGGCTTGGTTTAATGTGCTCCTCACTTTCTATCTGCACAGCATGCCTTTGCTTTGATGTAAAAACTTGTGTAGAAAACACTAACTATAGTACATATTTGAATCACTGTTGCACATCAGCAGGTGAAAGAAGGAATCTCATCTCCCATTCATTGCAGTACAAACACACATCTGTAAAAGTGTCAGTTGATTTTATTAGCATCAGCTTCACTCAGTTGAAGAAAAACAACTTTTGTCTTTGGAACGTTTATCATGGAAGAAAAAAAAACTACAAAAGAAGAAGGTAGAACAATATACAAAACAATGGCATCAAAATAGTCTTGACAAAAATAAAGGGGAAAAAAAGGCTCAAATATTTTGGGATGCGGGGCACTTTCTCATTTTTCTTTTGCCCCATTGTTTACAAAATAACAAAAGGGGGGAAAAACAAAAGTATTTACAGTGCATATATTTACATTAAGGCTTTTTTGCAGAGGGGAAAAGGACAATTGATCTGATACAGCCCCCGCTTCTACACAATCAAATAAATAGTCAGATTTACCATGTTACATAACAGTGCTATATTGTCTTTATGCTACCTGCAGTGAATGAACAAACACAGTAAGAGTTGCAGTGTAAAGGGAAAAAATATCACACCATCAAATGGACACCTTAAATGTGTATTAAAGGACAGGTACACACTCTGTCCTGACTCATGGCACTCATGTATGCAACATAACCCATTAAGACCAAAGGTAACAAAGCTGGTAAATAATATTCAAACCTGATGAGTTGTCAGCACCTCTAAAGGGCGCTAATCATCAAAACAAAAGTCCTCTTTAAGCCCTCAAAATGGGTTTTATTTACCGTTTTGTGACTTCAGAGGCAGAGAAATATACTTTTTTTTATTTTTTTTTTTACTTTTACCATTTTTAAAAGGCATTTAAGAAATCTTTCAGGTTTTAGGAGGTGGTGTTTGTGCACTGGTTTTAGAATGTGTTATTAAAAAGGCACCAAAGGTCTTAATGGGTTAATAGAGTTTATGGTTTGAGATCAGCTCATTTTGATTTCTATCGTGCTAAATTACTGTGCAAAAGTCTTGAGCCACTGTCCAGTTCTTTAAACATTGCAAGAAAAATGTAATTCTTTGCCAAATTGTCAATTTTGTGTTGAAAATACAGCTTCATCTTCTGGGTTAGATGCCTATTCTTTACTTCAATGATTCATATATAAATGTAAGATAACTTAAACAAAAAACATGTTCCTCTGATAATGGTAAGGTTCAAGGATTAGACTGAAAACGAGTGAAAAAGAACAACTTTGAAAGGCCTTTAGGAAATCCTGGAGAACAATTGCTAAAGACCACTTTAAAAGACTGCAAGAAAGTCTGGATCCTTGGAAGCCAACTATAAAGAAACAAGGGCTGGTGCTAGACTTCTGCACAGGATTCTAAGTCCTTGGAGGGATTTGAATGGAAGTGATGAGGGCCTGAATTCATGTTCTGTGTAAAAACAAAGTTAAACTAAAGTTACAAAAAACTAATAATACAATCACATGTGTACCTCACCAACAAATTTTTCTGTCCTTTAACAAAGCATCCATGTTGGTTTGATTGATTAAACCAAGTGGCAAGTTATCTGTCAGAGAAGGAAACACCCTCGGAGAAAGGACTGACTGTCACTCTTGTACAAAAGTTCCACACAATGTCAGGATGTCTGAAGTGGCCAGAGCTGAGCTGTTTCGTTACAACAATGAGAAACATCAGAATTTTAAAGGTGCCCCCCTCCCCTCAGCTGAGTTCAGAGATTTGATAGATTAGGAAATTAAAACAGCACCATATGTGTTTAAAAGAATCACCCACATCCATTACAGCTCTGTTACCACAAAACAGAAACATATGAACCAGAGGCACTTAATAAGGTATCGATGATGATGATGATGATGATACTTTGGTTAAAACATTTAAAGAAGTAAACCGTTTGATGGAAAATCTGTACAGAAATATTATTTTGATCAAATCAGTCGTTTTTTGTTACTGAAATTAACTTAGAAAATAACTGAGATTTCTAAGATGGGTTCTGCTTACATCTGTTTGGTTGGAAGTCCATCAAAAAGAGAACCTAAATAATTAATCACGTAATTGCTGCTCTTTAGCATCCATCCACGACCCTCCATCATCAGTCTATAAAATAAAAAAAACTTTCGCTCTCCATCTCCATCCTTCTTTTTTTCCCTGCTCTATCTTCCACATCTCCAGAGAAAGAAAGTCTTCAATTTTTAATATCTGAACAGCAATGACTTGTGTGGCAATCAGAGATCCAGTCCAGTGGTCATAATGATTGTTCCAGTGATGTTTGAAATACATAAAGGCTGAGAGATAATCACGTCTAGTGCAAACCTAAGGATTTTGGTTAAAAAAAAAATCCAATCTGGATATTCCAGTTATATAAACAAACAAACCAATAAGTAAACAAAGATTTTGCTTGGCTAGCTTTCATGAAGTTCTATATTACAATAAAGACAGATGATGTTTTAATGCTTTCATTCCAGTCACACACACAAAAAAAAAAGAGTCCAAACGGACTGGAAACACATTTAGGAGCTACCATTTTCTTTTTGTTTTCAGGTGTCTTCTTTGTCTTTGTCCAGATGAATCTAAACCAAATCCAGGTGGAGGTTAAGGGAGTGAGATGTGGCCACTTTCTTCCTACTTTACAGCCTCCTACTTTTCCCGCTCCGGGTCAAGAGCAACACGTTTGTTTGCTATCGTACTGATGTAACACGGGATTTGCAGCACCAGGAGGAAAAGTGATGTCAGTGAAACCGCTCCGCATCACACAATTTGTAATGGTGCAGCTGTGGGAGACGGAGTGAGTGCTTTGTGTGTTATGGTGGTGCTTGTACAGTATAACTTTTAGTGTGTGTGCAAATGCTGCTAGTTCTGGTGTCTCTTCATGTGAAGGGCGAGGTGGTCGGAGCGGGAGAAGGAGCGGGAGCAGACGGCACACTGGAAGGGTTTGGCGCCCGTGTGTTTCCGGTAGTGACGCGTCAGCTCGTCTGAACGAGCGAAGCGCCAGTCACAGCTGTCCCACGTACACCTGTACGGCTTCTCACCTGCAGGAGCGGAGACAGGAGACAGTCTTGAACTATGATTGCATAATCACAAGACCAGCAGTTGATGACAGAGCAGTGTTGGCTCATTATACACGATGAAAACGATTTTCATGAAAACACAAGATAATTCCCCGACTTAAAATGATTCATACACTTGGGTGGAGAAACTGGGACGACAGGCTTTACAACAGCATTTACTGTCACCACGCCGTCCCTCGCAGGCATTCATCAAAAAACTCCAACTTTAACGCTGCATAAGTTTCTCACGGCATCTCGTCTGTATTGTCTGCCTTAGTTTCTGCATATTTCTGTGATGGGCTTTGTCACACAGTCATCCCACGCCTGCAGCTGCAGGCATCTTCTGGAAAGGAGTGTGACCTCCATGCTTCGGGACGACTACTGTCTAAGGTCTAACACTCGACCGATGTACAACCACCTGTTAAAGATTTAGCTTTTCTGACCAGTAGACGAGTTTGTTAATCTGAATTAAAAACTATTTTGTCACTTACAGAATGCTATTTTAAAAAAAGGGGGGAAAAAAACAATACCAGTGCATCTTTCCAGAGGAATCACTAAGGGAAGGGGAAATCAGGAAAGTTGCTTAACAAAAGTAAGAATAGTTTGTTTCCAACTAAATACGATTCATTAAAAAAATTCATACCAGGTATTTAGCAAAAAACCCAGCAAGGTTTAACGCTGCTAAATGCAAAGCAAAATGGAGACTGATTTGCATTAGGTCAGATGAGGCCAACAAAATTATATTTAGTTCAGATGTGGTTCAGCAGGTTTACCGTGAACTTACCAAAAACAACTGCCAAGCGTGCAAAGCAAGGAGGTGGGAGTGTGATGATCTGGAGCTGCACAAACGTAAAAAGGTGCTGCAGAGTGGATCGATATTTGTAGCTAGCGCTATAAGTGCAATGTCTCTGTTGTAAATGCTGGTTTACGTGGTTACTTGTAGGCTGCCAAAACCACAGAAGAGCTCCTTAACATGGAAAAGGTGAAAGTATGTCACCTAACTTGAATCCAACACAACCCCTCTGGCAAAAAAGAATAGCTTAAAAAAAGAAAAAAAACCCTCTGAAGAAGGACAAGACATATGTTCATTAGTTTACGCAACACTGATATTCTCCTTCCAAGGAGGATCGAGTTTGTCATGAAAAACATATGGAGTGATTTTATTTTACAATAAACAAAAAATTCTACTTGTTGCATGTTGTGTAAGATGATTTGATATTTAAGTGATAATACACAGGGAGTGTGCTCACTTCTGTTCTGTGTATTTTTTTTTGCCATTTGGGTGAACCAATTCTCTAAACGAGTACAGCGAGCTCTGCGGCGTTGCTTCAACAACTGTAATAAAGCTGTTACTAAATCAATCACGTCAAACTAAGAAAAACACACCTCAAACCCAACACAATGAGAAAAGACTATTAAAAGTAGCAGAGGACCAAAAAAAAAACAAAAAAAACCAAAACACATCCACCCACATACACACATACCAACCAACCAACACACTTACAATCAGGGTAATGGATGTTGATGGAGATTAGAGTGGGAACTCCCACTGGGACCCAAACGCATTAGGAATCATCTCATACAGATTACTGACAGGTGTGTGAGTGAGGACGTGCGTTTGTGTGTGTGCTCAGCGCGAGCGTGTCAGCGTGCATTCAAGCAGCTGAATAAGAGAAGCAGAATGAGTAACAGACAAAGATAGAAATAAATGAGAGGAGGGGGATCCGAGGGAGGGGTTGAAGGTGTCAGCATAGCACAAAAACAGAGAAAATGTTTAGATGAATGAAAGGGAGTAAAAAAAAAAAATGAAACTGAGCGAGGCAGACAAAAGCAGAGAGGATATGTAGTTGCTGCTACACAACCATTTACTTGTTGTGCTCTCATCTTGCGGTCTATAATAACTGCAATAACCACGATCAGCCTGCAGCATGAATGACGCCAGATCTAATTGTCGTGTCATGTTCCCTGTACTGAAATGCAATGCACACACACCCACAACGATGTTCCGAACAAGTAGTCCAGATTCATAAGTGGAACTCATTCTGGGTGAGAGTGAGTTTTGTTTGTGCTTCCAGATGAGCGAGGAATGTGTAGATATCAACAGAAGCTTTGTTTTGTTAGCTGGATTTAGGTGGGGCCCAACACCTAAGCACTTATTGGTGACTTTACTCATCCAAAACCAAATGGTTCAAAAGTAAATGTGAAAGAAGGAGATTGACGAAGATAAAGGCAGGGAAACTAGGGATAGGGGATAAAGGAAAATGGTCTGTAAAGTGCACAGATGAACAGATTGTACAGATGAGTGCATATAGTTTTTTTTTTATCTGTGCATACGCATCTTGCATGTGTTCACAGTGAAAAAGAACAAGACAAGTGAAAGAAAAGTGAATTTGAAACATTTCTGATCTGGTAACACGATTCTGAAAAAGATGGCACCACATGTCTAGCACCGACCACATATTCTGAGAGTCATCCACTGGCAGAAGTGTGTCACTTCCACCTGTTTTGATGGAATAGTATATTGGGCAGAGGATGGGAATGAGGAAGGATACATTTACACGCACATGCCAAGAACACAACACTCTGCCTAGCAACACAGTGCCAGTGCACATACTGAAATCCAATTCCTGTTGGCAGATTCATTTTTTGATGGGTCTCTTTTTATAAAAAGCTAATTTAATTTGAGGAACATCTTACCCGTGTGAGTCCTGAGGTGGGCTTTGAGGTGGGACGACTTGGTGTAGACCTTCTTGCAGCCTGACGACAGACATGGAGATAAACACAAACAGGCGGCTTAGGCCAAATAATCTTCATGTGTCAGATATGTATTTACCCAATAAACCGAGCTGTGGTATGCAAGAAATTTCAACTAATGAAGAGCAGAAGCTGTTTGGAATGAAATATGATGCATATTTTGCAGAAACTCAAAAACATGGCTTTCATATATCTTGCTGCTCAAAAAAATGGAACAATCCCCTGGTTTAGTATTCAATATTTATCACACAGAATACTGTAAACTAATTTAATTATTAAAAAAAAAAAAGATTTCATGAATGAAACAGAGCAGCCGCAGCAATGTAACTACTAGACGCTTGAAATGTGGTTCTGTGGAAATGATGGATTTGCTTCATCTGATTTTTAAAAGAAGTTAGACGTGCGCCGACATGCTCAGAGGAGCTCTGCTTAAGCTTATTTTACATGCTACCACAGGCTAGTTGACAATGCATGTTCTACAAGTAGCTGCACATTTTACAGCTTGAGTTTGTGCCTTTTATATTCGCGTGTGTAAGCTGGTTAGAGAAATAAAACGTTAACCTGAGTGAGCAGCAATCTCAAGTATGCATGCAAATGTGTGTGTGGGAAAAAAGATCAAATGACTAAAAGGAGAACATCTATGTAATTAACACACCCACACACACGGGTTCGTTCCACAATCATTCCAGTGATGATTTAGAAGCCACAACAGTGTGGGAGCTCCTGGTTGACACTGACACAATAGTTTAAGGTGCAATAATAAATGCAAAGTACTTCTCAGAAATTATACTTAAGTGAAAAGCAGTAACAGGCCATTTACTTTTCTGTAATATTTGTTATTTCAGTAGAGCGCGTAGTAGGCACGATGACCAAACAGGAAAGTCGTTTTAAACGCAACATATAATTTCAAAAATATGCATGGCAGTCTTAAAATGAATCTGGTTGCCATAATGCTGACCTTTGTGAGTGACCTGACATTCACCTGACCACAGTGCAGCACAAAAACAAACACACACCGCAGAAGTAACAGTCAGCATGCGTATACAGTGGTGGGCATGTGCTATATTTTCTAACCTGGGTAATCACAGTGGTGGATCCGTCTTTTCTCCAAGTCTGGATTGTTCCTCCGGTTGTAGCGGACAGGCATGGGGTTCTGTGTTGGGGTTGGAGTTGCTGTGGGGACTTGGGGAAGGACTGCGGCCGGGCCTTGGACTGGTGTGGGACCTGCGGTCAGGGACAGGGCTAGGCTACCGGGTCCCGGGCCAGATCCAAGTCCAGGACTGCCTCCTGCCAGCTTGGAGGCAATAGTGGCTGCATATGAAGGAGGAGGGGACATAGTGTGGAGCAGCTCCTTCTGCCTGTCGGGGCTGCCCGGCTCCGAGCTCGGCGGGGAGGGCGGCAAGTAGGGCACCTGCTGCTGTAGGAAATGGGGGTGTGCCTGAGTGTGAGGATGTGTGTATACACTGCCGCCCAGGCTGCGGTAGGCAGGCTTGGCAGTTTGATCTTGTTGGGATGCAGAAGAAGCAACTGGCAAATCGTGGAAAGGCGTGTGGATCGCAGTGGTGGAATTGTGTTGTATTGACTGCTGATGATGATGCTGAGCCTCCATACCATTGCCGTGGTGATGATCCAAGCCAGAGTTTAGGAGCTGAAACAGCGAGCCGCTGCCGTCATGGTGGAGCCCATGCTGCTCAAACTGTGACGTCATTTCCTGTTTGACAAATACTTCTGGCAAAGAATCACCACCGCGGTTTCCTCCTGACTGGTTGAAAACACTGAAGTCTGGTAACCCTGTTAATGTCATATTTATGGCTGAGGTTTCCATGGCAATATTGCCGGGGCCATGCCCAGATGTGCTGCAGCTACTTGTGGGTGTAGTGTTGGGGCAGTGAGGCTGTAGGTTGGGGGAAAAACATGAAGAGGCAGTTTCAGTTTTGATTTGCGTGAGACCTTGATGGTTCTGGTGCTGAGGGGGTCGCAAATGCTGACTCGAACCCATCCTCAGGTAGGCCAAGTCAGGCAGGTAAAGATTCATGTTGAGGGTATAGGGAGCCCCAGTGTGATCATCAGTGAAGAACTGATCCACGGCAGATGTAATGTCTCTGTGTGACTTCTGCTGGCTGGCTGTGTGAGGTGGGAAGGGAGGGGGCTGAGGGGAAAGGTACCGGTCCATCTCACACTTTGCCTGTGGATAGAAAGGTAAACACACATAAAAAGGTGGTTTAACAAACAAAAAATATATATTTATATAGCAAGACTACCCAGCTCGAACTTAAGCAAAAGCATCTCATGCAATTCCATTAAACTATTCTGAGACACTATTTTGAGAAGACAAAGGTTTGATAGGACAGTCACTGCTGAAACATTTATCAAGTAGTCATCAATAGGCGGCTGCAACATTCCCCCTCTGCCTGCAAAGCTGAACTCAAAAACCTACTTACCTACCCTCTGTGAGGCCAACAGTTAAGGATCTCACCATGTACAGAATCCGATCTTTTATATAAACAGTAGGAAATCTGAAAGTGTGCAGTTATGATAGGACTAAAGAAGGAGCCAAACTAAAACTTCAGGTGAGCAACTTCAGGTTGTGACTTATGGTCTCACTCCTGTGGATCTGATTGGTATAAAAGTTAGACAGTCCTGCAGCAGAGGATGAAACAGCAACATGAAAGGGAATGGGGAAACACCCATGGCTCCCTGTCCGCTGCAGCAGCAGTCTGGGGATGGGCTGCTATTTGAGGCTCCTGATCCAGCCAGCTGTTATAAAGACTTCTCGCTTCTGCTGCACAAGTTTCCTACTAACTGGGGACAGAGATGCGGGGACATTTCTGCCGAAGCTGGAGTCAGTTGTCGTCAGCGTGGTATGATGGTGTGAGCGGGCGCCAAGAGGAGACCAACAACTGGTGACCAACTGGTTGGCTGGCTGGCATAGAAAACATGCGGTGAATGCGTTTGCAGGCGGAGCGCCTCTGCCGCACGTCCAGCTGGTCCGCTTACCCCCGAAAATATTGCAAAATAAAGTGATGATCAACACATCCCAGCGAGGCCCAGTTAGAATTTAGAGGCCAACACAGAAACAACCTGAGATCACAACCAACCTGCCACGCCCATTCAAAGAAACACATAAACATGTGAAGTCGGTGGGATTTCTAACCGGTTTACCTGGGCGAAGTCATTTTGTGCAGCCTTGTCCGTACCGGGGATCTTGCAGTCCAAGCCAAACAACGCCGAGTCCTCAAGGGGGAATCCAGCGGATAGAGTCGCCTTCTGCAGCGGAAAGAAGGGGTCCTCCTGCACGCCGCCGCTCATCGTGAGTGTTGCGGCCATGAATCTACGACGCAGCAGCGCAAAATACTCGTTCGCCCTGTTACAGAGAAAAGAGGATGCTACAGCGTACCGAGAAAGGAGTGGAGCCGACGAGGTGTAGTGCGTGTGTTGGGGTAATTAATGTGTGCCTGTCGGCAACATCTCCTTCCACTTGTTCCATCCCTCCGGCCCACAGACAGTTTTCTATCTCTCTCGCTGCAAGGGCGGAGCGGCGCAGTGTAAATACAGAGCACGCACCGCCCACTAAGCCCCCTTGAAAACGCTTTGATCATTCATTCACCGGCCACCGCCCTACGCACCATCTAAATGCATTAGTAACCGCGTCGTAAAGTGTGCGGGACCGGCCAGACGGCAAAAAAGGTGGGGAAGGTTCAACTCCAGCCTTCATAAACATTTTTTTTCTCTCCTTTTTATTCAGCTATTTACTGTCTCTCCCTGTCTTCTGGTGTTTGAAGCTACTTCTGCCTCAAACATCAAATAAAATAGATGAATATGATATTTGATATGGATACCTTCAGGTGCATTTATAATTGCAGCTTGTAAATGGGAAGTTAATTGTGGGTACGTGATGTACCAGTATGTTTCATAAATCAAATATTGCGTAATATTTTGTATAAATTTTTTTTTATATCAAATAAGATGGAATTAAGTAGAATTAAACTGTATATCTTATGGCCTAAAGTGATTTATCCCACATCTTAACTTTGGTAAAAATTCAGTAAAATCACACACTTGTCAACTTGCAACATATTCTGTTTGACTTAAACAGTTTTATCATGATCCACTTCTTCCAGTTTATAAAGCAAGCCTTCTGAAACTTAGATGGTGATAATTTTTAATAATTTTCAAAGCCAGAGTGCCTCTTCTAGGCAAGGTAGCTAAAATCAAAATGTAAAAATATTGGAATTCCTTTTTACTATAAGATTCAGGGGGTTTATATCAACATGACATCCTCATACTCAGAGCTTGATTGTGTTTAAAGTGGGCACATTAGAAAAAAATTAAGGATAAAATGCCATTTATGTAATAACCATTTGTTTTTAGCAGCAGTAAAGTATTAGAGAGAGAGAAAAAGGGACAACCCAACTTTGCACCAGCCGTGTGGCTGGGTTTAATATGACACCAATAAGAACATGGTCTGAAATAATAAAGGTATGCCTACTATGTCTATATTTAAAGCTAAAGGAGCTGCGGCTCATGCAAATCAAATGCTAAGGTTCCTGCAGTGTTGTTTGTCTGTAGCAACGGTATGATCAAGCCAGGAACAGATGAGGAAATAATGATAGACAGACCTAATAAAATAGACCTCTGCCAAGAAAAAGGAATTTTTGGGCAGTCAGTTAGCGAGGAATGTGTACCCTCTGGAAGGTAATACCTCTGAATTTAGACCAACTTGCAGGGAATTTATCTTCTGAACAAAATTCAAGTGAGGATTAAGAAAACAAAACACTCAGACAATGGAAACTGTTTGTGTTTTTGTATTTGAAAAGTTGAGACATGAAAATAAGTTTAATTTACAAGTTTAAAATACACAAGCCAAGGCAAACTTAGATTTAAGTCATCAATGTCCTGAATGAGCACCAATAGTAAATGTTTATTTGGGTTTCTGCTTCAACTTTTGATACCAACCAGGAACTTCTTTATTGGTCTGCCAAAGAGAAAGAGAAGAAACGTGTGAGTTGCGGACAGCAGGAGCATTTGTTTGGTTTTGTAAGATATCCACACCTATTTGATTTGTCATGATTCAACAACATATTCTGCAGTATGTCTGTGCTCTACTGGTTCCAGTAAAAAGCTCAGATGAAACTATATGGCGAACAGGCAATTAATAATATATAACATAAGTAATATTTTATGTTTTTTTTTTTTTTTTGGTATAATCCTCTGAGCGAGCAGGTTGAGGCAGTGTGACTCATAAAAGGGTGTTCCCAAATCAGACACTCACAAATACAGTGGGTTTGGGCTTGGTTGGCGACTCTTTTTCTGTGGTCCTGTTGATACGTTTGGACTGATGTTTTCCTGAACCAGAGGTCCTGAAACTAGTTTTATCAGTTTCCAACAGGTTCGAAGCGCCACCCTGTCTGGAGCGCATGCCGATCAGGACCTGCTTCATCATCGCCAACTCCTGGTGAATCACACATTTAATAAAAATAAAGATGTAAAAACAAGGATAAAACAACAAATAGCAAAGTATGAGAAATAACTATCCAGTGTCCAAATTCTGTCGTAAGAGTCGAAACAAAACTCTTATAAAGGTTTACAGGGGTGGCAGCAACAGCAGGACAGAGGGGACGACTGTGGGTCATTTCGTGGTTCTATTTATCACCTCTGAGGACATGAGCCCCGGCATGTCTCACGCACCCACATACACACAAATACACACGCAAACTAATGGAATCCCAAACAGCCAAGCTGAGGAACAGCTGTCTATGACAGTGCACATACTTCATACAGCAAACGGCTGGCTTGGGGACACATTTCTACAACCCCTGGCAAAATGATGGAATCACCACTCTTGCAGGATGTTCAATCAGTCTTTCATGATAAAATAAAATGTAGATCTTTCCTGAAGAAAAATTTTAATGTGCTTTGCTTGCTGACAAGCTGCCTAGTCATCCCGAAAAAATGACTCGAGCATCACCACACCTACAGTCGTGCACAAAATTATTCATACCCTTCCATTAAAGAAGGAAAAAAATCAGCTGTCACTGAAATAAGTTGAAA
>JBBBVU010000017.1:18596221-18613127 GCA_037177055.1 Atherinosoma microstoma
TATATATATATACACACAGACATCCAAAGGATAATTTATATGGTGACATCACTCTGTATTTCATGTACTCTACCTCTGTTTTAGTCTTCTTTTGGCTGTTGTGGGAACATTGGCTCCGTAGCCGTAGGAGAACAGAACTCTCTCTGCCTCCTCCTCATTCTCAACTGGCATCAAATAGAAACAAACATGCATCAATGTCCTGATGTCTATTATGACAAAAGCATGATTGATCTTACTCACTCTGCTCATATCTCTTGGAAAAACAGTACATTTCTGTCACTTTCTTTCTCTAATAAAATTCCCTATATCTTAATCCAATAAGATGACCTCTAATTTGACAAGCTCTGGTCCCAGGGTTCAGTTCAGTGCATTTGAAATTTGTCACTGTCAACTTGTTTATGTCTTTCTGACTTCACAGTCATGTACAGAAGGTACTGGCTAGCACAGACCTAATGCTATGATCTTACTTTCGGCAGCCTGCATGGTGATCTGGTCCAACTCTCGCTCAAGCTTCTCATACGTCTCCAGTCGAGATGCCTGATCGGAATTCTGAGCTTGCAGCTCCGCCAGCCGCTTCTCAGATGACGTTTGTAGCCTGTAAAACTCCTGAGTGAGGAGCTGAGGGACAGGCAAAGTAGAGAGGGGAGAATGAGTTTGATTTTTCTGCAACGTTTTCTTTTTTCATCAGTTGGACTTGAAAATAAAAAAATTACCAGTAGTGTAATTTCTAAGTGATCGAGCAAAAAACCCTAAAAAATAATGTTCCATCACTGTGATTGTTGATGCACTTTGTTCTATATTAATTTCCAAAACATGATTACATTAACTTTATTTGTGAAAGTAATTTACAAGAAATTCAGCATTTTTTTCTACTTTTGTTGGTTTAAGTTAAAAAAGAAAAAGTCAGAAAGATAGAAAAAAAATGTGTTAAGAACACCATCAAAAATGAAAAATTGACAATTTATTATTATTATTTTTTCAGAATATAAAAGGTTCAGGTTTCAGAGGGTGCTTTTTAATGCGGTCTTAGGTCTTCCCTGGGTTAATTCTCTATATGTGTGCAATCTTTTTTAGATGTTGCTTTTTAAATAAGGAGTAACAAAAAAGAAGCTGAAAACCTTTCTAAGTAACTCTGAATATCTCCTGTCAGTGCATAAAAGAAGGGTAACCTACAAATGACGGGTTGTTTATCTCTTTAAAAAAGGGACAAAAATCCTTTTTACACATCTCAACCCTTTCATGCACATTATCCACTGCAGTGGACACCTATTTTAAAAGCGGTTTTCTTATATATGCATGGATGAGGATGGTATATTTGTAAATTAGCCACTTCAGATAATTTGATATCAGTGAATTATCCAAAACACTGCCACTCACTGTAAAATCTTATTATATATAGAGTAAAATGTGATTAATACATTTAAAAAAGCATCAATGTACATGTCTGCAGAAGTAAAACGTATCGGAAAAACATGTACGACTGGTTTTTTTTTAAAATTCATGCTAAAAGGGTTAAATCAAATAGAACGTGCATGAAGTCTAAAGCAGATACTTGATTATCATCAACTCCACTTGTAGAATCTGCTGCAATCACACTGCTATTCACAATGCTGTGCTATTTTGTCCAATATGTGAATGTGCAATCAACAGCAGGTCACTGTATGATTGGAGACGTACAAAACATACATCATGTTGCAATGTCTTTTTTCTTCTTTTTAAATTATACTAACTACATCCGGCTGATTTAAGAGGAGTAAGGAAGGATTCCCTACTGTCAACAGAATACGTGAGGAAAATATGCTCTTTCTATTGTTATCTATTAAATTATCTTAATGCTGTATAATGCAACCTTCAAACTAACTCACAGAGGACCATCACAAGGGACTTCTTTTTTTTCATTGTACCTCCAGTTTCTTCTGCTGTTTCTCACACTCCACCTGGCTCTGGGCCAGGGCCTTAGCCGTCTCATCCTTGAGCATCTGAGCACGCTCAGCTTCGAAGGAGTGTAGCTTGGCCTGGTTGGACAGTTCTGCTACCCGGCTATCAGTGCCCAGCTGGAGCTGACGAAACCTAAAGGATAAATGAATGTGGAGACACATGTATTCAAGTGTTCCAAATAAGTGGATTAATAAAGCGAGATTATAGGTTTTTGTGCAGAAAGATTATGTGGACATGTCTGAGTAATAAAACAAATTGATATGGATTGGAGGCCAAACTTAGTTTCAGGCTGCTGTGGTTTCAAATACAAGCTGCAATATTTTTATTCATACAATTTGAGTTCAACTATTTTTTGAGACGAATTTTTTGAGGCAACTGACTATTTGATGTGTCTTGCTCAGTGAGTAGTTTATGAGAAGTGCTAAAGTGGCATCTAACAGTTTGGCCACTGTGATCTTACAGCAAATCACCAAGCAGGAAAGCCAAGTCTTAAACTATTCTAGTATTTCTCAACAGCACTTGCACGAGTGATTAATCTTGTATTATTTTCAGTCATTCTAGTTGGCAGCAAGAGAAATACCCAATATAAAGGGATAAAGAAAAAAACATACTTATTGGACATACAATAGCATACAATTGGCAACTAATGAGGTTAACTGGCAAAAGACTGGTTATTAAAAAGGAGCATTTCAGAGAGGCAGAGCCTCTCAGATGTAAAGATGGGCAGGGGTTCACCAATCTGCAACAAACCACATCTAAAAAATGTGGAACAATTTCAGAAAAACTGTCTTCTGCATAAACTGCCAGGACTTTGATGATCCCACCATTATCTGGATCAAAGCTCATTTCTAATGGTCTGAGGCAAAGTGGACAACTGCTTTGTGTTTCAGAATTTGAAATTCTTTTTGGAAACCACGAATGCTGCATCCTAAAGAGTAACTAAAGAGGAGAAGGACCATCTAGATTATCAATGGACTGCAGTCTACATCTGTGAAGGCATCATTAATACTGAAGAGTACATATAGGTTTTAGAACAATGTCTTCCCACTTCAAGAAAGCGGAAAGCTTTGTATTTTTCAGCAAGACGATGCTAAACCACATCACTACATCCCGTTTTTATCTACAAATTACACAGCACATCAGCTTTTTGGGAATTGGGGTTGTATTTTACACAAGTCAGTTATAGGGGACAAAAAGTCCCAAATGAGAAAATGTTCTTTTTGGGGGGTTTCATAACCTCTTAAACCGAATTGCTGCGTTTTGGTTTATTAGTTCAATTGAAATAACAATCTAAAGATTTCACAAACAAATGTTATATTCTTATTTTTTATTCACAGATATTTCATAAACTGAAAAATTGACTATCAAAAAAATAGTTGACAAAAAAAATAAATATTAATAATAATCTGCTACAGCTTTAAAAAGCAAAGCAATGACTTTAAAGTTCAGTGCTCCTCCTTAGGCAGTTTTCAAGCATGCAGACACAAGCTCTATCAAGCCATGGAGGTTGGCTGGATAATATTAATAACTCTCGATTACAGCTGACCTGATAAGATTTCATCATCCATAGTGCGCAGGCCTGAGCTATGCGCTCACAGTGACAGACATGTACACATGGTTGACATTTTATGCCTTCTTTTATAAATGGCAGCTGCCATCTAGAACCAAAGAGGCAACGTTTTACTCAAGAAAAGAAAAAAAAAAACATCCAAAAGCATTCCTTCTCTGTCCTTTCAAATGTCAAATTTAATGGCAATATTTGCAGCTATATTTTTGCCCAAAGTAAGTTTGTCATACTAACTTTCTGTTTGCTTTGATGGGGAAAGTGAAAACCAAACTCTACACTTCGCTTTGTTTGGACAATTTCATCACATTAAATTGTTTGATAGCCTGCAGTCTGATATTAGAGTATAGAGATTCAAGCTGGCTCTCAATGCCTCAATCATCTGACGCCATTTCAAGCTTGTCCCCCTCATTCTTTACCCCAAAAATAGGGGCATGCGTGGGGTTAGGGGTTAAGGGCTTGAGGCAAGCATCTGTCATTGCTGGCTTGCGATGCGACGCAGAGAAGGAATGTGATCGCGGCAGAGAGAGTGCGCAAGGGGGAGAGTAAAGTGTGTGTGTGTGAGTAGGTATGGAAAGACCAACAGCTGGTGGTTTGGATTTAGAGAAATGATGGGTATGTAGTAGTAACCCAGGAAGAGACCGCTGCTGCTGCTGCTGCTGTGTGTTTATGTGTCTCTCTGGTTCTGCTGGTAACCCGATAAAATTTAAAGAAAAATTTAAACTGTTCATAACGATAGAAAAAAAAAAGGTTTTCTATGGTTCATCTTTATGGTTAAAACATGCCTTTTGAAAAAGATGTGAGCAGGAAATAAATAAAAGAAGCAGGAAGCTGGCCAATATGATATCCCTATTACATGAAAGTGAAGGCTTTAAATATTCGGGTGCTTCTATTGGCGACTGTACGAGAGATCATAGTTTATGTTGCAATATCTGTGCAAGATCAGAAACTTCCTAAACACCCATAACCAGAAGCCCGTTTTTAAACTCTACCAATATGGACATTGTTTCCTGAAGCAGTGATAGACGTCAATCAATTTCACTGCAATATCAATTTAGAAATTCTAGATTAAAAAAAAAATTTCAAACATTAAAATCCTGTCTCTTGTTTTGTTTTTAATCAGCAGTAAAAGGTATTTAACTTCTAAAAGGCAGACACTCGTGGTAGCGATACCTGTTGCTTCTAAGCAGTCTTTCAGTAAATTCTAGACTCCCATGTGACCTTCTGATCTGCCGGCTACAGCAAAGTGTTCATGCCATCTTTAGAAAAACACAGAAAACCACAGCAACCTCTGTGCTTGCCACGCCCACAACATTCACTGGCGATAGACTGCAGCAGGCTCACACCTTAATGTCAGAGCAAGAACAAGTTCTCAGCTTATTCTTGGAAACAAGGAAACAGTGGAATTCAAGCTGATTGCGAGCTTACATTATAATGATGCATATCTATCAATCACACTAGTTTGACGGAGGAATGATTACAAGAAATGATGGTTAGCTGGCCCCCCATTCCCCCTTAGGTTAAATTTCTTAGTCTTCCTTAAGGAGGGATGCTACATTTAATTGCAGTACTTATAGTTGGAATTTTATCCACCCAGGTTAGCAGAGTTGTTCAACACGAATAAATGCAACACAATCTTATTCACTTCATTAAACAATAGTCTTTCTGGTTAAAATAAATACAGTAACTAATATACAATACTCAGCTCAACTAAATAAATAAACTCAATAAATAAATGGGAGTTCTTATTAGTTGAAAACAGTCATACTTCAGTCTTACCCCATTTAGGCTGAGGCCCTTCCAAGGCTGGCTGAAGCCTAATCTTAAACAAGTTCTTCATGTTTTGACAGAAAACCAGCTCTTAGCCAGGGAAACTGGTTCGAGAGTGGCACCAATGCTTTGCTGGTCTACAACCATTACTTGTTTATGTCAAACTAACGAAAAACATTGCGACCGCTACTTAAAATGTTTATTTTCACAACGTCCATATGGACTTGTAATCGAAGCAGCAGCATAAAGCTGTTTGCACCAGAGATTCTAAAAGCTCTTTGCCTCATTGAGTGGTGTTTATGAGACTATAAATGCAGACTTGTGAAATTAAAACATATGGACGATGTTAATGAAACCAGGCCTGTGAATGCTGTTCTGTGTTGGGAAAAAGTGGCCTCAACAGCTACTGCTGCTAGGTCTGTTACAATTATTATATAATCAAATTACTACAATAATTTGCAATAATCATGCTAATTTCAGACAATTGTAATAGTTTTGTTTCGTTCAGCCATGTGTATAAAACACATTGGTGGAACTAACAGAAATACCATATTCGCAGTATGTTTTGCACTGTTTCATAAATATTTTTGCCCACACACCAATATAAAGACAGAGAACCTTTATTCAGCATGTATAAAACCTAATTTATCTGCATGGTTGTAAAGACCAAATTTTTAAACAACTAATACATTGAAGTTCTTGACTTTTAAGGTTAAAATGTACAGAAAATATGCCCTTTTTTTCTCTGTGACTGATGTTAAAACTCACTGTTCCAGCAGTTGGTCATATCTGGATTGAGTGTCTCTCTCAGCAGACATCGCTCGGTCTCTCTCCAGCACAGCATTATCTCTGGCCTCACGCAGGTTCCTGGTTTAACCCACACATACACACACACATATATAAACACACTGCCATTAACAATTGCCCCCGTTCCCCTTAGAAGCAGTCGCTATATTCTATTTATGCTCTTGGGTATTTGCATGTGCATTATTTAGTTCATTAGATGACTTGTGTCATGGTTTAAACAAGATGAGTTAATGAATACAACCTGGACAAATCATACCAGCCCAAAACACAACACTAAAAAAAAAGTGTTTCAGCCGAGTCTGAAAATGGTCATGTTGATAATCTTTGAAAATAATAATAAAAACTACATGCGGTTGAATGGCATCCATTATATCTTGTCATAGTTTTCCTAGACAAATAAAAAACATACCTGTTCTCTCTCTCATACATCTCTTTGGAGGTTCTCTGAAGGTTGTCGATCTCCTGACTGGTTTTCAGTCTGATGTTCTCCAACTCCTCTCTCAACTTGTTTTCATACTCCGACTTATAGTGGTCTCTGAAGAAAAAAAAGACGACAAAATATGGACAAAGTCATTGATCGAACAATTTTCCCAAAATTGTCTTCATGCAAGTCAGATCACAGAGGGATGGGTACACAGTGATGTTTAAACACGTTTTAGGTCTTCCAGATTAAAACACACTGGAATATGAACAGTTGGTGACTGTTGGAGCAGAAACGCACCTGGATGCTACATATTTTTCATAAGCATCCTCCCTGGCTTTCTTTGTGTCTTCTAATTGTATCTGGAAAACAAAACAAGAAGTGCCCAACTCGTCATGTGACTTAATGCATGCTGTATTAAATAAGTCTCTTAATCCACAAAGTCTATGGACCTGCAGCCTCTCCAGGCGGTCTTCCTGATGTGCACAGCGGACACTGAGCTCCATGTTCTGCCTGTGCAGGTACTCCTTGTCCTTCTGCAGGAGAGTAACTGATTGCTGCAATGTTGCCACCTGCAGGGCATGAAGGACACAGTTGACCCAGAAAAATTCAGCATCAAGAGAATAAAAATTCAGTGTGTGTGTGGGTAAGTAGGTGGGTATCTGAGATGAACCTCATTGCTGAGTGTGTCCCTTTCTCTCGTCAGTGCAGCGTGAGCAAAGTCCACTGTCTCAAATCTTCTCTTCAACTCCTTCAACTCTGCTTCCAAGTTGTCCCGTTCACTATAAACCACAGTGGAAACAATAATATACATTTAGACTTGGAACTTTTAAATGCAGAATTTAAATAGAATACTCGTGTTTCTGCAACAAAAGAAGGCAAGCTAGCTTCACAAGTCAACCCTCTTATTCTGGCACAATGCCACAAACCGTTTGATGTTTGGGTAATTTTCTCGCCGATAGTCTCCTTCCTGGATCTGCTGTTTGGTATCAGCCAGCTCTAGAGTCAGTCTCTGACTCCTCAGCTCCAGCTCAGTACGTAGCCGGCGCTCCTCCTCATAGCTCTGGGGATACACATACACATCAGGTACAGAGAATAATATCAGATGCTGCATATACAGTATATCTTAGGCATTTATGAGTCATTCATTAAGTATTACTGAGAAGGCCTCTTGGTCTGTGGGGTTTTTAAAGAGCCATAAAGCACCTCCACATTCTCACATGGGAAAATCCTGCCTTATGTAAGCATCTTTCTGTAGTTGCTGGGTTACTTTCACCCGTTCACCATGTAAGTTTACACGTTCTGCGTAACCAGAAAAGGAGAGGTTAACATTTCTGAAATAACAGATGGGTTTTTGCATGCATTTGTTTAAAGACGTCTTTTAAGGAAAGGTCCTTTTGACAATATCTCCACTCTACAGACTTCATACCTAAAAAAAAGTTTGAGTGCCTTCACTTTGTGGCATTTAAACAACACTCATTTAATCTCAAAATGTCTTTTGCTGGGAAAATATTCTCTTTTCCATTCCACTAGCAGCGGCCTGTGCCGGGATTCATTTTTTTTGCCTTATTCTAATCCTGCCTTCAGCATGCTGCATCATTATCTCATCAAAGTGTCATTTATGCCTAAAGGCTGAGTGCTCGCTGTTTCAACTGGGTGACTTCTTTGTAATTCACACTATTATCATTCTTAAACACAACATGCTGTGAACATGACCATTTCAAAAAGACTGCAGCAGACATGTTTTTGATGGCTTAAACAATCCCACCTAGTTCACACTGTTACATATAGCTTTAAAGTAAGTAAACTTCTTGACCCTGCATTCTTCGTGTCTCGGCTTTTAAATATACAACTCCGTAAAGAGTGAGTGTTTGTTCATGTGTGTTTGGAGAAATAGCTGCACATCTCAGATGTAGCTGCCACCTATGTGTTTTTATAACACATGGAAATTTTAGAGTAGTGCCTTTTTGATATGTTATACGAACAAGATTAACTTTTTCTTTTACTTTAAACACTTCAAGAAATAAACAGAGATGAAAAGGGAAGTACAAAAAAGTGGTAAAACATGAATATTGTGAAATAAAAAGTGGCATTACTATGAAATGAAAAGTGCAGGCTCATAGGGAAGAAAAATCAATGATAAGAACATGGTGGTGTAGAAAAAAGCTTTTGTTAGTGATGTACCTCCATCAAAGCTTTCATCTTGCTTCTGTGCAAGTCCAGCTCTTCAGTCAAATAGTCTTTCTGCACACCGTGTTGAGTCAGTTGCATCCGCAGAGGAGTCACTGCCTCATAGAAACGCATCTAGACACCCAAAGCAAAGACAAAAGAAGTCTGTGTGTTCCCCAACAGTTTCAAAGTTCAAACAAAGTGCAAACAAAGTGCCCCGACATACTCACGGCCACATATTCCTGTATGGAAATTTTGTCCTCAGGGAGGTTGCGGAGCTCCTGGTACCGCTCCTGGGAGATGTCCAGATCCCTGAGAGACCTCCGCAGCTCTCCAGCCTTCTCACAGAGCTGTCGGTTAGTCTCCTCCAGCTGCTGCTGTCTGAGCAGGATGGCCTCCATCTCCTGTTTACGCAGACTCTGCTGCTTCCTGAAGATAATAATCTTAATTTATAGTTTTCATTTTGGTCTATCACCATAATGGTATTTAAAACATTTTTTTCCAATATTTCTTGCAAGCTCACTTTTACATTTTCAAAAGAAGAAAAGAAAGGAAGTTGACCAAAAGCTAAAATATGGGCACCCTGCATGGTCAGTAATTATTATTTAGTTGTAATCTTCACAACCTGTAAACACTTTTTTTTTATAGCCAGACAATTTCAGGTCTTTTTTGGGGGGATTTTCATTAATTTTTCCCACAAGTAGCTTCCAATTCCATGATATTCACAGACACAGACACACTACTCTTTTGAGATCTGTCCATGGATTTTTAATAGTGTTTGATCAGTGCTAAGCAACTCTAATGGTCAAGATAAAAATGGTTCACACCACAAATTCAGCCAGCAGATACACAGCTGACTAATAAGGCCATTTACATTTCAAGACTGTAGAGCTGGAGTCCATCTATCGACAGAAACACTGCAGGGGCAGCGAAATGACAGCAACCTGGTGACTTCTGTTTCTTTTTAACCAATGCCAGAATAGTGGCTAAAAAAATAATGGATTTCGGACTAACGTCTTTAAAAAAGCTGCAAATCACGACCTGCAATTAGAACATTTAGGGGAAAAAACTCAAAGCAAAAGCAGATACTAGAGATTTATGAGTTTGGCTTTTAGTTAAAGTAACAGGATTTGCCTCCAAGCAGCAATATGCACAAGTCCCATCATAGGACTTCAACTAAATCTGTGGGGAGAGGGTTGCAACATCTTATTCCAGGGTTAGTTTGTATCTAAATCCATCGTTCCAAAGTATTTGTTTCCAAAATCCTTCAGGCTTGTTTAGATGTTAATATGCAAACTTCTGCACAGTAGAAATTACACCACCACTCTAAAGTGTGCCAAGTCATCCTGGAGGTCTTTGAGTTGAAATGGGATTTTGATTTGCCTTTCTACAAACAGTTTACTCAAAATGTTTTCTTACTTACAAAACTTGCTTTTATCTTGGCAAATAAGGAAACTACCCATAATCAGTTAGATTGTTAGTTACGGTTAACTTGTGTTAATTAAGATTATATGGTAGAAAAAACTTGAAAATAAATATTTCCAATAAATGGTTGATCAGTATTTGTTGCTCAATTTGTGCACACATCAGTTCTATAAAGACCTATTATAGATTATGAAGAAATACTTTCTCCAGTCCCTCTTTTTTTCACCTGTGCTCCTCCTGAGCAAGTTTTAACTGGCTGTCCAGTCTCAGGGTCAGTAACTGTTTTTGATGCAGGGTGTCATTCAGCTTCTCCTCCAGGTCCTCAACCTGAAACATGACATAATTCATTTCAACAGACACATTCATAGAAACTGTTATGTGTGTTGGAGCAATGTTTATACTAGAGATGACTGGCTCTTTCTCTATTGGTCTACATCTGACAGGCATGACTTCGGTGTAAATTAAACCCACATATCCACAACAACACTTATCATAATCACGCTTAGACTTTGCAGCATCCCTTCTTTGTACCTTTGACATGTGATCGGCTTTCATGTTGTCTATGATGAGATTTTTTTGAGAAAGCTCGATTTTCAGCAGCTGGACCGTATGCAGCAGTTCCTTCCTCTCGATGAGCTGACGGGTCACCTTCTGAGAGCCACCCCGCTGCTCGTCAGACGAGGAAACATCCTCTGTGGTGGGCACCGTCGTCTCCAGACTGATGTCCTCAGACTCCAGATCCAAAGAGCTGGAGACGTTGGCTGCTGTTGGCTTTTGGTGCTGCTTCTTCGGAGGCATTTTTTTAAACTGTATTTGGTAACGACTGCCACTCTTCTTGGTTACCTTCTAAGGTCCGCTATCCATCCAGTCACCGTCTCAGATTATTGAGATTAGAAAGTTAATTAAGCGTTTGCGGACATCGTGATAACTGTAAACGAGCAACATTCTATCTACATTGTTAAAACAGATGATCTACGTACGTATTCTTCAACAAATATAAATAAAATGTGAATGATACCCCTGGGCTCACAAGACCATAAGGACCCTTGTTCCTATTTTCAAGGGTCCCGCTCCGAGCCGACTGCTAACCGCCAGTAGCTTGACTGTTATGTGCCGTCGACGACAGCGCCCTCTATGGTAAAACACGGGCAGTACAGTAAGCACTCATTGGTTAACTGCTAGTTACAGCACAGCTAATGCAGTACCCTCTCCAAACATAGGTGTCGCTATTTAATTTAGTTGTCAACCAATTCAGTCCGTCTTGTGTCTTCTTCAGCTTTGTTTTCATCGACTAATTAGATGGACAATAAAAAAGGCTACCGGGGATATTGATATTATTTTAGCCAAAACCTAAACTTATTGTTGAGTTTTTAAGCTGGACCTGTTACATTGTTGAGCTTTTAAGCTGTACCTGCGTCCTAATCTTAGATAGAAGAAAAGTATATATTAAAAACACCTGAACTGGAACTTCTGAGATTTCTCAAAGCCCTTGGAAGGTTTTATCGGCCCACTGAATTAGTTTACACATGGGTAGCAAACAGTAAACCCCCTGGCATCGTCTGGTGGTGCGTTAAAAACATCAGGATTTAACATTCTTTAGGATATTATTATCATCATGTTGAAATCCAAAACCTTCGTTAAGAAGACCCGGTCGGGTGGGGTGATGAAGGTTGTTCGTGAACATTACTTGAGAGATGATATTTGGTGCGGAAGTGAAATTTGCACTGAATGTAAACAGGACTCCACGGTGCTGCAGAAAGACGCGTGCCTAGAGAGCAATCTGTGCTCCTATTCGCACTATGTGGTCCCTGACACGAATGTGGTGCTCCATCAGGTAAATTCACAAGTCACAGAAGGGGGTTGTTTGTATTGTCTATTAGTTTAGTGGCAGTATTTGCCAGTTTTTTCCGTAAATACAGTGATATATCAGGGTAATTTGTAATACATCACGCAGGAAGCAAAAGCTTGGGCTTGCAGATCAACAGTATTTATCTATGTTTGAATGCACGTCTTTGGTTCCTTTCGCATATGTACATATTCTGCTTTGTTGTTTTTTCTTTCTTGTTTTTTCTTTCGTGACTACTATTCTATTTACTGTTTATTTGGTTGATACAAATACATTAAGATAGAAAATATATGATTGTTCAATGCAGTGCATCACAGCAGGTAAAGATGATCATTGATTTCATGGCACTCAACCATTAGATCAAATGCAATCATGTATACTTTGTCACTCATTCGCTTCATCCTCATTTTTCCCCTTTGTCCTGCAGATTGATGTGTTGGAAGATCCTGTGATACGTAATGTGATCATCCTTCAGACTGTTCTGCAGGAGGTACGCCACCGTAGTGCACCAGTCTATAAACGCCTGAAGGACATCATACATGAGAAAGAGAAACATTTCTACACTTTTACCAATGAACACCACAGGTATGTGCATCTCAGCATGTTATTTTTCACAATACTGATATGTAAAAGTCAAAGAAATAAAAAATAACACTCAAATCTGACAACTTAGGACGTAAATGGAGACTACATAGCTCTGTCACAAAATCCTGCCTCATTTCCCAAAAAGTTGGGTAGCCTGTTGTTATGATTTCTGTCCTTCCAGAGAGACATTCATAGAACGTGAACCAGGGGAGAGCGCCAATGACCGTAATGATCGTGCAATCCGCGTGGCAGTTAAATGGTACAGCCAGCATCTGAAAACATCCGAGTCCGACTCAGATGGTGTCAAAGTTGTCCTCCTCACCAACGATCAAGGGAACAAGCAGAAAGCACAGGAGAATGACTTAGTGGTGTACAAATGTAATTCTTTATTCAAGTAAATGAATACAAGCTTGCTTTTAAATGGCATAATATGATATCTGTTACAAGCGTTTATTCTCTTATATTCTAGTTGAGGAATACGTCAAGAGTCTGATAGCAAACCCTGAGCTTGTGGATCGTCTGGCTTTGTCCGATGATGATAAGGTGAAAATTTGTTGTAGCTGTGGACAAATGTCCTATTCTTTTTGTTAGATTTTTGTGTCATAATTATCTTTTTTTCCCTCTGTTCCTTGTTTTATTTTTTCTTTCCTCCTTCAGAGTGAGATCACAAGCAGTAAAGTGTTATTTCCTGAGCACCTTCCACTTTCCAGGATCCAGGCAGGAATTAAGAGTGGCTCCTTTCTCCAGGGTACATTCAGAGCCAGCAGAGACAACTATCTGGAGGCCACTGTCTTTGTCCAGGGAGATGGTGAAGACAGCACAGAAGTGTGTGAGGGGATGGGGTGCTTTAAGAAGCTTTCTGTTTGGAGAATCACAGCAAGTTAACCAACATAGAAAGTATATCCACATGTTACAAATTCTGTATTGTCTTTTTTTTTTTTTTTACTTTCTGCCAGATCCTCCTTCAGGGTCTTCAGAACCTCAACAGAGCGGTCCATCAGGATGTGGTTGCCGTGCAGCTGCTGCCACGGAGTCAGTGGGTGGCACCCTCATCGGTCGTGCTGCAGGATGACGGTGCAGCAAAGGATGATAATGTTGAGGAGGAGGATGATGAAGAAGAGAAAGTGGTGAACTTTGCTTTTACTTAACAGAAGAGCAGTTGGCAGCTTTTGTTAACTCTTAAAATTGAAAGGAATTCTCAGCGGTATGGTTACAGATGTGCATGAAATGTATCTCGAGTCTGTGACACACAGAGAAAGTTTGTCCTTTTTAAAAACTTTACAACTAAATGACAACCCATGTAGTTACAGTGTATTAAGACATACATGCTCCTGTGTGTCTGAGTAGTTGAAGGTATCAGCAGCCGAAGCAGCCAGAAAATCCACAGGGAAAGTGGTGGGAATCATCAAAAGGAACTGGAGGCCATTCTGCGGCATGCTCAATATCTCTCAAATCAAAGAGGTAAGTCTAGAGTACCCAGTATTACTAATGTGAGTATATAAAGCTGAAGCTATATACTTTTTTCTTGATTTGCACATCTTACTCCCTTTCCCCTTCTCTTTTTTTTTCTTTCATCCAGTCAACCCGCCATCTTTTTACCCCAGCAGACCGTCGAGTCCCACGCATTCGCGTTGAAACACGACAGGCCTCCACACTGGCAGGTCAGAGGATCATGGTGGCCATCGATGGCTGGCCCAAACATTCCAGATATCCAAATGTGAGTTTGAATCTATTCAGACTGGCTTTCCATAGTGTAACAATAAATATATTTATTCATTTTTTCCTGCATTTTTTTTAAATGTTAGGGTCACTTTGTCCGCAGTCTGGGAAGTGCAGGGGATAAGAACACAGAGGAGGAGGTGCTGCTGCTGGAGCATGACGTTCCACATCAGACCTTCTCTCAGGCTGTGCTTAGCTTCCTCCCCAAGATGCCGTGGGCCATCACACCAGAGGTCACCTTTTCTTGAGATAGACTAAATGCTGTAATAGTTTGGCTTTGTATTTGTGAATGAGCGAGTGTGTATATTTGAATGTGGACGTGTGTGTATTGTGTAGGACATGGAGAAGAGAGAGGACCTGAGGCATTTGTCAGTGTGCAGTGTGGATCCTCCAGGATGCACAGATATAGATGATGCCCTACACTGCAGAGAGCTCAAAAATGGGAATCTTGAGGTGAGCGTGCTGTACACAAACACCATCAGTAACAGCTGTGAGTTCTTTCTTTGTTTTATATGCAGGTTTCTTTCTGTCTACTGTAGGTTGGGGTCCACATTGCTGATGTCAGTCACTTCATCAGACCTGGCAATGCACTGGACAAAGAGGCAGCTAACCGTGGTACCACTGTGTACTTGTGTGGAAAGGTAAGATCAGATTTCCACATCTATATCCTTATGGATTTACAGTTTGAACTTCCTAAATTCACAGTCTTCTGAGAAAATATTCTTTGTTGGCTGCAAAGAGCACATGAAGGCTCTGATACTTATCAACATGTACTGAATGTACTGATATGGTGTTACATCTCTGCCAAATACTGCGAGGAGCTATTAATTCACTACAACAGCATATTCATCAATCGAGAGAGCGCATTGCGCTGATTGCAGGCATGCGTTCTCCTCAGAAAATTCTGCTTGCTCTCGCTGTGTTTAGTGGGTGTATTTGTCAGTTGAAGGCGTAACTTTTCTGATTGATTTGATTGGCTGGATTTTCTCCTCACCATAAAGTAACACAGAGGGTCTACCTGTCTCCTCCTACCTAAAGAAGCTGTCAAACATGTTGTTTGTATTAACGCAATTCCAGAGATTTCAAAGCTGAATTAATACATAACCATTTATGTAGGGAGATGACCTTGCAGAACTCAGACATGTTATTATTTCCTGATTAATATCTTACAAAACTGCACTGTTTTGCAGTCACTTGACTTTTCCAGCCCTACATATCTAACATTACAGCCTTTGTATAGTGTATGTGATGACATAACAGTAAGATTACCTTCTTTAAATAATATTTTGTTAATTATACCCTTCTTTGTAACTTTGGCAACACAAAAGACAATGAAAACAGTCTTCATTTTGCTGCCCGCTGCACATTTTTATCACATTAAATCTGCCTCTCTGTTGGTATTTAAACATTTGTGATCATTAATTGCAGTCTAATTGATTTTAGATGGTTCTACATTGTAGGCTATGTAGGCCTAGGGTATAGAGTTGTGGAAAAAATTAGTAGAGCACCTTGTTCTCTCATTTTCTTGTTCATTTTAAATGCCTGGTGCAACTAAATGTACATTTGTTTTGACAAACATCATAATAACAATAAAGATAGCTCATAAGAGATTAATTCAAAAGCTGATATGTAGACATGGTTTTCTTGATAAAAGTTAAAGTGGTCTTTTTAACAGTCATTTGATTGGACACCCTTCAACTGAATGAGGATTGGACAAACCAGAAATTCATCCCATGATTGGACAGTTTGGGGCATAATGAGCTGAAACGGGCCTCAGCAGGTTGCAGCACTATGCAGTGTCCTGCATTCAGCACGGATTTGTATAAGAGGTTGTGCACATGTTTTAAAATGTCATGCATTACTGAAATTAATTATGTTTAGTTGGCAGAATTTGGCCTTATTTTTATAGTTTAAGGTTAATCTATATTCTCCTTTTGCTTAATTTTAATTATATTCAATATTATCAGCCTATTGTTAATACCGCCGCCTTAGCAGAGGTTGTAGTAGTAATAATAATAATAATATTGATGATAGTTAAAATTGTTGTTGTTATTATTAGGCTATAATTAATATTATTATTATTACTTCAACCTTAGCAGAGAAGAAGCTCCTCTTCTTCAGCTCTTTTAATCATTGTCACGTCCCCTGCTCTTCTTATTTTATTATGCCATGTCCTGTGTTAATTCTAACCATTGCTTCTGTATGATTTTCTTTTCCGTTTGGACTCTTATTTTAAGTCTTCCTGATGCTCCCTGTAAGATTTCAGCTCATTTTCCATTAAAAATGCCAGTTTGTTAATGTTTCTGTACCTCAATGCAATAAAGTTGCACCAAGTTGTTAAAAAAGAAACAGCTAAATCCTGCGCCGTCACTGGATTTGAGGAGAAATTCTGGCCAATCAAATCAATCAGAAGAGTTACACCTTCAACTGACAAATACACCCACTAAACACAGCCAGAGCAAGCAGAATTTTCTGGCCAGAGCGCACAGATGGGTGGAGGGGGCGTGTTTTATGGCTCACCGTGCTTGTAAATATACACTCCCATGATCTGAGCAATGCGCCCTCCGAATAAAAAATACGCCTGAGATCAGCACAATGCGCTCTCGTGATAAATAAATGTGCTGTTGTAGTGAATTAATACGCTCCTTGCAGTATTTGATGT
>JBBBVU010000017.1:18613227-18664054 GCA_037177055.1 Atherinosoma microstoma
GATCAGCACAATGCGCTCTCGTGATAAATAAATGTGCTGTTGTAGTGAATTAATACGCTCCTTGCAGTATTTGATGTAACACCATATATGGCCAGAGTGTGCTAATCTTAGGTTTAGGCTTAAACTTGGGGGGGGGCTGAAAGGAGCTAAGACTAGGGACTTGTAGGGATATTTTACATCTTCAGCTTCATGTCTTTTGAGAAACTGTGTATTAAATTTAATAGAAATTGTGACTGAAACTTCATGTATGTTTAGATATTTAACGATTGAACCCTTTGCAATAGTTTTAGCTTTTTATGTTATTGATATTAGTGATGAATGCTTCCATTTTTTACCTGCCATTCAACAGAGGATAGACATGGTTCCTGAACTGCTCAGCTCCAATCTTTGCTCGCTACGCTCCAATGTGGAGAGGTGAGGACTGAACATACACACCCACACACACCTTCATTACAATCATCTTTGACACTTGTTTCTACTGAATGGACAGAACAATATATTATGTCTTTATTATACTTTAACATCTGGATAAATAATCTATGACCAGCCACAAGGGTTCTTTTTTCTTTTTCTTTTTTTTAATTCCAGATGAGATTGACAAAGACTGTCTCTGATTTGATTTGCTTTTCTCTTTCCAGGCTGGCGTTTTCATGTATTTGGGAAATTAACCAAAAAGCAGAAATTCTAAAGACCCGGTTCACAAAAAGTGTCATCAACTCCAAGGTAAAGTGCAACACACAAGCACAAAAAAACTGCTTTCTTTGTGTTTGTGCATCAGATTTCTTGCAATTATTACACTTTTTTTTCTTGTTTTTTTTTTTTTTTCAACCAGTATAAATGAACATTGTGAGGTCCATATATTTTCAAGCATGATTCATCCCTTTGTTTTCTTCTTTGCTTTTGTTCCAGGCATCTCTGACTTATGCTGAGGCCCAGATGCGGATCGACGACACCAACAAGAATGATGATATCACCAAGAGCTTGCGAGGCCTCAATAAGCTGGCCAAAATCCTCAAGAGGCAGAGGATAGAGAAAGGGTAAGGAGTAGTAATTAGTGCGTAATAGAGGATTGGATTTGCAAAATGTGGGACAAAATGTTTAAATGTAATTGGAAAAGCAGTTAAAAGGTAGGAAGGGGGAAATGATCAAGTATGGTATTAGAACCCTTTTTTCTTTGTATAATTGACACGGGTTGTGTTTTGCATTACATTTGACACCCTTCAGGGCATTGACGCTGTCATCCGTAGAGGTTCGGTTCCACATGGACAGTGAAACCCATGACCCCATTGATCTCCAGACCAAAGAGCTCATGTGGGTAACTTCCAAAACAAGTCTTCAGCAGATTCTTTTACATTACAAAAGTTTTTTCAGTGTATGTGTGTTATACTGTCTTCTGTTTTTAATAAGAGCATCTGTTTGTATTATCAGGGAGACAAACTCTATGGTGGAGGAGTTCATGTTGCTGGCTAATATTTCGGTTGCACAGAAGATTTATGATGAATTTTCAGAGTGTGCTCTGCTGAGGAAACATCCAGCACCACCCCCATCTAACTATGACATCCTGCTCAAGGCTGCAAAATCCAAGGTGAATTCTGATATTCATGATTTTTTGATGTGTACTTTTATACTCTAAGCCCATTTATTTATTCTTTTTATGACTAGCGATGTGCTTAATAATAAGCAGTAACTCCATTTTTCTGGAGTTTTAGTTTAATTGCAAAACAGTGTGTGATGTAGCTATTTGCATATTGCTCCCTAAAAACACTGTAGTTTCATTTAAACTTTTATGTTTCCATGTTCTGTAAGGATGTGGAGATCCACACAGATTCCGCCAAGGCACTGGCTGACTCCCTTGATGTAGCCAAAGTGAACGGCTTCCCATACTTTAACACGCTGCTGCGCATCTTGGCCACCCGCTGCATGATGCAAGCAGTCTATTTTTGTTCCGGCATGGACAGCGATTTCCACCACTACGGTCTTGCCTCGCCCATTTATACACACTTCACATCACCAATTAGGAGGTATGAAAACAGACATGGATTCTACACATTTTGCCTAAATACATTGAAACTGGCTTTAATAAAGAAATTGACTATGTCGATGCTTTTTATATAAATTCTTATATAAACCTCTTTCCTGCTCCTCTACCTTCACAGGTATGCAGATATCATAGTGCACCGCCTCTTGGCAGTGGCCATAGGAGCAGACAGCACCTACCCAGATTTGATGGACAAACATAAACAGTCGGCCCTCTGCATCAACCTAAACTACAGACACAAAATGTCTCAGTATGCACAAAGGGCATCTGTAGCCTTCCACACACAGGTAACGATATATAGACACACTGCTCTACACTACATGTTGAATAAAGTCAAACACTTTAAAAAATATTATTTTATACCATATTAAATGGTGAATTTTGTAATTCTGAGAATGCCTGAATCATGCTTTCTAAACATATTGTGTCTTTCAGTTGTTCTTTAAGAACCGAGGCATCCTGAACGAAGAAGGATTCGTGCTCTTCGTGAGGAAGAACGCCATCATTGTTCTCATCCCAAAGTTCGGTCTGGAGGGGACAGTCTTCTTTGACACCAAAGACAAAGTTTCCCCCAACCTTGTTTTTGATGAAGAGGTATGAACACTTTTTCCATTTCACTGGTTTTTAATTGAACTCTCACAAACATCAGTTTGTGCATTTTAGTTATTTATTGAAATATTCTTTATAAATATGTCCTCTGCATATGCGTAGGGTCCGTCTTTGAAGGTGGAGCAACACACGTTCCGCATATTTGATCAGGTGAAGGTCACCGTCAGCCTGGACGCCTCCAACATTCAGCACCAGAAGATCCGCATGGCTTTAACTGAACCTGTGGTACGAACAGACTAAACTTTATCCAAGATTAATTTCTTTAGCTAAAGATGTGCAGTATTTAGATTTAGAAATATTGTTTTTAAATACTAAGAAAACAAGTTTATTTTACTCAAATGTAGCAGCACTTTCCTGAAATAAGTCTTCTTTATTTCAGATCCCTGGGGTTAGTGTTCCTGCTCCTAACGCTGAACCGCAGGCTAAGAAACCAAAACTGGACCGCTGACACAAAAGGAGCTCTGGAAATGACCCAAACCACCCAACGATGTTCCAGATCTTAAACCAGACTGGACTATTTGAATTAGTGAAAATGTTAAATGTTATGTTTGGATCAACAATGAGAGTAATTTTCCTAAACCCTGCCACAGCACTCGCACCAGTCTTTCTATAGTTATTTCATTATTCGAAACATTTGTTAGTTTATAGGGAAGAATGGTTACAAGCTACTGCAAACCATAAATGCAGTATAAATTAAAAGTTGTAACAGTGATTAAACATTTTTAAACTACATAACTTTGAATGATTTTGTTCAAATTTCAATTTGAGCAGTTGGGAACCACAGCATGACTGATAAATGCCACCAGTAATGGACCCACAACTCTGAACAGGATAAGGAAGTACAGAGAATGGCCGAGAACAATGCCAAAATATTCAACACCAAAAGTAAACGTAGAATAGTGACTCGAAAAAAATGTCTCAGGCCAAAGACAAAGAATTCAAGTTAATTTAATGTGACAAAGAGCCAGCCTATGCTTTAATGTATATATTTGAAAAAGAAAAATGGCTCAGCTTCATATCAATTAGTGGCATTATTTAATGTGTACTGTGGAACTTAATTCCAACAATACACATGAAACCTGAATTACAAAAAATCTCTCATTCCACAAAAAGCTTTAAAAAAAACATGATATACAGATTTATAAAAACATAAATACAGTACAGATTTGATGCGAACGTTGGGATCTATCAGTCCAGTTGTGTCCACACCAAATTCAATTCTAAATGTGGCATCAATACAGCACTCAACAAGGTTACTGTTGTGCAAATTTCAAACAGAACTGATGTTTTTTATCCACTTTTGTCATACCTATATATGGGATCTAAAAGTGTAGCTGACAACAGAATCATAGACTTCAGTGTGTTACAGTAGGGCTAACTGAGACTTCTCTTTTGATAAAATGTACTGTGGTAGAACATTTGCTTTTAGCCATGAAACGTTAACCTTGAAAAGAAAAAATACCCAGCTTCACTTCTTTGCACACCAACTTAAGCAGATGACAATCTTCCTTTACCATAAAAGCTTCAAACGTGTAAACTTTTTTGTATTTGATTGCAAAGTAATCATCTTAAGCTTCCACTGGAAGAGGGGTCCCTTTTAAGTCAGGTGGGTCAGTGGTGAGGATAAAATCCCTGGAAAAAGAAAGGAAAATTGCTTTTAGTAAAATATCAAGACTTGTAGCACACATTGTGTTAATATAGTCTCCAAAGCTACATTTAAAGAGATTTAAACTTCAGGAACTGTTTTTCATTCAACTAAAACATTGCTTCAAGTTGCCATTTTTGGTGGAAAACTCAACTAAAAACTGTTGCCAATATTGGGAATGCAACAGATCGACATTAGGAGTCTCCTAATGTTCCTGGGGGAATTTCCTAGGATCAAAATACCTTCAGTAGTGCATCTTAATTATTAGATTTTCTTAGTTCAAAAGGCAAAAGTACAATCTGCAACCTTGTGATGCATGCTAAGGGTTGACCTTACCTTAACTTTAATGTTTCGAGTGAAGGGGAGGGCCTCTTCAAGGTTAGAGCTGAGGGAGTCTTTGCTCTGACTATCTGTCCCGAGGCCATCAATTAGGCTAGCAGTGCCCACTGAGGTAGTGTTGTAGCCACTATCCACCTGAAGACACAAACAGTTCCACATAATTAGGAAGAAAAACATATCAATGTAAAATTACCATAGAGGAGACATTTATACGAATAATAAAAAAAATGCAATGAAATACAAAACACTTTTAGTTTAATTGGGGAGAAACTTCTCTCACCAACCTGCATGCTGGAGTCATAGCGGATGCTGCTTCCCTCTGCTAGAAGAGATAGAAACATCTGAGAGCTTTCTGTTGCCGACACATTGCCCATACGAGAGCTGGTCATCCGTCCTGAAGGTTCTCCGCTTTCCTCCTCTTCCTCAACATCTAGCCTGCTTTCTATTCCCACATCTTTGCCCTCATCCATTTTTACAGGTTCCATAGGATCCAGGCTAACTCGCTCATCGACTGCAGGGTGAGTGTCCAGGGCCAGAGGAGACGATGGGTCAAGTTCCATGGAGGGAGGAGGAGATGAGGTGGATGTGGAATGGGCTTGTTCCTCAGCCTCCTGATTGTCTTGGAGTTTAGGGTTAAGGATTGGGGAAATGAGGGGAGGTGAGGCCCAGCAGTGGAATCTAGGTCTGGGCTTTTGTCTAGAGATGTGCTGGGGCTCATTTTGGTGATGGAGTTGGTTTGGAGAGCAACTACGAATGGGAGAGCAACCTTCAACAAATGGGCTCTCATTGCAGGAAGTGACATCCGTGTTTAGTGGTCCACCATGTGGGGTCAGACTGTTTGGCTGCTTCCTCTCTGCCAAGAGAAGAACACATATGCAGGTTCAAGACAAAAATCAAGACTACTGCTGTGATATTTAAAAGTAAAAGTGTTGTATGAGCTAACCAGCAAATGGCATACCTGAGCCGATGGGAGTTCGCGTTACATGGGCTAGAATAGGAGAAATAGTAGGAGAGACGTAGCCAGCAGGCGATGACCTATCAGGAAACAGAGGACTGTTGATGCTGCCAAGGCTACAGTCTCTGAAGCAGCCATGCTGGATGGGACTGGATGAGAATTGGCCCTATAATTAAGAGAATCAAAATTATTGTTTGATTATTGGTATACTGTAAATCTTACATCAATCTAATAACAAAAAGTCTTACAACTAACTCATTACTCAACACTTCATCGCTCACCGTAGAGGGAGTCTTTGCTGACATGCCACAGGACAAAGGGGATGAAAAGACAGGTGATGTAGCTTCTCCCTCAGCAAGTTCGCTTCTTGCTACAGCTCCCTTTCTGTTGGGAGACGGCCTCTCATGTGTGCCGTGGACTCTCTCCGGACTCGGTGGGGTAGAGCTGTCAGAGCTGCTATAACTGAACTGGCCATCAAGGAAGAGTTTTCGTCTCAAGGAGGAGGAACTAAGGCTCTCCTGCACTGCATCGCATGCTTCCTCACAACGGTAATATTCTCCTGAAACAGATAAACACAGTGACATGGTGATAATAAAAGGCTCTGGCATAAGATATTCTCTTACTTTTATTTTGCTGGCATTCAATAGAGGCTTACCTAGTATTTTCTCCAAATCAAAAGCCAAAGGTAGTGAAAGGATTGTCTGGCAACCAACTGTAAATAAAACCCAAACACTAATTAAAAGATGTACAAGTATTAAAGTACCTGGGAAATCTTAACACCAGTTCAGCTCTGAATCAGAGGGCCACTGGAGTTATATCAGACTGGCATTTAAGACATTTGAGCTGTTAGGGTCACATGGGCCAAGTTGTGAATGGTGAAAAGTGGTGTCCTAGATCATCTCTTTTGTTTTGAGTGATGGTAACTCCAACTTTGTGTTTCTTATTATTAAATTTCAAATAAATAAGTCATGTGACATAATCTGTATAAAGTACACATCAACTTCACACTGTCTGATTGCACAAGTAGAACTAGTGATGTGAAGATTCAGATTAATTAAGCACACAGATTTGCATATAAAGGAATTTTTGTGGCTTTGTTAGGCATGCTGGAGCAAGTGGAACATGTACAGGCTTGTGAAGGCTGCTCTCCCTCTGACACAACAAAGATTTTCTATTTTACATATATCTATTGTTACACTGTCCAAAAGAAGCACACTAACCTGATATTTTTTCTGTCTCTTCTGCAATCATCGGACCTACAAGTCAAATACAGTCAAATTAATATACAAAGCTTAAAAGGTGAATTATAATATGTGTAACTTGGAGAATAAAAAGTAATAGAAACAATAACATCACTTACTTTTCTTATAGAGCTGAGGGGCTCTGCGGGTTTCTGGTGCTGCCCATGGGGAAGGTACAATAGCTCCTTTGGTGAAAAACTTTACAGGGAAAGAGAAATAAATACTAAATAAAGCAGCAAATCATCAATGGAATGACTTCTCTGTGATTTTATTGTAAACACAAATAGTCTGATTCCTTACCTGCTCAATGGCATTCTGACATTTTTCCTCAATGTCAGAATCCATCCTAAAATAAAGAATAAACAAAAGTTAGATCACTTAAATTCTATACAATCTTAAATTACCCCCACAGACTTGAGATGACCTTAGCCGATTTATTTTCCTCTAGAAATTTTAATTAAGCCATCTGTGTTTTCTATCTTCTATAACTGCTGTTTGTCAGTACACACCTTGTCTGGCTCAGGTAAAAGGACTGTCGCTGGATTTCTTCTGGGTCTATGTGTACTGGTAGAAGACTGGCCATTTCATCAATTGACCAGTTAAACTTAGATGGAGTCTGGGGAAAAGACAGGTAAGTCCATAAAGAACAGTACAAACTATACTCTTATGTATGCCTTTACAAATTATCACATTGTGGTGCCTAAAGGTTGTAAGGGGATGGGTGTGAAGTGTGTTCGGACTTACAGCTTTACAAGGCTTGGATTTGAACACCGATGGGCTCGGAACCAGGGTCTCACGCAGGTGATGATGGTCATTAGGACTCTCGAAGGGGTTTCTTATAGAAGGCCTGCCTGGAGTTTCTGGAGTGATTTGCAGCTCGATATGATCCCCCATCTTAGTTCACCACAAAAATATTCCAATCAGGATGAAAGAAAGTTACATTTTACTAGAAAATAACAGAGGCAAAGAAATCGCTGTTTCAATTTCGTTGCAAGGTGATATTTCCTAACTCGGTACGTTAGCGGCATTACATTTCCAGTTTCTGAAAACACTTCGACACAAGCAGCGAGGAAAGACATAGAATCTGTTAAGTTTCACACGTTACTTAAACACAACTGGTAGATAAATTTTACCGTTGATACTTACAACTGTTAATGGGTTAGGACTTCCACCACGAAGCCAAACAATATTTTTTATTAAAGAGTCAGCAGCAGCACAGGAACAGTTCAAACGTTCATTTCAATTTCGCCCACAAGCCCCGCCAGCCAATAGAAATCTACCGGAAATTCTCGGACACCAATCAAGATTTTCGTGTCGTCACTTCCTCCGCCAGTTTATGTGGCGACTTCTGTAGGCAATGTATCTGTGTAGCTGCTACTGTTAGTTGTCAGTTATCGTTCTGTTTTAACAATGCCTGTTTAAAAATAAACACGCGCAAAGTCCTACTAAAATCTCATGATAACTTACTACGAGTGTTATTGTATCGTGGCATCCACGACTTCTTCAAGTCATTATTGGTTAGCCATCCCCTAGCTAGATTTGGCTAACTACACTTATTGATCACTATGGCAAGTGCACCAAATGCAAACCTAAACGCAGTCCGGGAGACAATGGACGGTGAATATTTGTTTAATATACTTAAGCAGTTTGATTTGTTCAATTGTAATATCTTCAGACTTATTTTTTGATAGAGAGAATTTTCTGCTAACTGTAGCGTGTTGTCAGTATGAAATTAACTTCGTCATTTTCCTTCAACAGTCCTGCTGGAGATCTCTAGGTTGCTAAACACTGGTTTGGACATGGAGTCTTTGTCCATATGTGTGCGACTGTGTGAGCAAGGCATCAACCCTGAAGCTTTGTCTGCGGTAATCAAAGAGCTGCGTAAAGCTTCCGAATCCCTCAAGGTATGAAAACAAGTTGATACTTGGATATTATTTTAAAAGTAGGGCGGTTGAGGGAGAAATAAGTCTCAGGATAGCTCCCAGCACTGTTCACTGTTTTATTGGTTGTTGCTCATCAATAAGTAAGCACTAAGAGGCCCTGTTATTTACCAAATGTAATTCCCTGCAGGATAATTGGTGAACATTAATGGAATCATCATGTTTTGCACTGATATAATTAATCTTTGATTTCAATTACAGTACCACTCAAAAGTTTGGACATACATATTCATTCAAGAGTTAGTGGGAGGGGGTTCCAAACCTTTGACTGCCCCTGTACATGTTTTGTTGGTCAGCAAATCCATTAACCAGTTGTCTGAATACTCAGATATAATAGCTTATACCAGCACTGAAAATGGGTAGTGTCGGGTTGTAAGGTGAAATGCCTGCAGCCACAATTGTTTTGAAGTTTTTTTATTAACAAAGTTTTGTGTATGAGCTCTGAGTGTTTACAGTGTACTGGTTTGAGGTTTAGTTATATAACAATATACTCTTAAGTTTTGGTCTTACTATTGTCTTCCTTAAGTATCGAGTACAAAGTTTAATGATTTTTGCATATATGTGATAAACTACATTGACAAGTACTACAATTTTTGTCGGGTATTATTTCTGAACCAAATACACAGTCTATGAAAATCCTATTATTTAAATCAGCTCATGTCATAAGCAGACTCGCAAAAGGAATTTCTTAGCAGCGCCTTTTGGAATATTGTGTTGTGGGCTGTTGAAGTTGTCTGCTTCTTACCTGTTACCATAACCTCCTGTAAAGACTAAAAAATATGTATACTACTGTCTCACCTCATCCACCACTGCCCTGATTCAAATAAATCATAAATTTAAATGCTTTTTTTTCTTCTTCTTCTATCAGGTTTCTGAGAATTGCACAAACTGAAGATGGAATCAGATCACCTCAGTTTGTGACACCGAATAGGATCATTCACTGTTCCTGCCATTGGGTTTCCAGCCCAATCAGATTTGTTCTACCTTCTGTGCCTCCTCTGTGACTAATGTGCTGTCTTCTTCGGCACTTTGATTTGTGGTTGGGTTTCGGTAAAGAAGTAACAGCATCTGTTATTTTTTTCTAAAATGCAACTCCTCTCCTGAAGTGTGGGCATGCTCATCCACTCTGTGTCAAGTTTAGCCCTTCCTGAGTTTTACCTTCACAAGTTTAGGAACAGCAAGTTCAAATTGGCCATGTCATCTTGCCCCCATACAAAAGCAGATTTCTGGTTGCTGATAAACTTATTTGTCATGTGGACAGGTTTTTATGTTTTCATGTGTCATTTTTCAAACTTTGTTTAACTTATATTTGGGACTTTTACCATTTTCTTCTTCTTTTTTTTTCTTACAAACTATTCTTTGCCATTTCCATTGTTCATGTGACTATCAAGGATGAAATAATTTAAAATAAAATGTTATCATAAGTGACCACAAGGTGGTGATGTGTCTTTCTTTTTCCAATCTGAGGCGACGTCTTAATTTAGTGATAGGTAACAGGAAATGTGTACAGTTAAAATGTCTTAGTTTTCCTGATGAATCATGAATAATCTCACTTGAATCAAAAACATCTTTCCTTCATTTAGTCTTTTTTTTAAAATATATTTAAGCCCAATTTTTGTATCTAACAAAGTGTTGTTGTTTTTTCCGGTAGTAATATCAGTTTCACAGGCCCCACCTTATTAGGAATAAATCTTTACAAAGGATTTTACAAAGGAAACAATCTTTCCTGTCAGACTAGGTGAAAGGGACAACAGATTGGTAGAACATTTTACAAAACAATACAAAATCAGACAATAGAGAAGGGATTGCATCCACAGCCAACAACATACTTCACAACACAGAAGACACGAGTAAAGGTCAGTCTTTACAGCAGGATGTCCTGTTGATCTGAAGTCTGTGCTCCTTCATGTCTACACTATCCACAAAAAGTACTTGAGACATTTTGCAAACTTGACAAAAATATGTCTGATCTACCAGAAGTGAAGCTCCTAGATCACACAGTATTGTTTTTTCTCCGCTGTCTGTAAAATAACTCTATTCATCTTCTAGACGAGGGAAAATGCTGAGAGCACAGAACATTTCTCCACAGGCCAATATATGGGCTGGGAGCAACCTCTTATCCACATAGGCTTGTATCAGTTTCTTGTGTGTGTATGTGCGTCCATCAATATATGAGAGTTAAGTTGTTCCTGCAGCGCTGTAGATGTCTACAAATGAGTAGCCCCTAAGCTATCTCCCAGTAACGCCTCAGCCCTCACCAGCACACCACAGAAAGCCAGCAAGTGCACAGGAGTGTGTGTGTAAGCATTTCTGTCTTCTTCTGCTTCGTCTCGCCATCTTGACTGACAGTCTGCAAGTCTACATCTCTGCAGTGCTGCTTTGATCTCTTGACACAGTATCTCTCAGTTCCTCAATACCAGCATCATGTCAGCCAAGCATGACAGACATACAGATTTGGTGCAGTGGCTCTCCTTGATAGTCTATAAGCCGAAGCAACCCCTGGTCTCAGCAGGAGGTGAGCTGCTTGAGATGTTGATGGAGATAGATGCACAACAAGAATGCTTTTCTTTTAGGAAAAGTTATGCACGGCTTGATTGGCTACTAAGGGCGTGGGATTCAGGATGCATTGCCGCCTGTTTGATCTGTTTGGAGGGTTTCTCCTTATCCAAGCAAGTTACTTTGATCTCTGTAAAACAAAATATTCCCAAATCCCACAGTCCTAACAGAGATTAGCGTCCACATATGCATAAACATCTAAGAGGTGTTCAACTAGGGCACTGGTCAGGTCACATGACTGTATCAACTTAACAGGCAAGCAGGTCCTCACATCCAAACTTCTAAAGGTGTTTGTATTTGTGTGTCTGATAATTATCCAGGCCGAGGATTCTTTTTCTGATAAATGAGGGCAGTCTCATTTAAGAGTGAAAGATCTATGTGCAGCAATTACAGTTCAGGTGTGTGCAATGGATATTAGGGTAATAATTAGACTGGACTGATTAGCGGTTCCTTATGTATAAGAAAAGATGTCTGTTTATGTTTTTCCAAACCCAAATTACAACCATATTGTCTCGTCAAAACAAATACAGCGGAGAGCTTAATTTGAGGCAGCATTAAACCAAAAGTCAAAGATCTCCGTACGCACATTTACGTACAGGTCACTAATTAGTTAGTTAGCGATAAACAGGGAGTTGTAATGGTCTCCCTGCAGAGACGAGGCTTTGTTTGTCCATTTCATGTTTTGTATCTCATTATATGATCATTTCAGGGGTAATTTTATTGGTTTGATGAGTTCTTCTAGTTATATCATCATAAAAAAATTTTTAAGTATACACCTGCTGTTTAATGAGTTGTATTTCAAGAGAAAAAAAATTTCATGTTATATTTTTCAACAAGACACAAAGTTCATTCTAAGTTAAATATCATAAATCTAAGTGCATTCATAAGTACTTGATGGTAGAAAGTAATTGGATTTTCCTTTTTAAATGACTTAGCTCATTTTTATCCATGGTCAAAATATTGTAATTATAATTTGATGCAATCCATTGGTTTCCTTACCTTGACTATTATTTTTTATTAATTGATTTGTATGGATACTGATTAGATCACAATGAATTGGCTTGAATTGATTTGTCTGTAAAGTGCCCAGAGATAACTTTGTTGTGAATTGTCACTATACAAATAAATCGGAATTGAATTAAATCAAACTGAATTGTCACTATAAGATGTTATTCAACCAATTAAACTGAAAACTTGCATCGTAAACATCTGTTTTCATTGTTAACTCATATCTGATCACAGATCTTCTGGTAACAATTACAGCTTCTAGAAGTTTCTTTCATCTAAAAGTTTCTTTTCAACCACTTCTTCAATATTATATTCAAGTTATTTTAAATTGTTTGGAATCCTTTATACAATAACATATTTCTGCTTTCTTCAACTGGTTTAAAACATTCCATCTCTTCATTTTCAAACATTATTCTGTGCTGATCTGTGCATCAGTTCATTGATGGAGAGGAACTTTTGTCAAACTTGCAAACCAACAGAATATGATATCCGTTGTTTTCAAACACCAGATAACACATTTTGCAATAGAATCCTTGTTAATCTGATTTTGTCATTGCTGTGACACATTTAACACCTTCAGCACCCAGAATAGTTAAACAGACCCGCTGCTAGACAGAACTTTCATTATGTTTTATTGTAGGTTGGCTGTTGTTATCCATATTGGTTTTATCTAATCATAAATACACAGAATGATGCACTCAACTCTTCAAGGGCTCCACATTTAGCTTATCAGTCCATAGAACATTGTCCCAGAAACATCATGTGTGTGGAAGTCTTTGAAAACTTCTCTTCCACTACATTTACCTGATGGACATTCTTATACTTGTTATCTTTTTCAAACTTATAAGTGCACATAGGAAACGTTCAGTTTGTAGACATGTTTTCCTTAGTTGCTTACAAGTGCAAATTGGGTGGAAATTCGAGGCTCAGTATGTTGCTCAGGGAAATTTCCCCATGTAGACTAGAAACTGGGGATTGAACTAGCAATCCTCTGATTAAAGATAACTGTTGTGCTGTTGTCTTTAAACATTTATTGCTAAAATGTTTAAAGAAAAAAAAGGGCTGCTAAAAGAAATAAAAATGATCATGAACACACCAAAAGGACTTATAATATTATTCATTATGCAACTATATACTACAACTAATGTTACAGTGGGCTGAAGTGGAGCTAAAACAACCAGTTGTACATGCTGTCGCCATGAATTACAATATTTCCAGGAGTTTTCACACACAGAGACAAAGGCACAGATGATTACTTTCCTCATCATTATCTGGCAATGACTGAATGAAAGCAAGAGTAGTGCTGTCATGAACAGAACTAAAAAACTGTCAACTTTTCACATACGGATTGATCAGTGTTTGTTTCCATTTTGTTGAGAGACATAAAACTGGCAACCAGATATTACTAATTTCACAGTAATTTCTTAACATTAGTTTACATTAACCATGCTATTGAGCTGCTAGTAATACTGAACTAGTTTGGAGTAAAGCAGAGCTTTAAGTTTTAACAGAATTAATATTTAATTCCTAATTCAAAAAGTTTTAACTTATATTACAAAAGCTGACATTTCTCCTTTTCCGGGTATTTTCTTATTCACACAAATGGGAAAGAAACAACTCTTCCACCACTGTCAAAAATTACATAAATCACTGCCTTGAAAGCAATAGGTTGTTAATCCTGTGACATTCAATTATTGAAAAGCTATAGCAGTGTATATTATGGGGGGGGGGTCTGTGTTTAAATGTGTATCTCCTGGCACTTAAATGATTGATCTATTGCATTCCTGTAACTGATCAAGCCTCTCTGACCCTCATTCTTCAAAAACGTGAAGCTTCAGGGACTGTTTTTGCCCTACGAAGAGTTCTGTGACCTTGTTAGAATCTTCCCCAATACATCACTGTTGATTAAATACAGGGCACACTTTTACTCAGTAAGATACTATTTAGGTCCCAATTAAATTCATAGCAAGGAAATTGGATCATAAACTCCTCAAAGGATCGTTAACAATCATTAGACAGGATAATAGCATGGCAATCAAAATATGTAAAAAGAAAAAGAAACTTTCAAAGTCTTTTAGTGACTTTGTTGTTTTTGGACAATTTCCAACCTGATTAATGTGGAATTGATTGATTTACAGTTGTAATTAGCTGCACTCTGCATAGATGCATAATAATCATATATGTCCCTGCTTGTTTTTAATGTATTAATTGGTTTCATTAACAAAAGCAGTTAATTGAATAACAATTAGAAAAAGTTGATGACGGTATCAACACAGCGTATATGCAAACTCCCTTGTGTTTTCCCCTATGATAATAAATAAACCACCTTTTTATCAGATTGAAATTTTGTGTGTTGGACTATGTAATGACTAATATGATATTAGGCTGGCTTATTAGTTTATTCGAGTGGCTCACTGAGGCGTTAAGCTGCTTCTGAGCACACTGTGTTTAACAGGTAGGCACCATATGCTGCCTTAATCAGACATTGGAATCACATTTGGTTGTTAAATTGTATCCTAATAAAAGCAGGTAGTAAAACAACTTGAGCTAATTCAATTCCAGGCGAGTTTGGGAGAACTGAACAGCTGTTCATATTTGTGGAAATGCTTTAACAATCCCCCTCTGCTCACTCTTTTTTTTTTCTTCTTTTTTTTTAAAGGTTTAACTCCAACGGCCTGTTCAACTTTTCTTGAAGAAAATAGAGATGGAGGGTGGACGAGCTGTCCACTCTCCTTAAAAGAAGACAATACCAAGCATATTGTAGTGACAGCTCGCATTGTGTGTGTGAGAGTGTGTGTGTGTGCATCTAAGAGAGAAAAGAGAAAGGAGAAAGAAGATATGTGTATGTTAGGAAAACAGAAAAATACAGAAGATGCGTGTGCGTGAGAATGTCTGTGCATGTGTGTTACACTGACAGCTTGTATTCTCCGTGATTAATGATGTGCTGTGTGACTTGATAAGTGCTTCGGAGGACCAACGCTTGTTTCAATTAGACCTTGTGAAGGTCGCGACGCCGCGCCGGCCTCTCATTATCATATCCATAATCAATCCACATTATCATAGGGGAATGCAGGATGGATGTGTGATATCTTGGTCATGCACACACACACACATGCAGACACCTAATCACATACCAAAACACAATGACATACTCTCTCACTCAGAAGAGCACACACACACCCTTCACTCCAAGTTGATTTGAATCATAACAGAGGCTGTCGGAACGGATTGTCTGTTCAGATTAAGAGTTTGTTTCTAAGAATTAAGCAGCATTGATGGTGGTGGCATTTCAGATCCCCACTGCAGACACAAATGCCAAAACATCATTTTGTCCCCCCCCCCCCCATCTCTTTCACACAATCACATATATGAGCACACACTCACATGCACACACAGACACACAGACTTAACTTGGACCCTGGGGCATTCTTAATAGAGGCGAAGTGATTCGTATGTTTTTGCTCCTCTAATGAGAACAGATTGAGTGGTATTTACACTTCATCGCCTGATCTAACCACCTACACATTTCCCTCATGCTTCTGCTCTTCTTTTGGCCAAAACAGACATGTGGAAAGGACCAAAGCTTGGCTTTCAAACAGCGACACAACATGAGCATTTTCTTTGTCTCTTTGGCTCATGCCACCAACATAAATATGAACAGTTAAAAAGATGGGAAACTGCAGCCAGATTTAGTGTCTTTAAGGAAGCTGCAGTTGGTTATCTCAGACAGTTAAAGAACAAGTTATCTGAATCCAGATTTTGATGCCTGGCAGAGTGGCACACTTATGGTAAGAATCTGACTGATGCTTCTTTGTTATGAAGAAGTCTACCTGAAATCAGAACATGCGAAAAGATGGTAACTACAGGTCACCTATTTCCTCCAGATACCTTTAAACAACCCACTAATTAGGACTATCATACATGATACATGAAAAAAAAAAGAAGAAGAAGAAGCAAGGCAAATGTTGGAGGTTAAAACTTAATCATTCAGTACTGGAGCAATCAGAGGAATCGAAGGAGATATAAAACATTAATTAACTCAGTGAAAGGGGAATCTTCCGGCGGTAAAGATAGATAGGCTTGCACTGTCTCAGGAACTTAAAGCACTTCAAAGACTGAATACTCTACCAATTTAGCAATCATTTTGAACTCCAATGGCAAGATGATAAAGGAAGATAGGAATCAGTGCAGCAAAGTTGTCCCCCTTTATTCCATGCATTGCTGCCTGTCAAAGCCGGTGCCTACATATATGTAAGCCACAACGCAGCACTTTGCTGGAAATTTAGTTGTTCTAGCTAACAAGTCCTTATGCAAACTTGAGAAGAGATGAGAAGACCTCAAAACCTGCAACATAGTTTGATTCAAATCTTAATGAATTATCAATTTGGGTTTTTTTTGTTTTTTTTTATACCCCCGAGCATCTGGAGACATTTTGCATTAGTTCATTGTTTCCTGGAGGAGTGGCTCCTGTTTGAATTCCACCTGTGACCTTCCTGTGGTGATACGAAGTCATTTCGCATCAGGGCACCTCACTACCCACCAGTAGCAGTGAGCTCCTCAAGACTGTGCTTGCTTGAAAGATTGTGGATGGATGAGCTAAAGTGCAAAATATAATTAACTAAAGACGTAACATTCAAGGTTATAAACGCAGTTTTCTTTACGGTGGCATATTATTCATCATCTCCTTGTTTATGCCACTGTTGTTAAGTTAACTGAGTTCATCGTATATCATTATCAGAAAGTGCCACAGGCCTTAAAAGTTATGAAGTGCTGGCCTGAGAGGTTAAAACTGAGCGTTTTACCACTTATTAAAGACTTTAAGGTGGGAATTTACAACATGAATCAACTCTGCTCAACACTGACGGCTTTATCTGTGTGTTTTCTACAGATGGAGAAAGAGTCTTGACATTTCTTTTTGGCGAGGAAAAGGCCATACTCAGCAGGAGTTATCAAAGGCAAAAAGTAAAAAGTTCGAGTTAGCTATCTCTCTCTGTCTCCCCCTCTCTCTCTTCCCCTGGAGATACTCATGTTAAGCATAATTAAGCAGATTTGATTAGCATCAAGCCTGGCTTCCTCTCTTGACTTTTAATGAATGTAAATCTACCATCTACATCCTAAAGATTAATTTCTGCCAATTAAAAAACACAAGAGGGCTTATTCGAGAGAGAGGGGGGGTTGGGAGGTAAAAGAGTGTTAGAGTCCTTTGAGTTGGAGTACAGCTGGAGTTTTATCCTCTTCCCCCTTGTCTTTTGGTGAGATGGTCTCTGGAGATCTGTGTCTCTCTCCCTCAAGATCATTATCAACACAATGTTCCGTGAAAGCCACTTTGAAAGGACTGCAAGCTCTATGTAAATGATGGGAGCCTGTGTGTGTGTGTGTGTGTGTGTGTATTAGTGCAAGTGTAGTGGATGAGGAAGCGGGGACCAGGTAAAGGGGTCAATTTGTCAAAACAAGGTTAGTGGCCCTCATTTGAGCTCATGTGAAGTCTCATCCTTCAGAATCAGATTTAAAAACAAAGCATTACAATAGACAGCAGGTGCAACATAAATCTAATAAAGAAAATGTTTCTTAAAAAGAAGCACCTGGTGTAAATGTTATGGTTTTTGCACCTGTAGTGTTAGAATTAGACATGGGCTATAATTTTCCCTATAATTCATCATCGTATTGTTGCTCTCAGGCAACAAAACAGCCATTTGAAAAAAAAAATGCAGACCCTCCTATCATTGTGAAAACCTTTATTAATAACATTCAAATTACATAAAGGTCAAGCACTAATTGGAAACTCAGACCCATTGCTTATAAACAGATGAATCTCATCATAACCTCAGTGTTACCCCCCCCCCCCCCCTCTCTCCCACACCCTCTGAAAGATCTATGTCCAAGACTGTTTCTGTATTTAGGGCTGTAATAAAACGCCTTGTTGGCATTTATCCCTGATGATATCCTTGGTAACTAATGTGTAAACATGGAAACTATTTACTCTTAGGAAAAACACCTCAGCAACCAAATCATAATTTGACTTCAAAGGATAATACATTTATTAATCCCTAACAATGATTAAAGTAATATGGAGATTTAGAAACGCTGTAAATACCCCCAGATTGCGTGCCACAGACACGCCATCAGAGGCGTTGATGTGAAGGTGTCTTTACTTAAAGCGTTTATAAATAAGCTTATCCAAAGTTTATGTAGGCTAATCTTTGCTCTCTCCCCCTCTCGCCTCGTGTCTCACTCTCTAAGAATATGCCCAGGCTCCTCCTCTTTATGATAATGTGACAGTAGCATCTCCTCTCTGAGACAAGACTCCGCTCATTCTGATTCAACTATGTGATCTGTTTTTCCACGCACGGACCTCCTGTCTCCTGTCTTCTCTTCTTCTTCTTCTTGTGTCCCCCCCCCTCTCCTCATCCGCAAACTCAATGCGCACTTTTCACACACGCAAAGCATCCGCGCGTGTTCTGCGAAGTTACTTTTCTAAAAAAAAAAAATAGTTTGACTTAGAAGTTTACTTTCGCACTTAATATTCTTCGACATGACCACTATGGCAACTCCTGCTACTCCGACTCTGCTCCCGGCCGCTCCGCTCGGACATCACCCGACACCGAGTTCCGTCTCTCCGGTCACCAACTCTCCGCCACCTGCGGCCAACTCTGCCGCTTCTTCCCCGGCTCCTCCGGTGGCGCACCCGGCGCTGCTTCACCAGTTCAGGGCGGACCTCTTACTACCCAACGGGACCCCGCTGAAGAGCGGAGGAGCTCCAGTGTCCAGCAGCGCTAAGCCCGTTTACGCCACCGCGTCGCCCGTGGAAAGCACGCCGCAGAACAACGAGTGCAAACTGGTGGACGTGAAAGGTGCCAAGCTGGCGTCGTTCACAGTGAAAGACACGGAGCTCATCTGCCTGCCCCAGGCTTTCGACGTGTTTCTCAAGCACTTGGTCGGCGGGCTTCACACTGTCTACACTAAGCTGAAACGGCTGGACATTGCTCCGGTGGTGTGCAACGTGGAGCAGGTCCGGGTGCTGCGGGGACTAGGGGCCATCCAGCCCGGGGTGAACCGGTGCAAACTTATCTCCAGGCAGGACTTCGAGACGCTCTACAGCGACTGTACCAATGCAAGGTGAGTCGGATGCTGGGGAGAGGGTAGGATGGGGGGACAGTGTGGCTGATGGGAGGGGGGGAGGGGGGCTTGGTGCAGCAGGTGGGGTTGCCAGGTAAGTTACAAAAGAGCCAGAACCAAACAGTGATTTGTCTTTCTTCTCCTTCTTTTTAAATTACTTGCAGATCTAGCCTTTCTACTTTTAACTGGAGTATCAGACATAAGATCTTGATGAAATCACCCACTAATGATGACCTCATCTCTATTTACTTACACTCTCGATAGGTACAAAATTAAATGAACACCTGAAAGCATAGACTATTCCATAGTCAAAATAAAGTGTTCACATAACATGATTTGTTTTTGTTTAGATCTCAGATCAATGTGATCTTGACTGACTGTTGGGCCAGTTTACTTGCCACATCACTGCTGCTAGGCCTGTAACTAATTCCCATTTTAATGGATGATAAACGTTATGATGGTGTTGACGATAATGAATTTTAGTAATCCTAATAGGGAAAACACTCTTAAAAGTTTGTCATGTTATCGTGGGCTATGATCTCTGTCTCCCTCTGACATGCACGCACACACACACACACACACACACACATATGCTCATTGTCTCTGACACACTCACACTTGCACACATTGGATCTGACACTGTCATTCTGAGAAATTGATTCTTCACAGAAATTAATTAATTTTCATTTGGCCCCAAGCGGCAGCTTAAATCAGGACAAGCTCACTCACTCACTTGCTGATCCTTTTACTTTCTCTCCCTCTCCCTTCCTCCCTGCCTCCCTCTCGCTCCTTAATAACTTGCTGTCTTATCATATCAACACTCTTTAGCCCTGAGCATCAGAACAGAGAAGATGATTAAATGAATTCTCGGTATTTATGATGCGATTATGTAAATTAGCTGTTTTGCAGAACTCCGATGGTGACCAACTGCATGGGTCATCAATCCAGTACGGCGCAGAGATGTTAGGATAAAGGAGGTAAATTGGCTGGGATTTGTGGTTTCCCGGTGCCTCAGTCTGCTGTCGTGCAGACCACATGCTCGTAACAGCATGAGTTTGAATCCAGAGGAGTGTGGATTAGCTTGAGTTTTGGGAATTTATATTGTTTGATGGTTAATCCGCGCTCCTTGGAGCATGAATGATCCAATTTACACCTGCCATTAACTACAGATACAGGATGCATCAAGATGTGCACAGATAAACCCCGCAAAAAAAACGATTTTGCAATGTGTGAACAACTTCTTAGCATTTCTTCATGTGTCTGAAACCACTGCTATGCTTGAATATGACCTTATTTATCTTTATTTTCTCCACAAATTTTAGCTGCATTTTGTTTTTAATGCCAAATGAGAGGTTTTAAGACGAGCTTTAACTTGTTGAGCAGACCCAGAAAACACTCCAAAACAACAAAACTGCTGTGAGAATCGCCTTCCAGCTCCATGTGCATGGATTAACACCTGTGCTTAAGCTTTTGCGGCCCCCCAACCAAGACAAAATCCAGATACATCTTCTGGCTGCTTTGGGATTTCTTCTATGTCTGGTGTTAATGCGAACGTTGTTATACAACCCTTGAAAATACACAGCCTCTGCTGTCTCTAATTATCCACACAACACTCAAACAGCCTTTAGTTAATGAGATCTGAAAACATCACCCGTCTGAAATCTTCAAACAACTTGCCCGATTCTTTGTCTGAGGGCTTCAAATGTGCTGCGGTAGCCATTAGTATCAGCCCCCTGTATTAGAAGTTTTTAAGTAATCCCTAGTGTGGATGAAGCAGCGTACAGTAGCAGGTAAAAAAAAAAAAAAAAAAAGTGGGACTAAAGATGGTTCTTGTTAGAGCAGGAAGGCTGGCTGACTTAACCTAAAAGTTTTAAGAACATCTCCAAAGAAAATGATGATGTGGCTTTCTGACAATGTCAAGGCTCACTGAGGTTTCTGTTACTGATTAAGACAGCCATCACTTATTATTTTCCAGTTCAGTACAGTCAGACAGGCTGGAGGACAAATAACAGACCTGTCTGATAGTTTAACATGACTAACAGAAAGATTAACATGGATTCTTCCCGCTGGTTTTTTTCCCCTCTTTTGCCCGTTTGTCTATTCATTTGTTTCTTTCCTAAGATTAAAAGGTAGTGTTTCGAAACAGCAGTTCGGAAAATGTCCCTCAGTTTTTCATTGTCTTTCATCTCTTCTTTGTCTCACCCTTTCTTTCCTGCTGTGCACACACATACACACAAACACACACCCTGACCACTGACTCATCAAACCATGAAGAAGGCCGACTTCACCCTCACTCACAGCTTAGTTATAATTCATGCATAGGTGGCACACAAACACACACACACACACTCTGTCATCAGCTAACACACACACAAACAGGCACGGTCACGGCTGTGTGTTTGCTGGCTTTGCTGCTAAATGACATTAGTTCCACAGAGAGAACATGGCGTGTAGGAGGCAACCTGATCCACCGTCCTTTTCTTTCTCCCTCACAAAGGAACAGTTTCATTCTCTGCTGGTAACTCACATCAAACAGCTCGCTCAGGTCAAACAGTGTGCGCACATTACACTTACATGTATACATTATGTAGAGTCTAAAATTGCTACCCCACCCACATGTTGCATAAAAGTGGTGGTAACGTGGCGAGGAACGAGATCTGGGTTTTTTTGCCAAAGAATGTGTTAATGACAACATGTGCTTTTTCTATTTGCGCTCGTCAATCGTTTACACGCAGAACCTGAAAAGGACCAGAAGATGCATGTGAAAGGTTGTTTTGCCACCTGATATGTTTTGTACAGTTTGGTTGCCCCACATTTAAAATTCCTCCCGCAATGAGGGGGTGAATTGTTCATTGCATGATAGAAGTTTATGCCACTCCTATATCATCCAACTGGTTTTCAGACCTGCATTCCTGTAAAGCATTTCCTCCCATTGAATAGTTTGAATGGTTTTGGTATATATGGAATTGTGCTGACAGTTGGAGCAAAATTCTATTCGCTGGAAATTTATTGAGATGTAAGCAGTGAAATCTAAACTTCTACACTGCAAAACTGTCACAGACAGTAAGAGACAGTAAAATGGGATATTTTTTGTAATTTAAATGCACTTCGCTCCTCTAACAGCTCGGAAATATTTCCAACAGCAGATTCAAACATAAAGCAGGTGGAAGGGAAAAAAAGGAAAGAGCTAAATCAAACGATGAATGATAAATGAGTCCAAATGGCCTGCCGGGTACAACAAAAGCCTTCTCTTTGTGTTTCTTAGTGGCAAGGTTCAGCCTTGCAAGTTGGCAGTCGGTGCTATGTGTGTGTGTTTGTGTGTGTGTGTGTCTGTGCGAGTGTGTGCATGGGAAGGTGGACTCCTCAAAGCTGAGCCCCACTGCCACACCATAACTCACTGTCAAAGTCAGCAGAGTTAGGATGGAGAGGAGGAGGAGGGCTGTGTGTTCAACTATGTTCGAGTGTGTGTGTGTGCGTTAGGGTGGGGATGGTTAGCTCAACTTTAACCTCCGAACTCTTTTGATGTTTTATAGAGACGAGCACGATGAGATAGAGAGGGCCTCCGTGTCTTCCACTGTGACAGGTTTTAATGGAAAGCGCGCACATACTTTTACAGACACACACACACACACAGTCTTGACATCGTCCTGACCCTGGAATGTGGGAGAGGAATGCAGGACGGTATCAGTTTAGGAGATCAGATTTTTTGCCATGATCAAACGTCCAATGTGTGTGTGTATGTGTGTGTGTGTGTGTTGTCCTGCCTGCTTCTGTCATGACATCATCACACAGGCTTTCCGAATAACAATAGCACGTAAAGCTTTTTTCGGCCCTCGATTCGAGAGAAAAATCACGACATCAATCTTTCCCTGCCTCCTCTAACCAGCAACATAAGTCTTCCTGCGTTCAGCGAAGACGTTATGATTTGTCAAACCGGACCGTGACGGCGAATACAAACCCCATAAACACAGATAGGAAGGATGGAAGCCGTAAACCGCTGCTAATGTATTCCAAACAAAATCTTGTTTGAGCAAGTTCTCTCTTTTTCTCTTTTCTCTCTCTCTGCATCTCCTGCACACACTCACATAAACACACACACACACACACACACACACACACGCGCAGCTGCTACCTATCAGCACCTCAGTCCTTCTAAGCCAGTAGCTGTTCCACTGTTTTGACTGTAACACTTCCTCTTCTTTCATTACTTTTCTCTTTCCCCTCACATGTGTGTGTGTCCGTGTACGTGTGTGTGTGCGAGGAGGAGAGAGAGATCTGTCATCTTTGTAATGTTTTGTTTCTGTTCCACCTGTGCTAAGCTCCAGCTGCCATGTTTGGCGTTTCACGTTTCAGGTAACATACACTCACTGAGCTTAGAGGGCAGAACTCAATGTACAGAGTACCTTTCTAAAAGAAAAAATATGTGTGTTTTTTTGTGTGTGTGTGTGTGGCCAGAGTGTTGGCATGAGGGAGGACGTCTGGGTGAGATTTTAATTAAAGTTTGAGACAAAGAGGTCATAAGCCATACACCCCCTCCTCTGCACACACACACACAGACACATACACAATGAACTGTTTTCTCTCTCTCCCCCCCCTCCTCTCCCTCATTCCATCCCCTCAGCTTGATGACTTTTCCATGAAAGGCTTTTTCATTAATCCTACCTCAGGGAACCGGTGCTCTCCAACCTCACGCACACACACACACACACACACACAAAACACACTTGCATGCACAACACACACATAGACCTCCCTCCGCGGGTCACTTTGATGTATCAACGCATTTGCAGACTAAACACAAAATTAGGTTCCAGTTTTTTATGCCCCCCTAAAATGCAACATATACAAAGCCCCCCACCCCCTACACACACACACACACACACAAACACACACACACATGCACGCACAGAAGCCATTAATTAGTGAGTACAAATAAACAGTAGTAAGGGAAAGGGAAGCGGCTGCAGTAAAAACCAACCACAGTCTTTGGTCTCTGTGTATTTTATTTCCCCCCACTGATGTTCACTCCTACACGTGTGTGTGCGTGCGTGCGTGTGTGTGTGTGTGTGTATGTTTGTTCATTTGAGGTGTTTCAGCATCAGGGGCAGTGGAACTGTGTTTCTCTACCTCCAAACTTAAAATCTAAAAATACATTTCCTGCTTTTGTTAAGCTCAGTGTGCTGCTTGATGTGTGGTGCAACAAATACTGTGTGCAATCTGAAGGAACCTCCACCTCCGCTAAAACGCCACACACATTCCCACACACGCACACACATGTTCGCAACTTTATCCCTCTTGCACATTCCCGATGTCTGCCTCTCACGCTGAGAGTGTGTGCAAGTATGTGTGTGTGTGTATCTCTCTGAACGTGTGCTTTTCTGACTGCCGACAACTTGTATGCGTGTGTGTGTGTGTGTGTCTCTCACTGTACGTGCGTCTGCGTGTGCATGTGTGTGCCATATCTGATGTCAGCTGTCACATCCCAGTCGGTCTGGGCCCATAATAAGAGACAATAATAACAACTCATTAAAACCGAGGGCAGGAACTGTGGAGCTCATCGGCTCATCAAATTAACCTTTGAACACTTCATACAGACACACACACCCGCACACACACACAAGCCAGACACGACCCCACACATTCACACACAGCCACACACGCACGCACACAATCTACCTGTTTTTCTCCCACAGTAAGTGACTACACAATCTTTCTCTCTGTCTTTTTGTCTCTCTTCATCTCCCCCCCCCCCTCAGCCAGTGGGTGTGTCAACAGGGGATTGGTCCTTTCTGCTGGGTAATTGATGAATTATATGCAATATGCAAATGAGGCGCCATTAATCTCCTGACTGACAGCTTCGTTTATGGGGCCTTAATGACGGCTGGATTAGATTCTAATTAAAATCTGCTCAAAGACACCCCACACTAGGAAGCTGCTGCTTCTAGTCTATCTCTCTCCACTTTTTCCCCTCTTTCCCACCTTTTTTTTTTTTTTTACTCTCAGGCACTCACCCTCTATATCATCTTTACTTCTCACTTTACACCTCCTCATCTTTCCCTCCATCTTCTTTTTCAACTTTATTGTTGTCGCAGTTTCTTTTGCGTGTTGTCACACCTTCTCAGTGTCCTCTTCCTTCTCCTCCCTCTTTCACTCAATGTCTTTTAACATCACGTATACAGACAGACACACATTTGCCCACAGACTCGTGTTATGTCAAGCTGCTATGAAGGGAGATGAGGTACGCTGCTTGTCATTAAGCCTGATGTGGCCCGTGTCATTTCCACTGTCAGGACATTCACACCGTTTAGTCAGAGCCGAAGTGATGTCTGACAGCTTTTCACATACTTCCTCCAGGATTGATTGAGCATGCCCAGCTCAATCAAACTTACACACACGCACACACCCGCAAGTACCCATGTGAATCTGCTCACAGTCACAGCCTTTACTGAAGAAATTTTTGACGTGGCGGGAAAAAGGGAAATGAATGGCCAAATGAGAGGAGGATTGCGAGTGAACACATTTAATAAGCAAACAAATGAATGAGTAAGCTGAACAGTAATGAGGTGCTTTATTGATGCCAAAGGGAAACTCCTTTTTTGCTTGCTCGTATCCACAGGGAGGTCAGATTTGCAGTGCGGCAGCCTTCCTGGATCCGGTCAGGTTTCAGTGTTTTGCTTGTTGACGCTTCAGCAGGATCAGAGGTTTACAGACTTGAAGGACACTTTGTCTAACCAGGCCACCCATCTCAGTCTCAGGATGGAAAATTTTCTAATGACTAACGTTAAGTCTGTTTTTTTTTTGCCTGCAGTTCGAGGCCTGGACGACCGCCCAAGAGGCTGCAGAGTGTGACAGAGGGCGGGACTCACCACATGCTGGCTCACAGTGGGCTGATGCACGCTGGGATCATGCCTCCTGCAGGTGACCACCCAGGCCTTATCTCGCAAATACAGTATATACACATGTTGTAAAAAACTACATTACAATGCATGACCACTGGGAACACAAAGGTTCCCACAAAGTGTTTTTTTTTTACTTTCTTTTGTTTCTATTCTGTTGGTTCTCACCACTCACAAATCACTTTTCCCTCTTTTTCTCATTTGCCACATGTGACCAGCTATAATTAAAAATTTTGAAATACTTTCCCCTTCATTCCGCCTTTTCCCTCAGTTTTTTGCTCGTCAACAGTCTAATCATTGAGCCTTAGGAAACAATTCTCACCAGGATTCCTTATCAGTCCCTTAAGATTGCATATCAATAAGAAAGTTTCAACTGCTTGCTGAAAAGGAGGCTTTTGTTATCCTTTACATGTTTAAGTAAGCCAGGCACAGAATCAGCTCACATCAGTTGTCAAAAACGTTCATTTCTGATTATGAATCAGTAATCATCAGCTTTTGATCCCAACGCATAGCATTTTAGGAACATTAAATTGTAATTTGGAGGAAAAGGAAAGCAGATATATTAATAAATGAATTTGCAGTTACTGCTGTACATGTGGTTGAAGACAATTTCAGTCAATTACATTAAACATGTCATATTGTACTGTTTTTTTGTGAGACTACCACGTAATTACCAAAAAAGTTACCTGAACCTGTAAAGTGTAAACACCAAATTGCTTCAGTCAGTGAGAGGTTATTTACTATGAGCATTAAAACAAAAAAGCTATAATTAGTTAATTGATTAATTCAACAAAGACCCTGTAAAACTTAAAATTCCCCACAAATATCTCATCTTATGTCAAGGTTTGTGATTTTGCTGTAATACTGAAGTCACAGCAGAAAGCCCTCTAATGGCTCGGTGAGCTGATTTACACATTTAAATACTGTCTTTTGCTGTCAGCAAAGTTCATAATTAGTTCTCTTTCCACCCCTTGAGAACGTGACAGAAATGACGTTCCAACCAGCTGAGCTGAGTTGTCCCATCAGTTTGAAGAGAGATCAGGTTGCTTATGCAGAAGAGATACGGGATGGGGCGGTTTTCACTACCTTTTCTGCAGCGCCCTGTAATGAAACATTTTTTATCCATCATCAATAGTATGAAGAGGTGGGGATCTGGGAGGTGACCGGTGTGTTGATTAATAAAATTAGCATATACACTGCTGACACATGAGAAACAGCTCATAACTTGCAAGCTTGGTCTTTTTTGTTTTTTTTTCTTGAACTAAAAGTACACAAAGTCCTCTGTTAAGTTGAGTAAGCATTATAATCATTAGACCTCTGAAATAAGACTATGAATATGTTTAATGTGTGACTGTAAAACTTATTGGTAGCCAATACACATAGTTTTAGGATAATTAGATATTTTCAAAAAGGTAGAAGATGATAATGTCTCTATTCATATATCAGAATTTGTAGAAATGTTTGTTTTTAGTGATGTGTTTTGTCCTCTAAAAGTAGTCTAGTCAGCTGCCTGCTGAAGGCCATAATCCTGCTTGTTTTCTCACAAACAGCTCTGTGTTTGAGTGTCTGTTGAAGTGTGTTTGTGTGACTATGTGTGTGTGTGTGTGAGCCACAGAGAAAGGGAGAAAAGTAATTGTTAGCACCTTACTGCTCTCAAAGTTGCCCTTGGCTTTGTGCTCTTCACTGCAACCTGATCTTTTCATTCCCCCGCCTCAAAAGAAGCCATTTTCTATTAGCCTCCGCTTCCTCTCACTGTTCAAAGGTGCTTGAGTGTGTGTGTTGTGTCTGTGTGAGCGTTCAAGAGCATCTTTCTCAGTGGGAAAAGAGTCTTTTTCCACCAAAGGAGAGGGCACGGCGGCAATGTCAGCGCCACTGATTAGAACTGGCCACATGAGAGAAGAGACGAAGACAGAGAGAGGGAGGACATTTGAACGTAAAAGGCAGGAAAGATCTTTGATGTGATCCTCCTTAGTCGCTTTTTCTTGCCTTCATGTGCTTGCACATACACACAGGCAACGCAGTGGCTTATGTCCTGCTGTGATGCTGACATTTGAAAAGGTAAAGTAAGGAGAGGGGATGGGAGGAGAGGGCAGGAAAGAGAGGAAGAGAAGATGAGAAGAAAAGGAACAATTTGTTGTGGTTGTCAACGTCTTTGGCAGACAAAGTATTCACCGCAGACTTCCATTGTCTGAGGGGGAAAAAAAAGAAGCACTCAATTGAGTTAGTTGCAAATGTTTAGATGTATCTGAGATCAGGAAATTAAGACTTACAGTTTGTTTGTATTGCCTCAGTTGTGTTTGCACAGTTGTGTGGTTTGTCTCAACTTTAATAATTCAGCATGTTTGTCTGTATTAGTGCAAGAGATATTTCATTTTCTATTTTTAAGGCTGCTCTGTAGGTCAAACTACCATCTAAGGTTCAAGACGCAAATTAAAGCACCACCACATTTGGCCACTTTCCATTACATATTATCTAAAAGTGCGCAACTTCTATTCAGAGTTATCTTCAGTGTTTGTCTCATGTCTCTTTTTCTTTTCTGCTTATAAAGATGGACTTTTCTGTTAAAAGGTGGAGCTGCTGTTGGGTTGTCGTCTTGTGTGCTGTGGGATGTGATATCCCTGTGTGGGTGAGATGAATGTCTTGGCTTGTTCCTATCACTGCTGATTCCCTGGCAGACTAAATGGCCGGTGCAGCGGTGCAGTCAGAATGAATGGCTGGCCTCTGTCTTCCCATGACAACCTCCTGCCTACCCACTGCTCTAATCCTCCACCAGGGGCCATTGATCTGGCTCTTATTGATTCCTTTTCTTTCTTTCTTTTTTCTCCCCTCTTTTCTCCTCTGTATCTGTTTCTCTCTCAGATCTCTCTGCCCTGGCCAAAAAGATCAAGCTGGAGGCGATAGCCAGTTACCACAGCAACCAACATGGCGGACCAAACGGAGAGAACGGTGACCACAACCCCGGAATGGGTGAGTCTCTTCCATTTTTTTGTCATTCCTATGTAGACGTGCGTGCGTGCGTGCAAACCTTTCAGTTGCAGTGATATAGCACGGTTATTGTCTAAACACATCTGTGATGCCAAGTCAATACAACTTGAGCAGCTGCGGTGCTGTTGAATCAAGCTGATTAAAATCAGGATGTGACATCACCTCTGTCGCCTATTTGTTTCCTTTGAAAGACAGAAAATGAAAAATACAGCAGCGATGAGTCAGTTCTTCAGATGGAATTAGTACTAGACATCTGGGTTAGGCCATCCAAATAATCAAAACAAGTGTACACAGCAGGATTTTCTTGCATATATATTCCCCCCAGATGAAAATAAAGCTTGGATTTGTTTGCATGTTCGTGCAATTCGGTGCAATTAAAGAAACATTTCCTGAAATACAGAGGCAGTTCTTCCCTTGGCAGCCTCAAAATGTTGACGGCAAGTTATTTGCACATATTAGTCATCATACTGAAAAAGTGGAAACACAAACGTGCTACTGCTTAAACTCCCATTGAAGGAAAATTAGATCTCCGTTCATTAGAATTCCGTATTTAAATTATAAGGATATTTTTTCCCAATTTAAATTCATGCCTGACAAATATCCGATATATGATGCTGATGCAGATTATTATTCAGGTAGTTTTAGTTACACACTGAACATGAAAAACTAGGAGGATTTTTCATTAACTTCCAAGCAAAATATTGTGCATCTATGGTGCGTATCATGCACTCTGCTACATGTGCTGCAGGTAGTGCATAGAGTGTTGTAACTTGATGCACTATTGCACCAAATTATGTGATGACACCATTACACCAAGTATTTCTTTTTTTATGTTTTTAATATATCACAAATATCTGTATAGCCTATCTTGCTTCATGATTTATCTGTAATACGGCAATAGTTGCAAATAATATTTCCCCTTGGATACATTGAACAGGCCCCAATTAAAATACCCCTTTTATGTCTTGAAATGACTTGAATCTAACTGTACACTTCTGCCATATTTTATATGCCCTGCCACCACTGCAGCTGCTCACACTCAACTCAAACACCCTTGACGTCTTGGCTTGACCGTTAGTAAACAGCTAATAATGTCTTAGTAATGGTAGATGAACCTTTGTCACAACTGCAAGGATTTATTCCTTTAGTATGTTACATATGAAGCTGAACTGCCCAACATGTTTGTATGCAGGGGTCAGATGCGGAAATTCTCAGGCATCGCTACTTATTTTTGCATATGTAGCACATGGAAAACACACATTTTTTTTTTCATAGTTGTTTTTTACTGGAGGAGCCTTATATATAGTTGTGATTGATGTCTCATGTGGGAAAAAAAACTGTCTTCATTTTCTAACAGTTGAGCAAGTAGTATGTCCTCATTTTGTCCCTGGAAGGTACAGAATCACCTCATTTTGGAAAAGAATCCTTTTGGCTGCTCATTATGTGTGCAGGTACACTTTTTAGTCATATGTTATTAAAACCTGCCCCCTTTACTGCTCCCTGGATCCCTGGCTCTGCTGTGAGGGAGAGCAGCCAGCAAAACTGGAGCATCAGTGGACAAGAGTAAGCACACCGGGATGATAGAGAGATGAATAAGATGAGAGGCTGAAGCCAAATCAATAGTCTTCTCTCTAATTCACTATCCTGAATGCAAACGACAAACGCTGGAAAATCGATGGCAGGACGGGCGCATGCACACACATGCATGCACGTGAACACAAATGCATACACGCAAACAAATCGTGCACAACGCCCCCACTGTTATCGACAGGTTAAAGCGACATCAGTGTGTTTAGACAGATGACAGGGCTTATGGAGGCCTGTGTGGAATACACTATCAACCTGGGACACACACTTAACATGTGGAGCGCACTGCAAGGCTTTAAAGATAGAAATGAGAAATTGTCCTTGTGTTTTTCAAAAAATTACAAGGAGATACAAGTAAAAATCTTTTCTTTGAAGTCTTTGGTTTTGTGTGTTTTTCTCTGTGCTCATGCCAGTAAACACCACCAGCATTAAGCATTGTTTACCACTGTATACTCTCAGTTACAACTGCCGGCATCTGTGTGCATTTAGGTGGCTTGGTTACCACCAGCCATTATAAACCTGTAAAGCTTAATCACTGTTAATGATAGAGTCAAGTGGAAACACACACATACACACACACACACACACACACACACAAACACAGTACAAGCATACAGTAAATACATAAGCACAATGTGTTTTTTTCCATTCGCCACCCACGGCCTTATGGGAAGGACAGGCCCCCACCAGAACTTTAACCACTACAAAGGCAGTCTCAGATTACACACACGCACACACTCACAAATGCTGAGTGTGACACCTTATGGGCTGTGGAAGAGCGGGGAGCAGCCATTTCTGCATTTAACAAGATCTTCTGGGAAATTTACAGTAACTGTTTGTTTACAGTAATGGTTTGTTTGGATAAACATAAGAGAGGCACTTTGACTTTTGATGTTTTTTAATGAAACATAAGAGAAAGTGATGGGAGGGCAGAGAAAGTGAAGGGGGGGGGGGATTAGAACAGGGAGAAAATGAGAGCAAAAATGAAATTATATGGGGAGGTGGGGTTGGACGGAGGGGCAAAAATGGAGCATTGGGTTCCAACCAAAGTTTAATATTTGGCTGCTGGTTGATTGTCGGAGCATCTGGTTATTCAACTCCATTCAGACAGATCTTTTGTTGGGTTTGGTTTCTGCTCTGGACAAGTGACAGACTAATCTGCCAAAATGCACAAAGCACTGCACATATGTCCAGCGAGCCCAACTCATAAAGTTAACGCCTCACCCTTTATTTCTTATTTTGTCTTCGTCTTTCTTTCATCCAAAGTGTTTTTCTTTCATTCCTTCTCCCCCCCTCTGTATTTGTTCTATTTCATCTCTCGTCTTTGGATCGCCGTTTTTGTTTTGCTTCCTCTCGTTCTATTATTTGTGACAATTGTGCGGAATAGAGTCCAAGATTTTTTCTTTTGTGTTTATAATTACCCAGCGTGCATTGCTGGCCCAGCACCAGGACTGCCATCAGCTTCTTTTGTTCCACTTCCTCCCTGTGTTTCTTTTGTTTTTGTTTTTCCTTTTATTAAATGATAAATATTTATGTCATTTTCTCTCCCCCAACAGGATTGTTTGTTTCATGAATAGAAGGACTGCAACAGCCCACTAGGGTGCTGTTGAGAGGAAGGGTTTTCTTCATAGATAGAGTATGGTTGTCTTAAAGAGACGAGTGTGAACAACAGATTGGCCAAGATAATGAGTTTAGTTTCAAGTTCAGTAATTGTATTGGATTGAAATAAAGAACACAGTCACTGAAAGAAAAGGCAATTATTTTATCTTAATTTCAGTGTTGTTGAATTTGTGTTTTTGCAGGTCTTGTCTATGTTTTTGAGATACTATATGCATACCTTACCATACCTTGATGGCCATTAAACAATGCTGTTGGCAATGTGGGACTCAATTTAACTTACTGGAACTTACTTTACTGTGGTCTTGCTCTTTCTGTTCTCTTCTGCTCCAGTTCTGGATCAGTTGCCCTTCATGATGATGTCACATCCTCTGATCCCTGCCAGCCTAGCGCCGGCTTCCGTTTCCATGGCGATGGGCCAGATGAACCGACTGAGCACACTGGCCAGCATGGCCAATGTGGCGCAGCTCCACGCCAATCCCCCTGCCAGAGCTCCCGCCTCAGTCATTAAGGTGAACTCAGAGGCCCCATCAGCTTCGCGGGTCTGACCATCAGCCATCTAGTCTGTCTAACTTATGAACTCTGGGAAAAAGTAGTTTTGCAAAAAAAACAAAAACAAACAGTACAAATACAAATAGTATTTCAGAAAAAATATTAATATCTTGCATCAAACTCTCCAGGGAGAAAACAGACAGCTAGCAAAAAAAAAAAACTGTTAGCTTGCTACAAGCTAATACCAGCTAAAACTATTAATTCCTCTTTTTGCTCCAACTTCTCTTTTTTCATGAAAATGATGCCATAATTATTGTAATTCATGGTATTTTCCATCTTAACTAAGTTCTACTTAAGTAAGAAAAGCACTAGAAAAACAAATAAGTAAAGTTTGCTTTGCCTAGCAAAGTAGCAGTGATAGTTGTGAACGACAAGTGCTAAACTGGATCAGCCAGCTATGCTAGGACCGGTTGTTGCACTGTTCGCAATATCTGATCAAACACTGATGCTATCATCTAAAGACAGTTTCTCAGGATTTTTTTTGTCAGGCTAAAATATTTAAATGGAATATAATTTGTAAAATGTAATAACTTGGTAAATGGCAAGAAAATTATAGGAAGATAAAAAAAAAAAGAATTCTATTTATGAACCATGGTTCTATTAGGACTTGATAATCATCTAATTCAAACGAAAGACATATCTAAGATGATACCTCTTGATTTTGACTATTTAGTTTCTCCCTGGCATTCATTAGAGACGATCCCTCAAACATTTGTTGTTTGATATGTGGCATTTATTTCTGTTGTTGACATAATCAGCTAAAGGCACAAAATGGTGAATCCTGAAGTTTCCATTTTGTGTACGTAGTTAGAACATTTATTTTCGTATTCATTTATGAGATTTGTACATTATATGTGACAAATGCCATTGAATTTTTATTAGGAGCGAGTGCGGGACAGCCCATCTCCTTCTCCCTCACTGGAGGAAGCTCAGATGTCATCCAATCACAGCAGTAGTGTGTCAAGTTCGCCGTCACACACCGAACGCACTGCAGAAATTACACGTATGTACTCATCTGTGTCTGACAGGTGGAATAGACACACTCTTAGAAACACGAAGGATGCTTTAGTATCACGTCTTGTTAAGAATTTATGAGTTGCATTCTTTTTACTTTATTTTCTCTCTAGATTCACTTCATGACGGCCTGTCGTCGAGTCACAGCGTGCTGGGACACTCCCCTGGTATTATGCAAGGGCCCAGAGAGACAGATGTGACTTCAATGGAATACAATAAGGAGAACAAGAGGAGACACACTGACAGAGGTTAGACTCACAAATATGTGGTGCAGCACAGCTCTGATTGAAATAATTTGAGAAAACCACAAATCTTGATATTTCATTTTCTATTTAGATGTTTTGCATGACTCCAATTTATTGAATGAAAGTGTTAACCTCGCTTCAAAGGGCAGCTTCTTGCTCTTTTCTGAGAATTTCTTGTTGCAGTCATTAATCATTTAGTAATAATAATGAGTAATGATTACTTCTCAGAAAAATCAATAGCCTTTGAACAAGAACTGTCAATACCAAACAGCAAATATACCATTTCCATGCAATCCATCCATCTCTGTCATCATTTATGCTCTGTGGATTTTAGCACCTGTAGAAGATGTGTGAGTTTTTTTGACATTATTTATTCCAACAGAAAGGATCTGCAGTGGTTTAATAAGACACAAATACCAGTAAATGGTCGATAAGTATTCACTGTCTTACCCTTTCTCTTCAACTCCACTCCTCCTCGCTGTCAGAGCCCCCCTGGCTTCCCGCAGTGAGCAAAGACAAATAATTCTGCAAAACAGGACTCCATTAGACCAGGAAGCAGTGTTACATTAGTGAGCCATTTGCCGGGCCGCGGCCTAACGAGCCAGGCGGCCTCCCGCACTCTCAGCTGGACCTCATCTGCATAACGACTGCCTCCCTGTCGTTAGGGCCCGCGTTGCCACGGCGCTGCAACGTCAGTTGTTTGGTTCTCTCTGTCAGAGAGGTTTGCATTAGCTTAATGAGGACTGCTCAAGGACAAACAGTCAGCAGAAATCTACAGCTACAGAAAGAGTGAGGGAGACGGTGAGATGTTTGCATCTAGGTTTTTATGTGTGTGCACGCGCCTGTGCAGATGTATTCTAATATTGAATCGCATTATTCAGTAATCAAATCTAAAAATCACAAAGGCCACCCAGGTAAGGTTTCAGATGCTGTCAGGTATCCGTGAACATATTGACAAAGCGGTGATGGCACCAGCAACGTGAATGCCATGCATCACACATCTCATTTATGCAATTGATTTTCAATTGATTTTCCTGCATGCAAATGAAACATGTACATTTGCTGGATTGCAAGCTTTTGTGTTTGACCTAGAGCATCACAAGATAGGTTTACCGTGGAGTGAACAGAGTTTCAAAGAGCTCTCCAGCGCTGTCATTCTGTCAATCTATTGTATGATAATCTGTGCGTGTGTGAGAGACAGTTTTGGCTGTGTGTGCTCTTTTTAGTGGTCTTTGAACAACGTATCCATGCAGCAGAGATCAGAGGCCATCCCTGACACCTCACTCCCATTAACTAAACATCAGCAGAATTTTATTCTCTCTCTGTCTCTCTCTTTCTCCCCTCCTCCTCGCCTTTCTGTTCTCTTCCGCTGACTGGCAGTCTTCACGTGGTGAAGTTCATTAGCCCTGGGGACGGGTGGGAGAGGAATAAGAGAGGGGAAAAAGAGAGATGAAGTTGGGAAGAAAAGAGAAAAACAGACAGTGACCTTGGTTAGGGAGATGGGTAAATGATCAAACAAGCTGGCAGCTGTGTGTGTGTGTGTGTGTGTGTGTATTTATGCCAAACGGTATGTGTGAGAGTGAGGTAAAGTAGGCGTAAAACAGTAACTCAATAAAGGATCAGTCACATCCAAGGAGCCTGGGGAGCCCACGCTGCTGACTGCGCACTTCGGCTATGAATGTGTGTGCGTTTATGTGTGTCTGTGTGTGAGCCACAGGAGTGTAGTTGGATGCCCTCCGCTGAGCTCGCCAGCACCTGCTAATTACCTTTCTCTACAGAGCAATGCTTTTAGCAAGAAAGAGGGAGAAAGGGGAGGAGTGTGGAGGGGGGGAGGTATTGCTTCTCATCTGTGAAACACCTTGAATGTGACAGTTGCCAAGACGTGAGGCCGAGGCAGAGAAGGGGAGGTGGGTGGATTTGGAGCAGAAGATGCTGTGGTCAGCTAAGTAGAGAAAACACCATCATTTGTCACAGACAGAGAAAAGTGCCAGATATCACATCGCACGTTCACACTCATCTCTGCTCCAATAACCGCCGGACTCCCAGGACGTCTCCGTCCTCGGTGGCTCTGATGACAGTCAGCGCATAAAGTGAGCAACTGCCTCTTACGGGGAGAAAAAAGAATGCAGAAAATGGCTAATCTTCATCTCCCTGATTGTCACGAATAGGGAACATGCAGTTCTCAGGTTTACAAACAGATGGTCATCCATAATGCAGGTTCTTAACTGCTTTTATGGGAGATGTCAAGCTGTGATGCATTATCAATAGGCAGGCTGCCATCTAATAAAGGGTAACCACATTTTTAAAACCCCAAACCAGAACTCCTGAGTATGTGTGCATACACTTGCACACAGTAATTAAACACCCATTGTTCTCTTAAGCTTGATATGTTCACACAAAATTAAGCAACTTTACCAGAAAGCAAGGAATTTGAATCACACTTTTATTACATATTAGTGCGGAATTATTGATCCCTTTGCAGAGTTTCAATGAATATAACACCTGAATGTTTGGAAACAATATGCTATGCCTGGGGTGTTCACTTCAGACCCTCAACCCTTTAGATGTCTCTAGATCTATTAGATGCATTCTAATCATGCAAATTTGTAAATTCGTTTGAGAGAAAGTAGAGACTGATCACACAAGGGATTGAGTAATGGTTTACTGATAAAGCCTGATAAATATTTTTGTTGAACTAATGTACCAAAGATGATAAATCAATTTAAATTGACAATTTGGTGTTATTGTAACATTGCAATAGTGACAGATTGTTCTTTTTTTCTACAATTTTGTTCAAGCTGTTTTCTTTTTTTAATCATAATGCATTTTCTAAAAAGGTGTGAAAGACATTGATGTAAGACTTCCTAGAAATTCCTATTCATTTGTTTATCTTTTGAAAACTCAGCAGTGTCGTTCAAAATGATGTACTGTATTTGGATTTTTTTTTTTTGCTGGGGAAATAAATTCTCTTATAGCTTTAAAATGGCTTGGGGTATGACTTTACAGTTTAACTCATTCAGTGAATGGGAATCTCTGAATATGTTGTCCAATGAATATGCTAATGGTGGATTGTTACTAAGGAGGTAAAATCTCTGGATCGATCCTGAACCTTCCCAGTCAACAAGCTCAATAGAATGATCTGCTAAATATAATGTCCCGTCCATATCTTCATTCTTCTCTGCCTGTCCTGTTTACTATGAATCTGTTCCACTATACTGTAGCCATTTCCTATACTGAGGTATTTCGGACATACTTGTTTGAACCAGACAAAAATTCAAAACAATAGAAGATTCATTTTACATTGGTTCATTACAATGCATGCATATTACTGATGTCTTCATATGATATGAAGTCATCATTGGATATAAAATCTGAAGTGTCAGTGGAGTTGAAGCAGAGCTCACTGTTTAAAACTGATTCAGTCAGGAGTGTATCAACCTTACTGACTAGACATCAAACTGTCTCTCTGCCCTCCAGATAACAGTTCCTTGGCTGCTCAGACAACCAGGGAGAGCTGTGATAGACAAGTCTACCAGAAACCCCCATCAAGCAGGGAGACCTGTGAGAGGGTATCGTACCCTGCAGGACAGAAGCTCCCAGCAGGTCTCCACCACGCTCCCTTTATCTTCCCGGAAGGCTTGTCCTCCATAGAGACCCTGCTCACAAACATCCAGGTGAGGCTCTGCTGGGGCTTTATTATTATTATTATCATATTCTAAGATGAATAGGAAGGATGAGACACACACTGGGATTTCCTGAAATGGTAAATAGCAGACGAGGCAGACATTTCGGATATGCAGTAATTGAGTTGGGCGTGTGCTGACCTGCTTCTCAGATTTTACATGTCTTTGTTATAGTGCAGTCACAAAAGAGATCTTTCTCTGGCTGGGTTTTCACAGCAAGGGAAAAACAACCTCATCTGACCCTGATGAATACTTTTGCAAAAGTATTGAAATGATTTTAAAAATGTCATTTTCTTTTTTTCACGCAAGAGCTATCTTAGAAATTATGCGCAAGTCAAACAATGGACTAAAAGATTTCCATATGAAGAAACGGAAACCTTAACATGCATTAACCATGATAACTTCAAATAAAAAATGCCTTTGGTTAAGTTGTGCATGATTCTGTGAAGCTATTAAATCTCTTTGGGGTATTTAAAACACGAAGAAGACAGACATCTCCTCTGGCTCTTGCTCAGTGTGTAACCTGTTGGTGCGCGCCTGTGTGTCTCCAAGCAGGGTCTGCTGAGGGTCGCCATAGAAAACGCCCGAGCACAGGAGAAGCAAGATCAGCTGGAGAGGACGGAGCTGAAGATGGAGCTTGTCCGAGAGAGGGAGCTCAGAGAGACGTTGGAGAGACAGCTGAGCATGGAGCAGAAAAACAGAGGTACAACTGTCAGAGTTAACTTTTCATTTTTCCCTTCTGTCAATACAGGTTGCCAGTGTTGATTAGAGTGCATTTCCCTTCGAGAAATTTATCGGCACTGGCACTGTGTGTGTTTTACCACCTAAACACTGATGATTTTGCTGTGCAGCGAAAGAAGGTTGGTTTAATCCACTTCAAAGCTGACAGGGCGTCCATTAACTGGGAAATCAGATAAGGAAGTGAGGACACCTACAGTATATTACCCCTCAAAGCAGCTGCAGAGGTGAATTAGACTGAGGTTGGCAGTATACTATAAGCTAAATCAAGTTTGGCAACTTTGTGAAAGCTGTCATCTGCAGCACAGAGTAAATTCCAACCAAGGACATTTGGTTTGATGAGAAGAGAGTAAACATAAAACGTAAACTCCAAGCAACCAGTTATGTGATGTTGCATACCTGTTGAATGTAATGGTGTATGGAGCTGCTGTAAATTGGGATTTGGATTTTTCAAACCAGCTTCATGTAACAAACTTTTCCAATTGCAAGTCAAGAAACACTCGAAAGTATCTCAGAATCTCTCAAAGCGGCCTCACAAGAAATTTGAAATACCAATGCATGTTTAAAAGGTCAAGTGTAAGAAAATTGGAAGTAATTTGATTGCAAAGCAATTTTACATGTAGGTGTATATTTATCTGCCATCCTTTCTCATACTTTAACATCTCCTCTTCAGTTTTGATTCAGAAGCGCTTGAAGAAAGAAAAGAGAAGTAAGAGGAGACTTCAGGAGGCTCTGGAGGAGGAGGTCAAGCTCCGTGATCAGGCAGAGCACAGCGTGCTGCACACTGCCAACACACACATAGGTACAGAGACTGCATCCTGTTTTAAAATACCGTTTGTCATATTTCTGTTTTTACTGATAACTTCAGCGTAAAGTTACCTCGCTACTCCTCATTTTCATATTTGGTGTCTCTAAGCTTTTAGTGCAACTTAGCCATCACTGTTCATTAGCCTTTAATTAAGTGTCTTTATTAATTAATGACCAAACCACAGGCCATCAATCATCGGCAGCCCCTCCTCATACAGAGTCTGTGACCCAAGACGTGGATGGGAGCAGCCACGATGACAACCGGCTGGACACCAAGGCGACAGTACAAGGTGCAGCTGTCCAGATAACAAACACTTCTGTCTCAGTGTGTAGCTGTGAAAACAGTCTCATATTTTCATCAGCAAATATTTGACTGCTCTTTTTGTTATTTGTAGAAAAGCTGTCAATGTTAAAACCATTTGTCACACAGTTAAAGGTTGCTTTTTGGTTTTTGTTCCGTTTTTGCCTCATAGCAGAAAGTAGAGATGCTCGCACAGTAAATGAAAGCATGAAACCTGTACGTTTTTGAACTGCACCAAGTTTGATTCTCCCCTAATCAAAAAAAAAAAATATTAATTTCCCTGTAACAACAGTGATATACCTGCTGGTTGGGATTTATTTAGCTCCTGTCAACTGAGCTAAGACAACCGATTTTGTTTTTTCACCTACTCACAGCTTTTTGATGCTTAACTGACCGGTCTAGTGGAAGAGCTTTGAAAGATTTCACAGGGAGACCGCTCCTGAGAAATTGAGCAAAATTAAATGAAGCATGAGACAGTTCATTGGGGCTACCGTTTTAATGGAGACAGGCCTGTTAATATATTTATTTTGCCTACATTATTGTCTTCACGGGGACATATTAATGAGAAAATCCCACGTGTAACATCTTAAACGGACAGAAAAAGAAACGGCCATGATCTCTAGCTCGGCCTCATCAAAAGAGTGCATGGTTCCAGCCCACCTCTGCTCCGCGCTGTGCCAAAACCGCCAAACCAGACAGTGTGCTTGTTCAAAAGCAATTTTTAATTGAATGTCAGTGAAGCAAGAAGAGAACTGGCCACTAATTAATGGCTGTCTTTAATTGTCCTCATGACGAGTTTGTTTGGACATCATTTGCATAATTAACACCCAGTAATAAATCATTTAAAGGGGAATTGTCTGTCAGACAGCGGGGCAGGATGTGATTCCTTTGTGCCAGGAAGTTTTATCACCAAAAAATGAGGATCAGTGGCAGAAAAGGCCTTTGAACTTAATAATGCTCCTTTGTTAATGATCTTTGGTTACGGCTTTGCAGGAGATAGTTCAGTGTTTATATGAACTCATTATTTCTCACAGCATTCTCCTTCATGTATTCAAAGAGTTCAGTTATCTGGTTTACATACATCCTAAATGCTCGGGATAACCTGGATTTATTTTGGATTTCAGAGGGCAGAGTCTTCCTTCAAGCAACCGGGATGTACTGAGGCCGAGGTGGAAGGGTGGATGGATGAATGAATGAATGAACGGATGAAAGAGCAGAGTGTTGAAGATACTTCATTTATGACAAACACAATCGACAGGGATGCTCAGTCCTGCAGCGGCATCTGGGACAGCAAAATCTCCTCCTCCCCCACATCTCAAGGGTGACATCTGAACTTCCCCATCGCTCTCTTGTTTTAATTTATTGCATTTATCACCAAATCTCAGCTGTAGTGGGAAGAATACTTTATTCTGATGTTGTGTTTGACTGTGTTTCTTTCAATCAAGGTTTTTAGATCCTAGATGAAGATGACCATAGATGTTTTTTGTCAGTGCTGTTTATTTGGACACAGGTGATGAATATAACTTGCAACAGAGTTGTGTACATATATATAGTCATCATTTTTATTATTATTATGAGGGGAAAAAAACATAATGGCATGTTGTACAGTCAGTAAATGACTTGTATTGTGTATGTTACGCATTAGTGCAGTTTGACAATACAAACAATACAAATCCTTTTTATGAAACTGAGCCATTGTATGTTTCTTTATTTCACATCTGCAGTTTCAAAATCAAATGGTTCTTTTAATCTTTCTTTTAAAACATATATTTTAATAGATTTTTTAAGTTTGATTATATGAAATGATGTTTTAAACGTGCATATTTACCGCTACACGTCTGGTGAAATTGGGACTGTGTGGAGGAAAAGGAAGCCTGTGTGCCTGCGACGTCTTTGCATGCGAAGGTGTGGGGAATGATGTGGCATCGATTCTTGCTGCATCTCCAAAAACATTCACGTAAGTATTGACAGATGGACATGAAAGGTGGCGAGCAGGGTCGTGTGTAAGCTGTCCATCAGTGAAACATGTTGACAACACACAATCCCACTGTTGATGCACTTTTTTTTTCTTTTTCTTTTTATACGTTTTCCCCTCAGAATAGAAAAGTGTGAGGGACTTAACAGAATAAACTTGGGCCAATAAGTTATTGGGAGTAGATTTTCTTTTTGTGAATATATAGCGTAAATTATACAAATGATTGTTCAAAAAGTGCCAACTTTTCTGCTATGTGAAAATTTGTTGGCTATTTTATCATTTTTGTTTTCCAAACAATGTTATTACTGACAATAGATAATTAAACTAATTGTAAATGCATGCTATTTCAATCAATTTTAGCTCACTTTTGGTTAAAAATTAGAAAACAATTTCCATATAAACATGCTCGAGAAATATTTGACATAAAAAAAAAAACATTTTGCAAATTAAACTGTGTGTGTGCTTCTTGTTTAGAAACATACTAAGCCATTTCCTCAACAAATATGATTTTTCTGAAGTCCTAAGTGACACATTTTACCTTGTTCCCAAGCCATTTTTAGTGCCAAAGAAATTTTTGCTGTCAGCCAGGTTTTCTTCATACACTTGCAGGGTGCCATTTCCTGGACACAGGCAGATAAGCGGTGAAGCAAGACTAAAACAATACCACCGTTACAAGCAATTCTTCCTGAGTACACAGCAGCAGACAAGTGGAGAGCAATGATTCACAGAAATGAATGTGTGAGTCATCAGCTTTTCAGATGACCACCTCAGAGGCTGTCTTGACTAAAAAGGCTTGTGACTTCATTCAGCGCTGCTCTACTCTTTCACGCTCCCTTGTATCTCTTTTTGTCTCTCACACACATCAGCACACACACTAACACATCCCTCATAATTCACCAAGTAGCATTGTCCTGCCGAGAGATGTGTAATAGAAAAGATAAATGGAGGATAAAGCTAAGGTGACAGCCCTGAGCATGCACGTGCGTTTGTGTATTTGCATATGTGAGTGTGTGTGTGTGTGTGTGTGTGTGCCCGTATGTGTGCACTGCACAACAGACCAGCAAACCATCTGCTCATCTCCTCTTAATGAACAAAGCAAACAGCAGGAGTCAAGGCTGTCTCCAAATCTGGAGTCTCTTTATTGGTAAGCACACACAAACACATGCATACACACATCTCTGTGCTGTTTAATCTGATTATCTTTGATTGAGAACAGGGGCAAAGCAACCTTTTCAGACCTCACTCCCACATCAGTGACAGAGAAGGTCTGAAACACAATTAGCAAGCTGTTACTGAGCTCTGCTTTGCAGTCACATCTGACCACAGGCAGCCAAATAGACCTAATGGGTGGGAACTAACCAATGGGAACTAACACAACTGCATCTGTGGATGATGGGGAAATGCAACACTATTAGACAGCTGTTCACCATATCTTTTCAAATGTACTTGGACAAAGCATAAGCATTGGATCAAATGGCTTAGGAGCCAGCAAGGCCAGGCACGCTGTTTGATGTGAACAAAACTGGCAGCTATTGGACTATAAGACAAAGCAGGACCTCTGCAAAGGAAGTCTGGACCTTGACTAGATATGACACTGTGCACATAAAGCCAGGAGATCATAAGAAAAAGTCATTAATCTGTACTTTGTGTAGTCATCTTTCTCAAATCCCCAAGGATGATTAACACTGTAACCACTCTGAGATAGCAAATCATATGGCCTCAAGACATCAAACATTCCTTGTTGCTTCAATGTATAGTCAACTAGACATAAATATTACACTGTATTCAAATGGTCATAGATGACATATCTGAAGATAAAGCACGATAAGATCTGTGCTTCAGGGCACCGAGATGATGTGTGAGGATCATAAGATAATAGCAGGGTGGTATCATGAGTCAGAAGACCCCTCATCAGGGGGATAATCTGAGTACATGATCTGCCCTGATGAAATGCTTATGAACCCTACACTAAATCCCAGCTGGAAGGAAGCTACAGTTGTTAGATCAGTGGTGATCAGCCTGAGGGTGCAGACCACCTGCTGGTGACTGGACAGAGAATAGGTTACAGATGGAGATGACCCTATTCTTATTGCTGTATGGATGCACTGTATTGTAGTTTGGAGAGCGTGCCCAAAGAAAGTTTTTTTTTCATTTCCCACATGATTTCAGATTTTACTTTTTTAATAAGCCCCAGATTTCTTTCAGGGCATTTTCATCAGACAGAACTGAATATTTATATAAAATTTTTCAAATTAACTTTAAAAATTTCATTTGATTGATACTGTGCATATAAAAACATTATAAATAATCGATCAAGTATAAAATATTTGGGATTATTATTATTTATTTATTATCATTACTATTATTATGTGATTAGGTGCTGTGCTCCTGTGTTTGTTTAGTATCTTAGTCAATTGTGGACATTTATTTATTTATTTATTTATTTATTTATTTATTTATTTATGTTCTTGCTTTGGTGATGTTTTACGAACTTTACCAGCTTCTGGTATGAGGATGCTGATGACAGTTAACACATCAGAGTGCTTACTCTGCAGTTATCTTAAGAGTTTGAATAATACCAAGACCAATAGATCATGTAAATAACTAGACATAATAATATTCCCTTAGTCATTCACAGTAATCATAGAATTAGAAAACTATTTGTAAGAAAATTAGTAAGTCCAGATATTTATTACGGAAATAACTTAGCAGTATTTCATATTTTTGTCTGATTAATATAACAAACATTTCAAGCAGCCAGGAGGACGACCGCTAAAATCCTTAACGCAGAACAACAGCGCTCCCTGGAGGCTTAATATTTTATAACTTTGACAGACCACCTTTTGTCCTTCTCGATCCTCCGTAGAAATTCCTTCCTCCTGTCTACTTCCTAGTGACAGCATGGATCCTCTATCCAACTTTATTTCGATGTTTTAGTGTTAGTTTAGTTTAGTTCTGGGCTAACAGCCTTCCTCTGAACTTCGGTACTTTTCTTGACAGCATGTTTACCACCACCGGTTCCCGGGGCCTCTGTAAGTATCCCCAGCTGTTAAACCACAGCTGGGCATATCATAGTCCACTCAACACCTCTTCTGTCAATTTCAACGCTAACACCTAGCTTAGCTGACTGATGGTAGCATGTCGCTGTCATTTATTCACACGGAGTTGTGCCGTCAGTTAAAGCTGCGTTTTGTTATTTATTAGCACAAGACACGCTTTTGCAATTAGTTTGTCCATTCAGTTAAGCTCTAATTGATTAACTAATGTGGCTAAACGGGCTAAACCGCATTGTCTCCACCGTGTACATTTAAAACTGTATCGGTGTTATTTTTTCCGTTGAACAAACTCCAGGTTTATACAGAAGCAGTTTACTATATTAGGCCGAAGCATTCATAGTAAACTCTGTTGTGTGTTTGTGTTTCACAGACAAGGCTCCTCTGTCTAAAAGCCTTCTGTTGATTCTCAATGGGCTGACTGTGATGCTGACCCTGCTGCCTCAGTACCAAGAAATGTTCACATACAACCTACAGGCTGTCGTACAGCAGCACCAGGTATGTCTTCAGGATCAGTAAGAGCCAGAAGGGGGAGGATCATATTGGTCATATTGTACGTGGTGTAAATTACACTTGTGAAGTAGAAGTGACCCTTGACCAGAGACACTGAGCAATCACAAAGTTGTGAAAGTGGATTCACACTTTGGTGGCTCTCTTGAGACACCCCCCTCAATTTTTTTAAAAAGATGCAATGCTCATTAACAATCAAAGGAGAAGCAACTCATTAGAAAATTAATCCAAGTTTATTCTTGGTGTAATACATATAAGTTTAAAAAACAAAACAAAACAAAAACTCTCCCTACAATAATACCAGAAATCAGCTTTATGGTACTATGACCTGCCTGCCAGTTTGGAAATCACTGGTTTGAAAATATTGCGTGTTACATTACCAAATACTTTGAGGAAATGTGGTATTTCCAGTCAGATAATGGGATATCCAGTCACAGTTGTTTGGAAACATTAGCTGATGGACATCAGCAGACCAAACAGACTGACTCCTCTTCCAGTCTTGGCTGTGACCGAAGGCCAGCAATCTGTAGAAAGCATATGGTGGGACCAGAAGTAAAGAAATATGTTAAACAGATATATGATCAACTATTTTAACAAAACCAGAACTATACATTTGGGTAATGTTATGACATTTGAGCAATCCTTTTGTGATAAATACCATAAAAGGTAGTTCAGTTCTCTGAAAATGTCACTCTAATGACTTTGGAGTTTTTGAAAATTATTTGACATTAATTTAGGGTGAGTTTGAAATGTCAGAGAGCGTGCAAAACATTAGAGTTATGCCGTCCTATAAATGTGATTCCTTTTTATACAGTGCTATGATGTTTTCTGTGTTTACCTGTGTTTTAGGATAATGTGCATGTATTTAACTCTGCTTCCCTGTATGCTGTAGGTCTGGAGGTTGTTGTGTGGCAGGCTGGTCTGTCTAGATGTGAAGGACTCCTTCTGCAGCAGCCTGCTAATATACAACTTTAGAATATTTGAGAGGAGGTTTGGCACCAGGAAATTTGCTGTAAGTTTTAGAATTATTTTATTCAACTGTTGTACTTCTGATACACAAGGTTTCAATTTGATTCATTTTCCGATTTTAAGCTATTGTCAAGATAACTCGATGATTGTAACAGTTTCATGGCTATGAAAGAAAAAGCAAATGCTTGCCTTGTCACACCAGTCTAAGAGGGATAAGGCTTGAAAGACTTGTATTAAAAAGCTGATTTCTATATTTTCTGAAACAATAATGCCTCGTTAAAATGAAGATTTGATTTGAAATAGGAAATCCTTTAGGTAGATCCAGCATAAATCGTTATTACAGTAGTATTATATTAAGATGGAAAGAAATGGAAAAATGTATGCCTGTAATTTCATACACATATTTGCATCAGTGGGTTACAAACTGTATGTGTTTTGGTTCTTACTTCTTTACTTGCTTCCATATACAGAAACCAAAATATTCAGGTGTTATAAACTAATATTAGAAAATAAGTTAATACAAACATTGGTCAGAATTGATCAGAGCCTCAACTGTGATGCAATTTCTCCTTTAGAGGAAGACAACATCTAACTTCTATGTGAAGCCAACTTTGTATTTGAAGTGAAATATGTGAAGATACACATACACTGTTTTCTATATACGTAATGACTTGATTACCATATTAGCTAATTTTCTTACTTTCAGTCCTTCCTATTGGGGACTTGGTGTCTCTCTGCGCTGATGGACTTTCTGTTGGCCCAGGCTTTCCAGTATCTGTTTGATTATGAAGTAGAAGAACTGCCTGCAGGACTGTGAGTAGCATGCAGTTATGTAATGCACATGTCTGAGAGGGAATCGTTCCTCTGGTCCACTGGAGGTCTGCAATTGGAATTTAAGCATTTATATTTAGTCATGTTTATGGTTAAGAATTATGTGTCAGTTAAGTGGAAAAATCTTTATTTTCACAGCCTCAAATCCTTGCAGGCCGTGGGCTGTGTTCATTTGGTAATTTCTTAATCCTCTTCCTGCGTCCACCTCCACCAAAGGAAGGAATTAAAAATGTCTTGAGAGACTTAGTTGGGTGATCAGTTATTATTCAGTTCAATAAAATAAGAAGTTGATTAGCCACAGTGGTTCAACACAGTCTTTCTTAAATTGCCTTATATATCAATAGTATGGATGGGTATTCGTTTAAGTAATCTTAATCGATTATCAGGAGAATTAACAATTGATTTTCGATTAATCATTAATATTTTTATGTTGAAATTTAGTATTTATAGGCTATATTACTATGCAGTGAAAGTAGAAAAAACACAGTGTTTCCTCATTTCGATTTTTATTACAAGATGAACGACTCTTGTGGCAGTTAAATGGGATTCATTCACTGGTTACACTGGAAAATATGCGCTCACATACAACTTCAGCACCAGTCTAAAGATGCATTAGTTTTATCGATTAAAAAACAATGTCATTGATTTAAATTCTTAATGATCGATTAATCGATCGTCAATTAATTGTTCCCATCCTTGATCGATAAAACGGATTTTCTCATATTTTTGCTGAATTGTCTCTTTTTTTTTCCATCTCCAGTCTTTTGACGTTTCCATCTCTCCTTCTACAGGCTTGCTCCTGTTTTTTCTCTGTTTGTGCCTTTCTACCAGTCAATCCCCAGGATGCCAGTCACCCAGGTTCTGGGCCACATCGACATCACCAACAAATCTCTGGTTTACATAATAGGCTTGCAGGTAAGCCCATATTCGGCCGGCGTGCACACACATATGTGCTTGTTTTGCCTCGGCCCCTACTGTTCTTGAACTCTTGAGAGTCTCAGCTTGTCACCTTACTTTCTTGTCTCCATGTCTCATCCTACAGCTGTTGACTTCCAGCTCTTTCATGTGGCTCCTTGCACTCAGTGGACTGGTGAGTAACCAAAATGTCTTTGTGCTGGTGATCTAGGGCTAAATTTCAGACGCAGTGTTTGCTCTACTAAAATGTGTGTTTGTGTTAACACTTTCATCATATTTCACATCATTTAATGCTAAAAGGATGTTAAATAAGATGAGCAAGAAGAAAATGAACCTGTCTCTGTGCTGATCTTCTTGTTTGTTTTTATAAATATGTTATTGGAAGCTTCAAGATCTTGTTGCCATGCAGCCTTGCAGCACAGTATAGAGTTCTTGACCAAATTGAATGTACTTCAAGTAAAGTTTGTAAAACCTATACTGCATACACATATAATTTCCTAAATGTGCTTTTCAGATCTCAGGTGGACTGTACTACTCCAATGTTCTCTGGCTACAGAAGATCCTCTTTGTTCCTGTGTGGATGTCTTGTATTGGACGGTATACACTGGAGCCAATCTTTGCAAGTGAGTCCAGCTGCTAAATAATATTCATTAACACAAATCTTGTGTAAACCCTTTGGGACATGACCAGTGTTGCAGCGCCTGACATGGAGTTGTCTCTGTGAAAAGTAATATTAGCTTTTTTTTTTGGCTTCTTACCAATGTTGTCATGCAGAATGACTCACAGTGTTAACTTTTAACAGATTCATTTTGAGTGTGTTCATACTGATGATGGTTTCTCCTTCATGCCTGTTTCTGCTGCTGACCTGTACATTGCACTCCACTTTTTCAATGATAATGTGGATAAGTTTACATGTAGTATAGATGCTCACACAAAGCAGCCATTGTTGATCAGTGGAAAGGAGTAAGGTATGTAAAAGTCAGTGAGATCACAGAGGCACTCGCAGTAACCTCTAAGCTACTGAAATATACCATCAACAGAACACTGTACAACAGATTTGCATGAAAGGGCTTCAAAGGGAAATCCTCTGATGTCCAAAAACAACACTGGCCTGTATGCATGTTGTTAAAGGTCATGTGGACAAGTCAGGAAGCTATCAGTTAAAACGTTGTGTGGACAAATAAGGCAAAAATGAAATGCATTCGTTCAGATAACAGGTGTTATGTCTGGATAAAGGGAAAATATTGCACTCAAGCATAAAAAAATATCTCCCAGTTAATGTACCAGACTGATCAAAAGTTACTTGTTACAGCTGAAAGTATTGTATCACAAGAGGGGTCACACCAAATACTGACTGCAAAGTTTTATATACTCAAGTCCCTCACTGGCCTGAAATGTTTAGTGTTTCTCCATTAACAAAAGAATAAATTAAATATTTTTGTCTCTTTTTCTACTTTTTAATCCTTTTAGGGTATATTTGTGCAGAAATTGAGAAAATGTCACAGAGCTCATAATATCAATCTAAAATCATACAATAGAGATTTTTGAATAAAAGCAGTTGGCTGCTTTTTTTTATGATAATGCATGAATTAGTTGTGTTGTTAAAAGCCTCTCCTTAAAAGGTTGTTTACATTTAATGTTATGCCTATAATAGCTGATCATCTGTTAGCCCTGATGTCCTGTATTTTATGCCATTTAGCTGTGAAAGTCTGCTTATTTCCTATAAAACAGCCACTTCATATGCTTTCTTTTATAACTGAAATGAAGCATGGTAACAGTTAATGTAGACAAGGAACTGCTGCTTTTCTGTATCCAGATGATATTCACTTGATATGCTAATCAGTATACATATAAATATCTTTACAGATAAGTGTAGCAACATAGAAATAACTGGAAACCTGTAATTTTTTCAGCATTATCATTCATCTACTAATATATAATACTTTTACCTTGTATTAGAAGTTTGTTCTTTGTCTGCTAATTAATATGCTAACATCTGTTATTGTCAAGGCTCCCAGCCAAATAATGAGACACCTCTGGGGATGGGCGCCACTTTGGATATTCAGAGGCAGCAAAGAATGGATATGCTGGACCAGCAGCTGCTATTGGCCCAATACAACGAGGCCACGAGGAATGCCAGACAGCAACCACAGGTACAGATTTTTTGACAGAGTTAAACTTACGAATGCACACACAGTATCAGAACTTGATTGACTTCAAACACTAGATCCTGGTGATTACAGCTGTATTATCTCTACAGTCTTCACACATATACCTGGTGCTTAATTATGTCTGTGTGTGCAGGCAGGGTTGTTACAGTGGACCAGATTGTTCCCATCCCTTAGACGCAGAGGACAGAACCGACCTCCAGTGCAGCCCCACCCTCAGGCTCAAACACACCCATCTACTCAGTCGCCACTACTGGACAACTCTCCTGTTGCTGAGGAACAGGTGGGGGTTTGTTTTTGTGTGCCTTACTTTTTTTTCCCCTTGCCGTAGGGGCTGCACAATATCAAGAAAATATGCGATAACACTGTTGAAAGTTACACTGACGATATGATCCGCGATAAATAAAGTTTGATGCCGCTTTGATGTTTTTTCATACGGAGCTCCACTCACAAAACTATTACCGTAAGTGATCCAATTACCGCACTGTGCGCTTAGAAAATTGTTTTTAGAGTGGAAAATAAAGGCCAATAATT
>JBBBVU010000017.1:18673282-18699240 GCA_037177055.1 Atherinosoma microstoma
AAAAGCAGTTCAGATAAATAAGAAGGCCCAAAACCATTAAGACATTTATAAACCATTAAAAGAACCTTAAAATCAATATTGTCAAATGTGATCCTGCAGGTCTCAAAATAATTGGCACAAGGGCAAAAAATGGGTGAAAAAGCAATAAAGTAAATAAAAGATTAGCTGGGAGAACATCTAGCAAGTAATCATGTTAATTGATATCAGGTCTGTAACATTATCTACTTCCAGGGAAGGCCTTGTGAATTTTAGCAGGACAATGCAAAACCGCATACTGTAGCTATAATAACAGCAAGACTTCACATGATAAGAGTCTGGGTGCTGAACTGGCCTGTCTGCAATCCAGACCTTTCACCAATAGAAAACATTTGGCGCCTCAGTCATTCATTCATTTTCTATACCGCTTAATCCAATTCAGGGTCGCAGGGGAGCTGGAGCCTTTCCCAGCAATTGTCAGGCAAGAGGCAGCGTACACCCTGGATAGGTCGCCAGTCTATCGCAGCATTTGGTGCATCAATAAAACAAAAAATATGTCAAAGATGACCACAAACTCTTCGGCAGCTGGAAACCTATATCAGGCAAGTGCTGAGCTCCAACACCAACACTCCAAAAACTCATAACCTCGATGCCCAGACAAACTGTTCTGAAAAGAAGAGGAGATGGTACACCATGGTAAACAAGCCCTGTGCCAACTATTTTGAGACCTGTAGAAAGCATCACATTTAACATGAGCTTTTGTGCATAAGATTGTCAAATTTCTCAGTTTAGACATCAGTTTGGTTATGTATGTTGTGTTGTGAATAAAATATTGGCTCATGTGATTTGAGGGTTTTCATTTTGTTCAGATTTAAAGAATGTCTCAACATTTCTGGAATTCATGTTGTATATCTGCTCTTATCTAATTCAGGGTTGGAAGGGGGCTGGAGTCTATCCCAGTTGCCGTTGGGTGAGAGATGGGGCACGCACTGGGCAGGAGCTGTATACCTGCCTTCAGGCCTTTCAGAGCTCTGGCATTTCGCTTCCATTGTCTGTTAGCTGCTGGATGATGATTGTGTGCTTAGCCTGTGCTTTCTCCTGTTATGTAAAACAGGAGCTTGACTAACTTGACTTCAGTTCATTTTTAGCACTTTTTACATGAGGGTTGTTCCAACCTCATCGTCCAACTTCCAGCTGCGATGACAGTTTGTGGGCAAGCAACTGTATTTTTTCATTGGGAATTATTTTCTCTTTATTTGTGTGTTGATGTAACTCAGTAAATCTACACCTGGACCTTCCTCAACCATGTAATTAGAAACCCCACAATTCCACAGGATGTTCCACTGGAAAACAATCATTTGCAACCACAGCTTTACTTGAAAACCACTCTCTACTCCAGTCCCTGATCATCTCTGTCCAGTGATACCATAAATTGTCACTTACCTATCCATTTGAGGGTGCTCCTAAATGAGTGCAGATACTAATAATACCACCAGAAGAGATTTAAAAGGCCATTTGAGAACAAACTGATTGGTTTTGGAGTTCATCTGAGAAAACTTGTCTACAGTCCAAAGAAGTGTCATCAGAAATTATGAGCTTTTTCTGCCTTTTATACTCTCTCTCTCTCTCTCTCTCTCTCTCTCTCTCTCTCTCTCTCTCTCTAAGTCTGTTTCCTGTTGGCCTGCACAGATGAAAGTCTGATACACCACAGACACTCAGTAAAACTTTCATGTGAAGATTGTTGACAGGAATTCAGACACTCAGATGCTCTCTTCCTCTGCTATAAACTATAGCTTTCTCTTTCCTTGCCCCAGTATTGCACTTAATACACTCTCAGGAATCTCTCCATGTCCTCTGACCTTTAATAAGGTTGACTTCCTCTGTAATTGTACACACATAAGGTATGGCATGAACGCATGCTTCGTGAGTGTGGAGGGAGGGGGGCGTTATTTTTATGCATCATATGCACGCTTGTGTCTATAAATGTAATGAACACAGGGTACCCATTGAGACCTCTAGTTAAGGTGAAGGTGTTAAGCTGATGAAAGTTTTCTCTTCCGCTCCTGTGTTTAAACTCTGCACACATACACAAATGCTGCAGCAGATCCATTACATCCGTTCTAAAACTGACTTTGCTAAATGCTTCCGATATATTGTCCTGACTGTGGAAGTGTCCAGCTGTTAGCGCATTTATCATGGAGGTTTTGAGCTGATGCTGGTTGTCTTTCTGCAACACTGACACAGCAGGGAGATGTTTCCTTGACTCAACAGCCATAAGAGAGGATTTTTTTTTTTTTTAGCAGACTGGTCTTCTTTTGACACTCCTGTGCTTTCTGTCTACTTGATTTTCTTACTCTACCTGTTTTTGTGCTCCGTTAGTCTCTCTAAGTGGTGCTTATTGGCAATCCTGTTTTTGCAATTCACAACGTAATCATCCTGTTTAAGCTATTGCAGCCACTGAGTACATCAACTACTTTTCCAGTCAGCTGTTCTTACGTTGATCAGATGTCTTCACAAAACTCATATTATATGTTGTAAGGTTAAACTATAAAGACACTTTTCTTCTAAGTGAGATGGATAGGTTAATTGAAAATACAAGAACAAAGTTCTGATGCAGATTCCAGGAAGAGATAAATACATACAGAAGGCTGGGGCAAATCCTGCAGAATTCTCTGCAGGTGGACCTCTGAGCATGCCCCAGTGAGGAGTTATGAGTCCTCTAGTGGAAAGTGGAGACAGAGCTGCAGTAGGTGCCTGAGGCAGGAGCAAGAGGAACAATAAAGAAGTGTCATTTTGAATGCATGCAGTGATTGAACGAATGAGAAAGAATGGGAAGCAGGAGAATAGAGGAATAAACTTTGAACCAGAAGAAACATTTAGCTGTGGCATGACTTAATTCCACAGGTAAAAGAATTAGGGTCCAAAATAAGTTGATAATACCTTCAGTCATCAACTTAATAAAGGACAGATCTTCATGTGTACAGGATGTGTCATACAGTATGTACAGCATTATTTTTGTCATATAGCCACTGGAGATCATGTCATACTCCCAACTAAATAGTCAATATGAGGTGACAGTGGGCCATAATGAAAAATGATGCACCACAGGTGGAGATATTAAGATATTCTAAGATAAAAACTGTGATACACGATCGAATCAGGTTTATTGGAATGTCCCAGCTCTGTCCAGCCTTTTCTCCCAACCATGCAAGTAAGACTAAATGATATTAACTCACAGTGTGGTGTGTGAGGTGTTATCTGGCTGAATATACAAGATGCAGAGAAAATTGAATGTGCCTGAAAATGAACAGAAAGCAAAAGCAGAATTCACAATGAAAGGACATTCATTAGTTGTGGGTGGATGAATGGAAGAGTTATCTGAAGGTGTGTAAATATTTATCATACTATATGCACAGAAAGATGTTGTCATCTGTTCAATGAGAATATTACAGTGATGGCAAATGCCAAATGGCTGAATTTGACGTTTATGCCATCATCAATTTAGAATTTCAGCTTCCTTTTTGGAAGACACTTTGATCACCTCAGTGTCAAGACTAAGATAACACAGAGCTCACAGCCATCTTTCAGTCATATTTAAACACAAAGAGACCCCCCCCCCTTCCCTTTTTAGTCTGTGCTGATTCACAACGGTCTGGAGCCAGCCAGCTCTGGATGCTTGTCTCCATGGAGACAAGGGTGGGAAGGAGAGTGATGATGGCAGAATAGCAGTCCCGAATCAACCATGTGTTTCACTGTGTTTGTGTGGATGTGTGAGTATACATATACAAACATAGACAGAGATTAGGTATGTATTCCTCTAAAAAAAAAAAAAAAAGAAAAAAAAAAGAGTGTAATTTGGTTGTCTAGCACTGCATGCAAGGCAGCTTTTGAGGATCATGACGTTACCAGTCAAATCCATGCAGAAAGGCAAACAGCTTGTATTGATAAGCAGTGCTAAGCTCAACTGTGACTGATGGTACAGGTTGTGACAAGCAGAGAGTGTGACCAATTTCCTATGACATGCATATCCTCAGATATTCAGATAGCAACACAGGGGGAAAAAAGCTACATTTACCAAATGGCTCTCAAACTGACATGGCAATATAAAGATTCATTCACATCTTTCACCCATTAATACCGATACTGGTAGAAGTGAGAAGAATATCAGATACTTTAAATCCAAGACAGGACCTGATTTTAGAGGAATTAAACCTGGTTTTAAAGTTTTTACTATTGCTCAGTTATTTATTCTTCTTAATTATAAAAAATATAATCTATTTAAATATCAAAGGCCACGTGTTTCCCCTTGCACTTAGAGTTCCAAGTGATGACAGTGATGCAGTTGCAAACAGCTTCCACACTGGAAAAAAAAGTTGTTTTTTTGACCTGCTGTGAACCTGCCTCACTAAAATTAAGCTCAAAGCGTTGATACCATGGTAATGGAGAGGTGCAAATAGCAATTTTGCAGGGGATGGAGGTGCAAAGTGAGGAGAGGTGCAGTTAGTCATTGTTTGGATGAGATCTGTTTATGAAATGTCTGAAGCCCCAAGGGTCTGAATTTCCCATGCAGTATATGTTATGTGACTCCAAATTTGGCATGTAATTTGTAGCTTCACATTCAAAGGTTAAACACAAAACACAATCACTTATGGTTCTGAATATGGCTTATGGGAGTTTGAAAGTCTTAGATTTGTTAGATGTTTCTTTATGGGTGAAAACAGAATAATAGACAATTTGACAGTGTTTATTCAGCATTGATGAGATACATAAAATAAATAAACTAAAGAAAAAAGTACCTCAACTTGTCAAACACTAACTTAATTTAAACATCCAGACCAGAATTACCACACAGATATTCTTTTAGAGAAAGTAAAGGTAACTTAAACTTGGTGGCACGCTTGGATGGGAAAATAATCTTTTGAGGAAAATTGTTGTTGCCTTTTTAGTTTTGGTTTAGTTTGGTTAAAAAATCGGTCAAAATGTTCCCATTTGGTTAAAAGGAGAGAGATGGAGGTGCGAAAAGAGAGATAGAATAGACATAGACAGAGTCTAAGTTGATTAACATTAACCAATAGTGTCTCAAATATGGTTTGCAGTCTTCGAAGGCAACATGCAAGTTGTGCAAGGTCCACTTCTGTGTTTTCACCAGTGTCCTATGCTTATGCTAACTCTAAACTGGTGGATTGATACATCACAAATACATTTTTAAGACAACTAATGCACATATGAGACTAGCTGTGTATACATTTACAAATGCTGACTTGCAAAAGCATGAAAGCCCTCAGGGTCACAAGTAATCACGGCTGGTAATCGTACTTGTTCTTTTTCATGCTCTGACAGGTCAAAGTGCTGTGGCTTGATCCATTATCTCATAAAAAAAAATACACAAAGAAAACAGAAGAGTGTGTCATGACTGTGAAACATCATACCAGTTTAAGGAGATGGTGACACAGCTAAATGAAACAACCTAAACCTGCTCAGCCAGAAAATATCATTTAATTAACAGTGTTCTTGTTGTTCACTCTGTGAGTTTACAAGCGTAAATGTGGGGGACTCACAGGAATGTTGGACATATGAAAATAATCATGGACTCTGGAGAATAAATATTTAACCACTCCCACATCCCGAACTAAAAGTGTGTTTGTATGGAGTGATGATTATTTGTTGACACACAGTATGCTCACAAAAATAACTTCTCATAGACAGTTTATGGTTAGGATGAGTAAAGCTCGCTCAGGCATTTTGGGTAGCTGAGAGGTCCTTAATGGTAAGAGACATGCAAGTGTCATTCAGAACCCAACAGCCTGCAGTATACAGTCACGTTGTGCTAATGTGCTTGCGTCTGTGTTTCCAGGTTAGCAAAAGCAAAGGTAGAATTTAAATAGTTAGTCACAGGTGTCTGATAAGTGTGTTGGAGTATCAGACTAATGTAAGGCAAATATGACTTTGATAGTTTTGCAAGTTAAAATGCAATATGTTGAATGCAACTGTGCTACAACTGGCTACTCATTACTTACCAGAAAGTCTTGGGTGTAACCAGTTGCCTGCTAGAATGAGTTGTGTCGGAGTATAGAATAATGACATGAATGAGAATTAAGCTTGCATTTTCTTATATGCAAACAGCAAAAGAGATGTTCAAATATCATTCTGCAAACCCCAATCACCCTCAGTTCAGTCATGTTGTGTTGATGTGCTTGTGTTTATGCATTTCTAGAAATGAAATAAAGTTAAACAACATTTTCACACTAATACAAACTTGGAAGTCCCTTTGTGTGCAAATGTGCAAAATAAACCAAATGCAGTGGTTAATGTGATATTTCTGTCACCTTGAATTAGACTGTGGTAATAGTTCTTACTCATTCCGTTGGACATGTAATGGAGTCACACTGCAAATAATTGCTATAAAAAAGGATTTACATTAACTTCATATTTTTCATAACAGTGAAAGGTTTGGACACACTTTCTCATTAGATTTAATGAGAAAGTGTGTTCACATTTCGACTGGTAGTTTCCATTCCTTGGATGCAAATGAACTATTAATATAGTCAGTAAAACCAATACAATATGTAACTGTCATGCTTTATTTCTCAGTATCAAACTGTATTTACTGACAAACAACCCCACATTTAACAGTTCTCACCCTGGGCTCTGACCTGGAAGTGATTATAGATGCTAGTACACAGACAAAGAAGCTGGTAACAACAAAATATAAAACAGAAGAGATTGTCCTTGGTACCAGCACAAATTTCCACCACTGAAGAAGAAGGACCACTGCTCAGAGTTAACATAAAAAAGGAGTTTATTTAAAAAAAATAAATTAAAAAAAAACATAAGAAATATTAAATCCTTTAAAAATACTAAAGAAATAAAAGTAAAAAGCTCTGAAAATTAAAAGACTAAAAGGGTGCCCTAGACAGTTCAGGATTTCCTCCTCATTTGGCTCACGTCTTGTCCTCTTGTCCATTTTGTCCTCTCCAGGCCGCTTGTGCCTGTGATGTCTTCTGCTGCTACTGCTCTGTCCCGCACTTGTCCTTTTTTTCTTGATTGATCCCTCTTCCAATACTGTGTCAGGGAGGGTGGAAGCCAGCTGTCACCAATTACTAATTAGCTATCTCGCTCATTTTCACACAAAATGTTAAAACCAAATCCACAGCAAACAAAGTTAAAACAAAATATAAAACCATGATTAAAAACTGTAAAAATAACAAGAAAATGGGGCAAGTCTGACTAACCAGTCCAGTTCAGTCTTACACCTTGACATCTCATTTGTTTAAAAAAAAAAAAAAAAGTACAACTTTCATCGTGGCATTTATGACATTTTTTTTTTCACCATTTTACTTTCCAGCTACATAATTGTTTTGGTCTGGGATGTAATAGGTTGACCAGAAAAAGCCCAATGATAACAAGCTGAAAGGGGGGTTTATTGCCGCCTACATCAGTCAGTCTATGCTTGTATAAGGCTGCATGTACAGTAGTCCAATTACAGAGCCTATGATGCTGACTGAGATTTCCACTTCTCCCCTTTCACCTCTACCTTTACCATTCCTGCTGGTTAATGAAGTTTTTTTACTCTCCATTCTATGCAGGAAATCCATAAACCAGTATAACTGAAAACACAAATTTATTTTTAAAGCTCAAGTGAACTGTAAAATACACATCAAAAAATAAAACAGACATAATGGCATTTACTTTTCTCTGCTGTTTTCCACAGGGAAAGAGTCTACAAATCAGTTCCAGACATTGTCAATTGACTTCACCTGCACGTACCAGGGGCAGCAGTGGCTCAGGGGAAGAGTGGTCATCTGTCAATTGGAAGGTTGATGATTTGATCCTGGCTTCCCCAGACAAATTTATTGAAGTATCCTGGAGCTAGATACTGAACCCCACATTGTCTCTGTGCTCATTGGTGTGTGAATGTGTGTGACTGTGAAAAAAAAAACACCTCATAAATAACTCCCAGGAAGCGCTGTATGAGTGTGTATGAATGGGTGAATGTGACTTGCAGTGTAAAGGTGCTTTGAGTGGTCACAATGACTAGAAAAGTGCTGTAGAAGTACAGTCCATTTTCCATATATTTTAAATAATTCTGAGTGTGATGCAAAGAGCTTTCAACTGCCCTCATCTTTCATCTAATACTACTTCAATGCTTGGTATAATATTCAAAGATATTTAGCAGATACCATTGGTGATTCATTCTTACAAAAGCATTTATGTCGATTCTGTTGTGGCTTGAGCTCCTTGTTTGGCAGAGCAAGCATGTTCGGAGGGCTTAGCACAGCAAAAGAACTTCTTTGCCAACGGGCTGCTTAGATAGAAAGATAACGCAGCAAAATGAATTATGATGATATTCACCAGGACAACAATGACTGATGTTTAGAGCTGGAGGGGTAACAGACCTCTAACATAATAAGATTTCTCAACATATCACTTCAACATCAAAACATATTGATGCCTTGCCTCAGGGAATATCAAATGAGAATTTAATATGCATTCGAAAGTCCATCTTGCATTTATCACATTTAAAAATAAGTAATTCCATCAAATATGTTGATAATTGTGTGTAAATCTGTATTTTAACCTTGAAATTCTATAATTTCATATTGGGCATTCTTTACAAGGCTTACCTTATGTTTTTCCTCTCATTACCTAACTCATTGTTTCATTCTCTCTGTCCTACCTAAAAAACTAAACAAATGCTCTCACAATCTGGTTCTCCATCTTCTGGGAATGCTGTCCTGACACTAATGGCCCCTTTAAGCAGGTAAATGTAATTCCATACTGTTTCAAACAACCTTATGCCAAGATTTAATAGCAGGTAATGGCGTGCTGAGTCATGGGGATACCTATTCCCAGCACAGAGAGGTAGCATCCATATGCTGTCTCACTCAATCATTTCCTGTCTCTATTGTTGCAGCTGTAGTGAACAGACAAGCTGAAAAGCAAGACTGATTGTCATTATTGTTTACAACCAGAACTGTGATCAACATTATTGTTGATGTAGAGAAGAGCTATAACATGGCAATAATTCAACGTGGCTTTGTGAGAGATTTTTTCCATTTCACACAAATTTTCTGAATGAAGAGTGTATAGCATAAATGTAATTTCCTGACTTTATTCTGCAATAAAACAATTATAATCCCAACGAGACCTTGGAATTTGTAACCAATTAGTTTATTAATTTTATTTGTAGGTGGTATTGCAGCCACTTAAAACGGATATTTTATTAAAAAAAATAATAATTATTTTCACAAGTACAAGTACATTTATGTTTGGATGATTATTTCTTCCCTTTGATAAAAGCTATTGGTGTTGTATTATACTTTTTTGGAAAACCTAATTACTCACCTTTACAATGAGATAACAATGTAAGGAGTGTTCTGTGTAGAATGAGCACCACAGCAAATGTGTGTGTAGTCCCCCCAAAAATGATTAAAGTGTATTGATGGCCAATATGTGTTTTTTATTTTGTTTTGTTTTTTTCCTTTATTACTGGGGGAGAGAGCAATCATCCCATCCACCAAGCAACTTAAAACAAGAGTGAATACCAATAGGAGAATTTTGCAGGAGATTTTGGCACATTGCTCATTCTACAAATGCACAATTATTACAAGTTATACTGTACCTCATTGTAAAGGTGACTAATGGGACTTTCCAACGATGTATAACACAAAAGTGATTAGTATTAAAGCGGGTAAATAATGCCCCAAACACAATCCTTACTTTTTGTGCTAAGTTTATTTAGATGTCGGAAGTCACCACCAACCTCAAAAGTATAAAAAAAACCAACAAAAAAAACCCAAACAATTCAGCACAACACTTTCATTTTACTGTATGTCTAAAGGAGCTAAAATTAAGCCAAACAAACAACTCATTACCTCCATTTTTTATTTTTCAGGTGATGAACTTCACCTGTTAAAACTTTGTATTTACTGGGACTCCCAGGATGAATGTGCATTTCTGTGTCAAATCCCACTATAACTGCACAGTTATTACTTTGCTTTGGGAGTGGCAACTTTATCATACAAGTAGCTATTTGGCAAAATAAGAGTAATCAGGCAAAGGGAGTCGGCTGTCTGCCGCTCTGTAGCATTTTCTGCTTGTTGAGACTGGATTGACCTGATAGATAAGGCAACGCTGGACTTTGCCTTGTCAGCAACAGCAATAGGGCAAGTGCAAGACTCTCAGCATATCTCCCATTCACGCTGTGCACATCAGATACAGGCAAGTATTGAGAGGAGTACACATCTTTGTCGAAACAACCCCTCTCCCACTTACACAGAGAAAGATGAATACAGATGCCTGGAAGTGCTTACACTGCAAATAAATGCATGCAGACATGGGGGAAGCTGCTGCCACTACACCTCAACCATAAAAATGACTCAAGTCAGTAAAATCAAAATGCAAAAATCAATAGAAGGCTTTTTGTCTTGTTTGCATCACATGCTGCATTAATTTTCACTGAAGACCGGCTCAGTGTGATGGAAGTGCTCTGCATGAGGAACAATACAATGAATAATACAATATACGGCAGTCTTGATTTTCAAGAACACCACACCCAAGTAAGCAGAATGCATCCCTGCCAGTTTAAAGATTTTATGTTTATTTGCTCTACACTGATTTGTTTGCTTAAGCTTTCCAATATTTAAAGGCCGGATTAAGTGACAGTGCAGAAGCAAATCAGTGGAAATAGAGTTCCACAGGTAAAGAAGATTGTGGAGACATTTTTGTTAAGCAAGTTTTGTGTCATTATCACTCTTGGTTAAATGCCTCTTTTGTCAAGGGGAAAGGCAATGTCAGTCAATTCAGTTAATGAGCTGTCTAAAACATTTGTATTTGTATTGGTGACAAACACCTTCAACATTTAAAAAATTATGATTCATGATTCCTGGAACCAAAGGCAAGTCAAGGCAAGTTTAATTATATAGCACATATCTTGTACAAGACAATTCAAGGTGCTTTACATAAAACATTAGAAGCATTACAGCGGGGGTGCAGAAGAAGCATTAAAAAGTACATTAAAAACAAAAAAGAAAGAAATTGAATAAAAACAGAAGAAGAATTTGAAATCAAGAGAAAAAAAGAAAGAAACGACAACAGATTGAAAACATGATCGAGTTTAAAATTCAAGCTTAAAAGAAATGGTACAGATTTGGACTATTAAACAGAAACTATGTAAATGCAGCAGAGAACAGGAGGGTCTTTAACCTTGATTTAAATAAACTGAGTGTTTCTGCTGATCTGAGGCTTTCTGGGAGTTTGTTCCAGACATGTGGAGCATAGAAGCTGAATGCAGCTTCTCCATGTCTGGTTCTGACTCTGGGAACTGATAAAAGACCAGATCCAGATGACCTGAGGGGTCTGGTAGGTTCATACTGGGTCAAGATTTTGATTTTGTTTCTAAGCCATTCAGAGCTTTGTAGACCAGCAACAGAACTTTAAAGTCTATCCTCTGATGGACAGGCAGCCAGTGTAAAGACCTCAGAGCTGGATTGATGTGGTCTACTTTCTTGGTCTTAGTGAGGACTCGAGCAGCAGAGTTCTGAATCAGCTGCAGTTGTCTGATGGATTTTTTCGGTAGACTGAACGCCTGGTTGTTGTTAAAAAATGAAAAAAATGAATGGTGTGTTCTGGATGAGGATTCACTATATTAGCATCATAGTTGATTTCAGCTCCAGAAAAACATGATTTTTCTGAGGCCAACCTCCACCATCACGGCTGCATCGGAGGCTGAAACACAAACACTTTGTATGTCCTTCCAGAGTTACACTTTTCTCATAGCATGTTGTTTTGACATACATTTTTATCAAGCTAGCAAACACACTTTATTGAATCAAACAAAAAGGCAGTGGATAGGAGGAGATGAAACATCATTATATGGTCAGAGAACAGAAGCTGCAGCTCAGAACTTTTTATGAGGTTTTCTCTCATTCATTTAGCTTATTCATTTAAAAGGACAACTTAGATGTTATGATATTTTAGACAACACTATTCATTTTTTTTAGTTACAGGATGAGTTGGATTCTTCTAATCAGCAAATCACATGTTAAATGAGCCCACCACCACCATGCATGTCTGCCTGTTAATGTGACTTTTTCAGATCAGGCTTGTACTGAGTTGAAAGTGATATGTATTTTACAAGTTTTGACCTTGCCAGGAGATTATGTTATGGAAAAAGCACCATGAGGCCGATTCAGACACTGACATGCTCAGTTGTCACCACATTAATGGAGACATGTGCATGGCTTAAAAGGTCCATTGGTCAAATATGCAAGACAAACATATTACAATGGGCAAATGCTTGGTAAATAAAGACAAGGGTAAAATGTATGAGTGCTGTGTACATTGTCTAAGTGTTTCACTTGGCCAGAATTAGCCTGTGTGAAAATGGACACATGTCCCTGAAGCTACACTGCATCCAAAGTACTGCAGCTCTCTCTCCAGTTACTGTACCTGACGGACATGGCAGATGACATCTGACATTCAGTCCTTCACAGTCAGTGTTCACCACTCAGACAGAATCTTACTTTGGTAGTAGTCGACTGTGAGTCACTCACATGTCTCGATATGACTACACTGAAATCACATGCTTCTTGCACATGTTTAAATCTGTCTTTTCTCTCTTTCTACCTAATTTCTCCTGATCCTCTACAGCGCCTGTTTCCAGAGAAGCTGTCAAGGTGTCAGTGGCTGCCAGCTGTATCAGAGGCGGTGGTTAAACGGCCATGTGTGCGCCTCCCTCTGGCAACCATCACTACTACGGTCATCATTATCTTGGCAGTGTTCAACCTGGTAAGACTATGCTCACAATTTGAGTGTGAAGAGAAGGCCCTTATGTCCGCTACTATTTCTAGCTGGGCTACACTTCATAGATGCCATGCCAGACTTCAAAGCACGTTGTCCAGTGGTTACTTGTCAGTCAAATTGTTTTTCAACACCCCGCAGTGCATTGTCCCGACACCTGAGAATAAGAATGGGGCTGACCTCTTCTATTTGCCTGTGAGTGATTGATTTATTAACTACAGATGAAAATAGTTATAGATGAAATGTATCTAGGGACTGCTGATACTTAGATACATGGGTTACTGCTTGAAATAAAGATATTAATTATACATAATAATAAGCTATCATATAGCAATGTGGATTTTGTTGTAAATGTTTCTAAAAAGGTCCTCATTTGTGCTTACAACTGTATGATTTTGCTATAAATTGTGCAATAACTCCATTTTACTGCTTATTCATATAGAATGTGTACACACTATATAGAAGGTCATTAGCTAACATACTACTTGTGCATTTGTCACAGATCTAAATCCATTCCTATCCTTTCCCTTTCCCACAGTACTCCGTATACTGCTGTATCCTGTCACTCATTGCATGCGGAGTCTTTCTCAGGGTGAGTTTTGAGCTCAAAGTGCTCTTCCTCACCGTGGCCTCCACAGCATACTACGTCATCATCCTCAGCACCAAGAAGGCCCTCTTTGTGGCTTATGGAGATTCCTTTAATGCTCAGATCAACGGCAGCTGGAATTGCAGCAGGTGGGACAGAATGCAGAAATCTTCTTGGTGTTTAGTTTCCTCTTGTTGAAATGTTACTCTTATACAAATATGCAGTCACGGGGAAATCATTTTCTTCTATTGTGTGCTTGATAACTGCTTTTTCTTACTATGATGGTGCAATAACTATCAGCTCATAACAGATCATGTATTTCATGTGATGGTTCTCCTGCAGTGCATCAGTGCAGTGAAGTATGTGCACTGTTAAGCTCTAGGCTCAGAAAATGTTAATTTCTGTTAAACTGAATGGCCATGTATTGTATTGATTATGTAATTCAGGGTAAAATCAAGAATGAAGAATGTTTTTTGTTTGTTCTGCAGCAGTGAAGATGAATTCATGAAAATCCTGAGCTGTTTAGGGCTGGTAAAACACCCCCAGGTTATGAGCTGCATATACATCACGCTGTTCCTCGTTACCATGCTCATCATCTCACAACAGGTATTGACAGTTTCTGCCACTTTTCTCTCATTAAATGTCTTTCCACGCATTCTGAGCAGACAAAATGAAAATGTTTACATCCATTTTACCAATGTATCTTGTTGCCCGTTTTAATTTCACTGCCTGTCTGCTTCTCAGAACGAGAACTGCTTTCGCCAGGACTTCTTGCTGAAGTACAAGAACCACACAGAGCAGGATGAGATTGAGACGAGGGAGAACCTGAACCGCCTTCTGTTGGAAAACGTGTTGCCGGCCCACGTGGCATCTTTGTTTGTTGGAGAGAATAAGAAGAATGAGGTGAGATTTCCACAGAGGTTTTGGTTGAATCTCTCAGACTAACGTGCCTTCTGGTTGCTAGGTACTGACTGATAATAGATGAGGACCGATTAAACTAAAATAAAAATACACATGCTACAACAGTTTGTTTTTTTAAACCAAACAAAACACTGCCATCACTATGTTTCAGCATCATTGTGTATATGAGTGATTGTTAACAAAGAGTCGTTTGTTTTACATTTTTCTGTAATAAAAAGTACGTTTTAGTGATTTCTTATTTATCAGGATTGGGATCAGTTGTTTCCCACAGTGTATTTGGGTGCTTTTTAAGATGTCTGGTCAATTTTAAAATATATTGAAGTCATTCTAATGTCATCAGGTCCAAATAACCTCGATGAAACATGATGCTGCATCCATTCAGAGTGCCAACTGGGCAGGCTATCAGGTTACCGCTTGCTATAATGTTATTGTGATAGTGGAAAATGACACTGAGTATCGTACTGGATATATTCCAAAGCTCACTGTTTGTCAAAAGTGGCTCTGTGTGCTAATGTCCTTCAGTGTCTTATGCATAAATTATTAAGTGACTTCAATTAACCTTTTTAAACTTTATTGTTCAAATTCAGCTAAAAACAGTTAATTCTTTTAGTTTCAACACTCAGAAGTTGCCACATGAATATAATGTAAAAATTGACAAAAACTGTAATTACCCCCCCCCTTTTTTTCTTTCTGCAACAGGACCTCTATTATCAGTCCTATGACTGTGTGTGTGTGATGTTCGCCTCGGTGCCAGATTTCAAAGAATTTTACACGGAGTGTGATATTAACAAGGAAGGCCTGGAATGCCTGAGGCTCCTCAATGAGATCATCGCCGACTTTGACGAGGTCAGGAGGACAAAGATGGGATGGGTTTCCACCCAAGTACTTCTCTGAGATCCACATTTTCAATGTGAACCACAGGGGACCACAGCGTGGTTAATATCTGCAGGAAGAAATACTGCCAATGATGACCGTTGGAATGATAAAGTTTCCACATGCATTCATTCCTCGGCTTGTTTTGCTCTTACCTTACAGCTGCTGTCCAAACCAAAGTTCAGTGGTGTGGAGAAGATCAAGACAATTGGCAGCACTTACATGGCTGCTGCAGGGCTTAGTGGGACGCCCGGTCAGGAGAACAATCAGGTGGGCTGGTTTGTGCTTCAGAGCAGGGTCAGACCGGGGTCAGTTTCAAAGAAGACTTGACCACACTTCATTGATCTAAAAGAAAATATGTATGCATCAGTGATGTTGTATTGACTTTAATGTGACTGTGTGTTCTTTCAGGACAGAGAAAGACAACCGGCCCAGATAGGAATCATGGTGGAGTTTGCCATTGCTATGATGGGCAAGTTGGATGGCATCAACAGACATTCCTTCAATAGCTTCAGGCTTCGTGTGGGTGAGTGTGCTCAGCTGTTTGGCAGGCTCAACATAAACCTTTCATTGAATGAATACAGCACTGCACTTCATTCTGGCTAGCACAATAACTCCACTAGTTTCCTTGGTTACCAAGTACATGATTGTCTATTTAGCGCTCTTGCAGTCTGAGCGGTAGCTTTCACTGACATTCAATTATGTTGCTGCAGACTGTCACCTCTAGTCAAAGCTAAACCAACTTCTCCACGGTGAACTTGTCTTTATAATTCATTTGGCTCAACAGTTTACTGACTCTCTGACATCTTTGAAGGTTGACGATTAACTACCATGGGTGACTAAAGTACATCAATTACATAAAATAAATAAATCAAAAGAAGAGGCAGACACAAATCCTCTTTGAGAGTGTGGGAAACCTGAACTCTTCTCTGTTGTGTCTGCTGTCCAGACAGCTGATTCTAAGCAGACATCTTGGATACAAGTTTTTGTGAAAACATTTACATTATTTGGGAGATAAAAATGCACATAAACACTGAAATATCTCACTGAGTGGCAAAAGTTTTCCATATCAGACTGTTGTCTCTATCCACGGCTCTGCCTTAGGACTTTAACACAGAGCTCTTCTTACAGTTTTGATGTTCCCACTAGATGTTTTTTCTCAGACCTCGTTCTTGCACATTGAAAGTCGGGTTTGGTTGAATTATTTTGACTCTTTCTTAACGTACTTGCTGTGCAGTTACTAAAAGGGACTTCAGTTGCAGTGAATTTCCCAGGCATTGACAAAATAAATCACATTTCAGAACTCCACAGAAGCTCCCAAAAGCAAATAGTTATTTATCTCTTATTTTTGCCATAAAAAGACAACAAAGTTTTCTCAAAGATTCTCAGTGCGGTAATTCATGCTGAGATGTATCTTGTGCTTTTTGGGTGTTTTTTTGTAAACAGTCTAACTTTGATGATGGGCTCCATCAAATGAGAACATGCCTAGTGTAATTACTGATTAATATTTTCTCTTTAATGTTGTACTTGAGCACCAAAACGTGTCAGTAATTAGTTTCATGTATTTTTAGACATTTACTTGTTTTACAGTTGTTATGTTTGTCTTTCCAGGGTTCAGTTGTTTTTTTATGACTTCATTGTTTGCAACTCAGAGTTGGAAACCAAAAGAGGCACAATTGTTTTTCCCACCTTTTTTGTAAAGTCAATTTTTCCTTTGAATATAAATTAGGTCTCACGAAGAGTCAAAAAGTCAAGAAACTGACTAGTTAGTCTTCATTAAATTTAACCTGTTAAAAAGTCACTCCGTATTACTTTCAAACACCTGTTGATATTCTCTAGATATATTTAAAATTTCCCATTTATTTCTTAAAACAACAAACCTTCAAGTGTGGCTTTAAAAGAATTACAGCGTTATTGTATAAACCTTTTTCATTAAAGCACCATTTCAGTCCCGACCGCACAAAAATCTGTTTCAGATTTAATCCTCTCTCACAGATTGCAATAAAGTAAGCTCTTTTAAATTGTTACTATTGGTCTAGCTCAGATTATTGTACAGTGCTTGTGTTGGGACAAGTTGAATTTATCATGTGTGCCTTTTTAGTGATCTCATTAATACAGAAAAACAGACCTTTCGGTTTTCAAGTGATTGTAATTACGCTTACATTTCTGCAAATGGAAGAAAAAAAAGTTTTCATCTTAACTCTGGCTGACATGCTCATTGGCCTCTGAAATGTTCCTGTTCAATTTTACACTTTATCCTTTCTGAAGATCATACTTTATCATCAAATACAGAGTTAAAAATATGTTTTTGTTTATTTTTCCTCACAGGAATTAATCATGGACCAGTGATAGCTGGTGTGATCGGCGCGAGAAAACCCCAGTATGATATCTGGGGCAACACAGTCAATGTAGCCAGTAGAATGGAGAGCACTGGGGAGCTGGGAAAAATCCAGGTACAGTCAGTACAGATGAACAGATGCATGTAACTGTCTTTTGATTTATTGGTCTGTAAACCCCTCTTTAGCTTTGCTCTGTAATTATAAATAAAGTCATAAAGAAACAAAGCTTAATATTACACTCAAGGCTCAGAGTTTATTTGATTGATGTGTCATAAAGACCTACAGAAAATAACTCTGCTTATCTACATCCAGTGGCACTGCTGGGTATCATTTTCACTGATGGATTTAAAACAACTTAAGCTTTGGTGAAATATGTAAAGTACTTGTAGTGATAATGCTACTGTATTTTTGCTGTGACACATAATTTTGCTACAGGGAAGGTCCCAATGATAATAATAAAGATGTGCTGTTTGTAGTTAAAATTGCACATCTTTCAGCTGCAGCTCTGCATCTTTGCTTTGCTTCCAGGTAACAGATGAAACTTCGGGCGTGCTGCAGAGTCTGGGTTACTCATGCGAGTGTCGAGGCCTCATCGATGTCAAGGGGAAAGGGGAGCTGAAAACTTTCTTTGTGTGTACTGACATGAGCAAGCAGCAAAGTATGGGGCTAAGCTGAGGCCTGCCGGTCTCAGCCAACAGAACTGGAGACAGTCTCATGTACGCAAGTCGCAAGTTTACAGACTCCTGCACATCACAAGCCTGACTTTAATGCACTATGTGATGTTACTGAAAGAAAAAGGAGTTTAGAGGAACTGTTACATCACTGTGTGGTGGATGTCATTTCGACCTTTAAGTCAGATCTGAAGACGACTGAGAAGATCAGTATGTGTAATCACCGTGTTTTACTTTTCACAAACACATTGACGTCCGGTGACATGTTATTTTTGTACTTTTTTTCTGTCCAACTCGTGATAGAAAAAAAACAAGTATTATATTAAAGCCAAATATGGTTGCTTTTGAAGATGTCCATTGGTCCTTTAGAAGTTCAACATTTGAAAACCGTCTTGTTATCCTGTTTGAAGAGCAATGGATGCTTCATCTGTTACTGTATGTGTAAGACAAATATAAAGTGTTTAAAATGAGCTGTAAGGGTCCTTACTGAAGAAAACATATCAGGAAAATCCTCTTGCTCCCTTATACAGAACAAAAAGTAGTTCCACTCTCTGGTAAAATTACAAGTCCTAATCCCACCTCTGATGAAGAATTGGACCCTCTTCAAGTTGTTCAGGTGGAACAACTTTTTATGTTCACATCTTGCTATTAATAAGCCATTACCATGATTCTTTAAATACAACACATTACAAAACAGCCATGTGTTAAAGAAAGTACAATTCAAGTCAAAGGTTTTACATATCAGGATGTTTACTAGGTAAATACAACCTTAGATGAACAGAACCTGTCATATCAGTCATTTATGTTACAGAAACAACGCCAACAAATAACCTAAATACATCCAGATGCTCAGGTCCTCTGTCTGTAAAATAACCAGGACTGGAAAGATGGGCAGCTGTCTAAATTGTTTTCTATTGTACAGTGGACTCCAGATTGTTTGGAACTGGCCTCATATCTCTAACCAGATTGATGGTCAGTAACAGTAGCTCCTCTAAGACCATTGCTGATGTCTTTCCTCCTTGGCATTGTGCGAACACACCCCTGATAAATTCAGCTTTATTTGTATAGCGCCATTTCACAGGAAAGCAATGTCGAGGCACTTTTGCAGACACAGTCCAATTCAATATAATTAATTGTAGTCCAATTTCAAGAAATCCATTATATGATCCATAATAGTTCAATTTATAATAACTCAGGTCTTTTGAACTAATTAATGAAGAACAACTTCCAAGCAAAGGAAACAAACAGATCGCATCAAATCTTCTCTTCGATTCAATCCCCCATCCTGAGCGCGCACAGGGTGGCGGTGATAGTCGAGAGAAAAAACTCCCTCTTAACAAGACGGAAAAACCTGCAGCGGGGGGGTCAACAAGCAGCATAACTGTAAGCCAAGGATACCTGCTGAGAAAGAACCAAAATAACCAAACGCTGTTTTAATGATCCAGTATATGTCCAGTCTTGTTCATCTAAAGGTCCATAAGATGTGTTAAAGACCAGATATTTACTGGAAGAGTCAACTTTCTTTTCCACATGCCTGTAAATACTGAACTTTAGAAGGATATGGATAAGTTTGCTTGCTGAATGTATTCCATCTGTTTATCCTGCTCGGATAAAAATAAACGATTCTGTTGTTCAGCTGCCTGTTACAGTATGCGCTACAACAGGTGAAATCTATGATGCATGTTTTTAATGTGATCCAACGACCTGTGTGCTGTAAATGTGTTTTTCTGGCTCCAGCTGATCTGGATCATTCTGTGTGCCTCTGAAACTTTGTCTTGTTGCCTTATCATCTGGGACTAACATATTGTCTATAATTATGATTACATAATAATAACAATGATGATAATAATAATGTATCGGTCTTTCTGTGAACAAATGTGACATTGACTTTTGTACAGTTACAGAATGTAATAAATGTTTTCTTAAGTCTGGTTCTTGCATATCAACAATTGACAAACTGCAAAGTTTTCATAAAAAAAAGGTTTATTGGTTGGAATGCATACAAATGTCACACAAAAAGAACCTTTTGTACAAAACTTAAGTTATTAAACTGAATGAGAGGCTGAAGCATCATTTTACAACAACAAATGGAACCGGACTGGTGGACAAGGTCTCCATTGGTTCGCTTGTGTCCTTCACTAAAAACATGGAAAGCACGTTAGACATTTTGAATCTCTTTACTATATAACATCCTATAGGTTACACTTAGTGAAGCTTTTCTGTATAATGAGGTGTTTTACCTGTCGTGAGGTCTATGAGGGGTTCAGGTGGCTCTGGAGTTACAGCGATGCCCATGGCCTTCCTGATGCCGTATATACTGCTGACGTCACATGGGGCCACTTGACCAGTCAGCTCAGCCAGATTTCCTGTCACCTTCTCAGCTGTAAAGGTATAAAAATAAACATAACGAAGACGGCAGAAAATATTTTTTTTAGTTTTAGGTTGTGTTGAGAAAAAAAAGGGGAGGTTACACAGATTAAGTTTTCCCTGGGATGTGCAAATTTGGAAAACTTAGCACCCATTATATCAAAATTGAGAAACCTGTCTCGTATTTCTTTAAACGGGTCTCACAGCGACACAAATCAGATCACTGTCTGCCTGCAAACTCTTGTCTTGAGCTACCAGACAAACCACACCTGTGTAAGATGAATACTGAGGAGGTAAATGAAGGGTTGTTTCGAGGTCTACAGCTAGTGGCAAGGCTCGAGTCTGAGAACAAAGGGGCCCATGCATTGAGAGGCTCTTACCCAGCTCGAGCTCCTTGGCAGTCGGGGCCAGCAAGCAGATCATGTTAGGTGGCTGCTTGGCACTCAGACGTTCCTTCTGTGCTTCCTGCAAGTCGCGCAGCAGCTTTGTAGTCTCGTCCAGTTTCTGCTGGAAGTGTAGGGCCTCTGTAATGGAAACGCTGTTATTACTTCCTCTGGGTTTCTCCAGTACCTCATGGTTGCCCCCATCAACTACACATACTGAACAAATACATCCATTCTTCATTCGGTCACCTCAGCATCAGAGTGCTGCCATCTGACTTAATAGATGACAGGAGGAGTGTTTTGGGGGGTTTTTTGGTAAGATTTTTAAAGACATAAGGAAACTGTTAAATATGAAGTTAGTTGGAGCTCTGAGTGTAAACAGTCAGACTTTTTACCCCCAGTTAGCTCCTCGGTCATCTGCAGGCCTGTAGCAGAATGCAGCAAGTTCAGCCTGTTGGATGATCCAGACTCGACCTACAAGAGAGAAAGAGAAAGAAAGAGAGGAAGCAACATGTTTGATCAGATTAGATAATGCATTCCACACTGGACAGCTGATGCATCCAGGGAACATCCAGCCCTTTTGAAGTCTTTTTTTTTTTTTTTGTCACGCTGCTTCTTCATTCGAATAAGATCAAACCCAATCAACAATTGCAACAACTGAGCGGGGGATGAGAGTAAATTGGAAAACAGCCAAGAACAGCAAACAGCGAGCACAGAAGGTTGCTGTGCATCTGATGATGGGGGCCAGAGTTTCGGTTTCCTCTGCTGCTCTTAGGAGCGATTCAGCTTTGCAGCCAGTGGTCACAGAAAGAAAACACAGCCCTCTCCAAATTTCCCTCCGACTGCAGACCTTGAACGAGTAGCACCGCTGTGTCTTGAAGGGAAATGTTCTTTCCATGTGAGGATGGATCGCGGCTAACGGCAGGCCCCTGCTATGTTGACACAGCTGGCTGATACAGAAACCATCAGCAGAGGCCATCTATAACACAAATTAAATGAAGGATCCTCATATGGGGTGTAATGCAAGAACACGTGACGGGCTTTCCACTGAGCAGCAGCACAGCAGGAGCTGATGAGGATGAGCGGCTCCGGTTTTGTGTTACATAGCACACGCTGATTCTTGTCATTCTACACTTGTTGATGTCCATTTCCATTTCTACTGCAGTGTACTATGTTGTGTAGAAAAACTCTGAGCATGAGCTGTTTACAGCTTAGGACAGAGTGGACTTTTATCACAAACTCTCACCTCCATGTCATCCTTGTCCTCTTGTGTATTTGCCGGCACTTCTGCCTGCTGAACATGTGAAAATGACAAAAAAGAAAATTATTTTTTAACCTCAACTGCAATTATTTCCCATGTTGTGCTGCTAAAATCTGCTTCCTACCTGCGTCTCTTTCAGGGTTCTTGAATGCTCTCCACCGGTCATTGCATCCAGAAGATTATCGGCCAGTTTGTACACGTACTCGTCCGATTTGGCCAGGTACTCCGACAAGCTGCCGAACAAACATAAAAGCACGTTTACTACGCAACTATTTTCCAAGCTGAAGCGGCATTAAAACTCCTGGAGTACGTTGTTGTATAAGAAAGATGACAAGCTGATTTCAACACTGCTCAAATTTCCTAGAAATACACAAATCTCCTGCACAATGAGACGTTGACATGTGAGGACATGCTGCCAACTTATCATACCTTCCTCTACATCTGAAAACAAAGTCAAGTGTGCTTTTCCACAAAGAAGAAAAAGGCTTCCAGGAAACTGCAGGATACAGTCACCAAGCAGTAACTAAACCCACTGAATCAAGTCATAAAGACAAAAATATATACAAACATAACTCAAGAAGGGAGAGGAAAGGGAAAAATCCAAACAGCCTCTATTTAACAAACGCTTCATTTATTCATATATTTTCCTCATTATTTCACAATGTGCTTATTTATTTAGAGTCATTGAGACGCAGCAAAGCTCAGCTGCATTGACTGTCCGGCGCAGTAGAATAAAACGGGCTGATGTCAGAGTGAGGCAGCTTCTACAGCTGGCGGCTCACCTCCTCCAGACTGAGTCAACCCAGTGAAAAAGAAGGACATCTGGAAAGTAATCAGTCAGGAATGCCTCAAATGACGTAATGCGTAAATCCCCCCGGAGCTGGAGTGTGTTTGTGGTCATGCTGTACATACCTGTCTGAGCCCTGCAGACTGGACTCCTCTCCATAGAAAGAGTAGATGAGGTCAGAGTCATCCTTGCTGATGTTGGCGAAGCTGGAGTCATAGGTGGGTGCGTATGAGGTGAACGGCCCGTAGTTAATGTAGGACACTGTGGAGGGGAGGGGGGGGGGGTCACATACATAAAGCTCATTGTTTGCTATACGAGTCTTGGATATTAGGAACATCAGAAGGAGGCAAGTTGGAGCAGCAAAGTACCTGGGGTGATCCTGTTCCTCTTGTCCTCCCTGAAGCCCTGCAATGTGTTCACGCCATTCTGCAGCCGATGGGACATCATGCCCAGTTTCACGGGACAGTAACCAGCGTCTGCAATGGCACACAACCAGACAATTTAGCATATTTCCCAAGTTCTCTCTCAAGCCTTCCCTTGCATCTAAACATCACGTTAATTTTCAGCTTCATTGTAAAATCTGATAATCTGTGGTAACCTCAACGTGTTTCAGAGTTGCAGCAAAATTAAAGCTGCTGCAGTCACAAAAATATGAGAAAAACTTTTTATATTTTTAAATATTAAAGCTTAACTGTCGTAATCTCTACTTTAAAATGGCTTTTTATCTGGTTCAGTTATAGTTTTTTTTTGCAGCTTTGCTAAATATTACGGATCATGACAGGTACCACATAATTTGATTTCAACATAATGAGAGTGAATCAATGAAGGGAGCAATTGTTTGAGCTCTTTTTAAACTTTTCCAAACAGGCTTACCTCCTGCTGCTGGATCAGCTGGGTTGAGGATACCGAGAGTGGTGGAGCCATCAGACCTCCGCCGTGCAAACTCCAACTACAAGACAAATAAACTGTCAACTACTGCATGCAGGGAAACAAATCAGCTTTTGAATAAGAGAATTCACTGGTTTAACCCATACTTCTAACCACCACAGATCCACAGAGGGTCATGTCAACATCTTCTATTTTCATGCTGACATTTGAAAATCATGTTGTTTGTAAAATTTGATTTAAAAAAAAGTCTTTCTTGAGTTCATTCCTGATTTCTCACATCAGACTGCAGCGCTCTGTTTGTCAGCTTTCCTCCAGATTCTTCCATGGCCTTGCGCATTTCCTCAAGCTCCTGCTCTGCCTTTGCTGCTTCGTCCTTGGAGTCTTTGTCCTGTCTGCAAAAGAAACATAAATTGAAAAATGGCAGATGAGACACTCTGACCATGAACCAAAAGGTTTTCACTTTGTGGTGACAACAACAAAAAAACCAAAAAACCGTGCACACAATGCAGCCGGGAGGAAATGAGCTTTTCTTTTCATTAACCACCTACATGCTGCTTTTATTCCACACTTCATCTTCCTGTAAGGTTTTTTTCTGACGCCAACCAACGTCATCAAGATTTTTTTCCCGTAAAGTAGCTGAATTAAAAGCAGCACGGTAAAAAGCTTTCCGAGTCTCTTCCTCTGGCGGTGACTCATCGTCAAACGAGCGATTTCACTCAACAGCTTCTGTTCCATCAGGAGGAGGCAAAGCTGATGTTAGAGGATCTACAACCATGACGGTAAACAAGCCCCAACATGTTGTCAGGCATTCCTCACATTCTCAGCCTCCAGCTTCACAGTAAAAAAAAAAAAAAAAAACACGCCAGAGTCCAGCTCAAGGGAAACCTAACCGTTTAATGCCTTCGTCAACATGCTACATGCTGGTTCCGACTAGTTTTCTAAGCTTTACTCTGACCCAGACTATTTCATCCTCCATTTCAAACGGAGACGTTTGCAACAAGCCAGCTGTCACATTGAGGGTTTTAAGCACTGAGTGTGTAACCATGGGTATCATTGGCCTTGTGTGACGTCAGCAGGCTAAAGCACCTGGGTGTGCTGGGTGTCTGGGAGCGCTCGCTGTTCTCTGTGCTGGTGGCTCCCTCCTTGTTCCGGTCCAGGCTGGAGCTCCCTTGGTCCTCAGTCTTTAATGGCTGTTTGGTAGCGGGGTCGAGGCCAGACATGAAGTCTATGCTCTGCTTCAGGCTCTCCAGCCTTTCCTAAAGGAGAAATAGGATTTATTTTTCCTTACTTAGAAAAAAAAAGCAACGCTTTGAAAGATAATTTGATGTCTGCTGCTGCCCCCATGTGTCGCATCATTACAAAAACAAAATCTAGTTTTGTTCAACAAGCTCATGCACAAGGCAAAAAAAATATCCCTGCTATTAGAGGAAGGTATACAAACTCTGTGCACAATATAACATTTTCAAAACTTGCTAATTTGTGTCAGAGTGCTGAAAATAATACAAAACCTTTCCAAAATCAGAATTAAGCCAGCAAATTGTTTCAGGAAGAATTAGTCACCTCTATCCTTAACCTTAAACATCCATATGATAATTCCTGTCAGAACACATAGACTTTACCTCCTCAGCCACAACAGAACTGAAATTCTGGTTAAAAAACGGTTTCCATTTACTCAAATTAAATTCTAAAATAATATAAAAACTATGTAAACGTACATAGTTTAGAATTAAGGGCCAGGCAGCTTTCTGTGATCTCTAAATTTTACATGTTCAAGTGTTTCTCTGTGGATCAAACTTCTACTTTTCCCATACAAAAACAGCAGCTTGAAACCGGATAGCACATGTAAGCTTTAGTGTAACAGGTAAACTATCGCTTTATACGGTTTAACAACACACACACACACACACACACACACACATACACATATATCTATATATATATATATATATAGATATATCTATATATATCTATATCTATATAGATATATATCTATAGATATCTATATATCTATAGATATCTATACATATATATATATATGTATATATATCTCTATATGTATAGATATAGATATAGATATATCTCTAGATATATCTATCAGAGGCTGC
>JBBBVU010000017.1:18712865-18726960 GCA_037177055.1 Atherinosoma microstoma
TCATTTCGATATATTTCAGTTCTAGGAGCAACTTGATGTGTGAAAGCTTACTTATTTATTTATTTTTTGTCAAAATAACAAAGTGCTGACCTGAAATATGAAACATTAAGATAGCCAAAACATTAAAACCAGCTGTCTAATATTCTGTTGGTCCAAGTCATGTTGCCCAAAAGCTCTAGACTTGGTAGCTGAATACTCCCAAATGAGTCCAACCTTTGGTTCTGGAACTTTACCTGATTTGTATCTTCCCCAAATTCAGGTCCTCTTACTTGATTTTTGAGCCTATTTTAGATAATAAGACAAGTCTTAGCCGTGGTTGGCCCAAATCCAAAATCTGGCTACCATTACTGGACCAGAGCTGGCCTACCAAAAAGTGAGGTGATGCCAGAACAATGTTGAGTGTGCTGACACTTAGCTTCAGTCTGCACGGTTCATGTGACCACCTATGTGGTACTGGGACATTGGCAGCAGGGCCCTTGAGTCATGTGATTTACACACTATGGTCCCTTGAGATGGATATGTTCTGATAGATCATGCATGCATTTGTTTGAATTTTTATTCAATAAAGTGTCCATGTGTTTGTATTACATGACAGAAACTGCGTCATTATCCCAATACACACATATGAGCCAATATAAGATTGTCAGATCCTGAGATCATTTTAATTTAAAAAAGTATGGATAAGGCTCTTCTTCATTAAATATTAGAAATAAGTTTGGAATATACCACTATCATGGATATTCTCCATGTCCAACTTCATTTTTCAACGGATTAAGATAAAGAAGGTTAAGTTCTTAGCATTTTCCCCACCAAGCTTCAAACTGTTATCTCCCTCACACAAGCACCACATTGCAGCCATGAAACTGAGAACTGCACAAGGGGGGTGGGGTGGGGTTTCATACATATTCATTTTTTTTTTACATACATGTGTTGTTTATTGTGTGAACATGTTACACTGTGTGCGCATGTGCAGGCCAGATAACTATGCCAGATGTGTTAATGATTGTAGCCATGGCAACTAGTCTCTGTTCTGAGCGAAAGATGTCGAGGGTGAGACAGGCAGGGGAGAGAGGAGGAGGAGGAGGAGGAGGAAGGAAGGGGGTGGACTGGTGAACTTGGTGGCTAGAACAGAAATATATTTTTCATGAGGCAGCTGCTGTGATGGGTGCAAGCTCAAGGATACAATCAAACATCTTTTGACTCAAGGTCCCAGACTTATCCTGATTATGACAGGAGTCGTAAATCAAGACCAATCACACTCTTGTGCCTTTTTTGTGATTGTCTCTGTTTATTAATCAGTGTGTGTTTAAGTGTAACTTGTCTGCAGTGTGTATCTCAGGCTCTTTGTCAGCACGTTTGTGTTGTACTTTGATGTTTCTTCAAATGCTCCATGATTTCAGAGAGGCTTAATGATAAGAATTTGATGTAGTGATAGAGATAATGAGGTTTACATAACACAAACACACAGAAACCGGCGAGCACTGACTGTATTGACAGAAAATTCAGTTGCTTACATTCCTCTTTGCATAGAGGCTGGCATTAGATCAAATGAAAACCTTTTATCAAATACTTGACCATGTGTTTGGGTTTGTGTTTGCACAATCGGTCTCCACAGGCTTGTCACTGGACATCTGATTTGCTGTGCTGTGATCAGTTTCAGTTTGGTTAGTTTAGCAACTTAAATTGCTCAGAGAAATTTCCTCACACATAAAAAGAACAGAAATGAGAAAGAAAAACTCATCTCCAAGAAAAAAAGATTTCAGAGGACTTTAATAGAAGCATCTCTCTTCCAGCATCCCAAAACGAAAGCTCAACAAAATTAATCTGTTTGACTTAAAAAGCAAAAATGTCTAAATAATGGGGACAGTACATTTTGTATACTCTGATCCACACACAGAGTAAACAAGCGAGCATTACAGAAGGATCTGGTGTGAGAGATGATATAAATTGAGGAACTAGTGCCAAGGATAATGCACAGTTTGCCCACATCAGTGACTTCACCAAATAAATCTCCAGAGCAAAGTAAACACAATGTTACATAAGAGATGCTCCCACTGAAATGCTGTAGAAACACCATATTTTTTTTTACCAGGTTTATACCCTCCATAAATAAACTGCTCTTAACTTCAAGACGGACTGTATGCTTAAACTTCCTGGTGATTGTGTAAGGGTTGTGTAAGGAGTGTTTGTGTCAGAAAAGCCAAAGTAGAGTTGCCTCAGTCAAAGCTTTTGACAACGTGTCTGTCAAGCAGACTGATGAGCAGAGACAGCTGAGAAATGTGGTATCATTGAAACATTGAGATTCTGTCACAAACAAGTCCCTCATTTTGATCATATTTCTGTCCCTGATCCTCTCACTCGCAAAACTACAAGAGGCACATGAGTTATTTACATGCTTCTAAAAAACAGCTGCTCCCTGACTGAACTTGTAATATGGTTTAATCGGCATCAAAAGACAAAAAAAAAAAAGAGAGATGACTTTAGCTTTTTTCATGCATCCTTCCACTTTTCTCAGAACTGCATACATCTTCTCTTTTGTGTTGCCTCTGTTGTCTTGTTCCTAATGAGACAGCCAGTCATCCAGGCAGCAAGGCTCGGGCAGCTCTGTTCTTTGTCTTGGATGGAAAAACCCTGCCAGAGACAGAGGCCCGCGTCTGGAGGACTGGTGAAATAAGCCGTTCTGTGACAGTGCCTTCAAAGAGAAATGGCACATTGCATCCCCCAGATAACAGCAGGGCACTAGTGAATGTGCTGATGGAAGACATGAAGTGTGTGTGTGTGTGTGTGTGTTTGGAGGAGAGAGCAGTGGAAGTGCTGCTTTTGTTTTTCAGATTACGCTAATGGACTTGGCACAGATCAAATCCTTAAAGAGGTTATGCCTCATGGACTTTTGAAGAGAGTATCTGAGGAAAAAAAAGAAGAAAAAACTTTAATTGATGCATTATATAGAGTTGTTTATTAATATTTTGATAATCATTTGACAGAATACAAGATCCTGAGGCACAAGGATAAATATTCCCTTTTTTCTTGCTACAATAACATAAAGATTTGATATTTTTGTCTTGGGCTGCAAATCCAATATCTTCCTTTCATCTAAATCAGATTAATCAATAATGAAGATAACAGGGGGCATTGATACTAAATTCTGAAAAATAAAAATGTGTGTTCAGTTAATGTGTTGCCAAAATGAAAGAATATTAAATGTATATTTCAGAAATCATGTAAAGACTGAAAATCTGATTATATTGAACTCTAAGAATTCATTTTTACTATCAGACTGGACAGTTTTTTTTCTGTCAAGCCAAAAAACATCTCGAAATATTGTATTCCTCCTCAAATCACCTCTTTAGCCTCCCTTATTTTATCATAGGAATGTGATGATTTCTTATATAGCTTTGCACACGTGCTGTATTAGTTTGGGTGTGTAGGTGTGAGTAAATACACATGTGTGATCCCTCAGCAGCTCTATAAATGTATGTTTGCATGTGTGTAGGCGGGTGTAATCCTGAGGTTACTGTGTAGATGTGTTCGGGTAGGTAGGCGTCTCAGAGCCTGGGCACAGCTGCACGCCCTGGGGAGAGGGCAGAGGGATCAGCCTGTCAGAGCTCCATCACTCTCAGATGAACTGTCTCTGTTCCTGTCTCTCCACTGAGGGAAGGAAAGAAGGATGGAGGGAGGGATGAGGTGAAAAAGAAGGAGAGGGGCCAGGGGAGAAGTGGGAATGGAAGGAAAAGAACAAGATGGAGATGTGAGAGTGAGGTGTGAGCTGGGCAGGGACAGAGAAGAAGGAAAGGAAGGGAAGAAGGAAGTGCGAAAGAGGAGTATTTCTTTTGCTGATGCTCAGTTGCTTCAGAGCTCTGTTTGGGGTCCAGTATGCTCCATTAGACACCCCCCACCACCACCCCCTCAGCTCTCTGGTGTCAGAGATAATGGGAGCTGTAGTTGACAATTTCTTTCGTTTTCTAAAACTAAATAAAACAAACATTAGCAGGTTACGCCGAACCTCTATGGGGTGTGCAAAGCTGAAGACTTTAAACTTTGTCCCTTTATTTTGGATTTGAACAGCAACATTTAGATAAAATAATTACATTTTCTGAGGAAAGTTTTCATTCTTGCTTGAGGGTTTTCTTCTTTTTTTTTTAAATGCTGCATATTAGGAGAGGTAGAAATCTTACATGAATGAATTGCACTGCTGAATGCAAGATCTAGTAATTAACAAGCTGATAGTGTTGATGTCTGATCCCTTGAAAATCCAACCCTATTTTTTGCTTTGCAACTGGATGGAAACCCACTATTGTCTTTGAAGAAAGACTTTAGGAGTGTAGTTATCCCTGTATTTAATGATTATTGCTTCATGTCCCATGCCATCAAGCTTCACTCTGCAGCTTTGAACTTGGCCTTTTGAAGCAAATGTAAAGATATTTGCATTTTGAGATGGTTAGGCTACAAGTTGAACAAACTAGGAAAGTATAATTTATGGCGGTTACTAGACGAGTACAATTATAGTCTCAGGCAGGTTTTAGGTCAAATTCAAGTGTAGCTTGTACAAAGAGCTCTGGTCAGCTAACAAGCTGTTGAACCAAACCTAATTAACATAAGCCAAGGACTTGGCACCGTCCCCTCTTTACAAACACCACTCACATCAACAAAAGCAAGCAATTTTAAGAAATGCCTGTCCTAAACAATATAATGAAAAAGAAGTCTGTGAAAAATAAATTAATACCAAAGAGAGCAGAGTGCAATATAAAAGGAGTGTTTGTCTTCCTGTAAAAAAATTACTAGAGCCAGACAGGTTGTGATCTCATATTGGAATGTGTCTTATTAAACCTTTCTGAAAACCTATCTGTAATTAAAAAAGGCCCAGCAGTATGACAATTAAATCATGAAGTCGTGACTGATATTTTGGGCTCATGCTTTTAATGAAAATACAGCAAAATGTAACAGGTTACGATGAGGACCCAGGAATTCAGCCACACAGGAATAGTTTAAAAGAAACAAGTTAATTGAATATGATGCTGGTGAGCTGAGGACTTAGAGATGCAGCCAGATCTTGGAGGAAGAATTGAACTGAAAAAGAGTCCAGGATCCAGAGGTCTGGTCAAAACAGGCAATGGTCAAACACAGGCAGGCAGATGTAAGGTACTTAGCAAAAGACAAAAGGCTAGGCTCAATGATCCAAAACAAGAAGTAGGTCAGTGACCAGAAATCCAAAGGGCAAGAGAGGTCCGACATGGGCAAGGCAGAAAGGGAAATCCAGGGACATGAAATGGTCGACAACCATGGCGCGCATGCTGGACCTCACCCCAGCAGAAAGGCTGTTGATAATCTGGCAGAGAAGGAGATGCTGGAGAGAGTTTAAATAGTTCTGTGAACAGGTGAGGCAATATTGCAATTAGGAAGCTCCAGGTGGACTGAATCAAGCTGATGACATGGCAGAGCAGGAAACATGACAGCAATAAAATAACAGTCACTGAATCGCCACAAAATATTTATGTAAAATATATTCAACCTGTGTTGCTCATAGCTACAGTGTGATAAAGGGCATTTAGGTATCCATTTGACTAGTATTTTCCTCTGTTGTCAGTCACTTTTACCTGAACCTCTGAGCTTTTTCTGATTCCCCCAGCTCCATCTAAAGCTTTTTACATCTCACTCTGTTGTGCTCTTTTCATTCCTCTCTTTTTCTCAATGGTATGAGAAAACGAGACAAAAATACGATTAAATAGACTTTCACCATCAAATATAGAAACCTCTTTTATCAAGTTTGGGATCCACCTTAAGCCTCTCCTGGTCTAATGTTGCTATGGCAACTATTAAACGCAGCAGAGCAGGATGACAAAAGCTTTTGTTCTGTACCAAAAGCAATAACAGTGGTTTATGTTCACTGTGTTGTCCCCCGACCCTGTTGTGACTGCGGTATTCTCTCACTTTTTATTTAACATAGCTGCCTTTACAACAGACAACAAAAACACTGAATGCAAATAGATTTAAATCACTGGTTTATTTCTAGCCTAGACCAGACAAATTTGCAACATGGAGACTGATGTTGTTAATAAGTCTTAGGTTGTGATACAGGCAATAACAAAGAGCCCACTATTCCCACTCTAATTCCCACAGTAAAGACATTTTTTCATGTGATGTAAATTCCTGTTTGTCATGGTTGGTGTGCAGGCTGCTTGTGTTTTTTTCCAATAAATATGCATAGCAAGCATCGTGGGTGCTAGCAGCTTAGATTACAGTTTCAGAGTTTAGATCTAATGGCTCTAAAATCTGACCTGAAAGAGGCCTGTGACATTTACAACATTGTTAACTGAATAAAGACAGCTTACTAAAAAAAAGGGGAAACTGGGATTTACACCTCTCTTTCTCGCTTTGGTTCTCAGGTGTTGTTTATTTAAGTCAGATGATGTATTCTGGGATCAGGAATACATCCAGTTGAGCTTTGCCAGAGCTTCGCCAGATGGCTCACCTCTGCTTCCCCCATGAAGAATGAAAGCTTCCTAGTGAATAAAATAGATAAAACTGCAATGTGCTAAGACCCTTCTGCTGGCTCCCAGCTTGAAGATGCACTTAACAGCAGGATCTGGCTTCCTCCAAAATTGAAAATGTCTGACAGTGTCACAAATCAGAGGCCTTGTTTTTTTTTTTAAATATAAAGCATATTGCTAGTTTAGCACAATTCAGCCTAAGTCGCTGCCAGTAAACCAGGTGAAGGAGACCTGCTGGGCTACATCGATGGTGTGTCAGCATCCTTGTTTCTACCTTAGTCATTGTTTATATTTTTTCCCAGGCTGTCTGGTTGCATTTTACAGGGGCAACCCTATCAGTGGGTTCTTGAAACGGCACAGAGAGAAGGTGCAGGGGTGGACGGGGGACTGGAAGCGCTGTTTAATGCTCCTGTTTTTAGCCCCAGGGCAACACCACCTGAGCCGCCTGAGTACAAAAGCATCAGTAAAATGGGACTGGAAAGAATGAGTAGGTATTCAGAAGGTGGGTGAAGATGATGGATGAGAGGCAGGACAAGACCAAAGGGAATGCATCTTTAAAAGAGAGCCAAACCTAGAGATTTACGTCATCTGAGACGAAGAAGAGGATGAGAACAAAACTGTTTTCAAGTGAATGTTCAGATTTTCGCCTAAAATGAGGCCCTACAGGGATGCATGAGATCTGCTGGGGCTTCACTGAATGTCATGGCACATAGGAGGCTTCTCTATCTCACAATTACATAACTAAAACATTGCTTCCTCTGTTCTCTAGTAAAACTGTGACATTTGTCAGGTTTCACTGTAAGAAAGAAAATTCTCACCTCATCTATTCTCCGACTTTCTTGCTCTCTTTTCCTCTTACAGCTACAGAGCAGAGGAACCAGACAGCTTGATATTGATATCTCAATTTCTGTTGAAGACAGACTAATGTGATTTTGATTTGATCATACTCCATTCTCCTCAGGGATAGGGTAAAGGTGGCTGTCTGCTTTCTTTTAAATCTGGTCCTCCATTTGCCTGGAGATGGTTTTGACTTAGCCAGTTTCTTCATCTCTTGCTGCCACAAGCAAACTTGAACAATTAATTATTAGACAATCTTTGTTTTTAAGAATGAATCTTCAGTTGCATCCTCCCGTCTCTCCAATACACAACCATTCACCACATTAGTTGGTTAAGGCCTGATTAGGTCCTTACTATGAATAAGCCACTACAATGGAAACAGCATTTTCTGATTTCCTTAACCCGATTGATCAAATTAAGCTATGTGGAGTATGTTTAGTCACATTTGACACATGTACGCCTTCATTATATTATTACATCCTACTAGTTTTCACAGCATCTTGCAACAGACACACTCTGCCTAGTGCCAGATGGATGGATATGGGTGAAAATAACAGACCAATTTTAGGAGAGGGAGAGACCCTGAGAGATAGTCTGGGTTTTTAGTGATATGAATATAATGAAAGCTTTGGATGAGCAGAAACATTGAAGTGGTATAAGGGGATATAGTGTATGCATGAGTTATTATTTGAACCACTCTCTGTACCATGTAAATGGGAATAATAATTGGATATCCCATATGAAGCTAGTGCAAACACCTCCACTGGATTATTTAAAAATTGAGTAGATTGTCACTATGCATGCAAACACAGAGGTGTGCATTTGTTAAATATGCTTTTTATGTCCTTCTTTTTAATTGGTCTTACTGTGCTGCTGACAAGGTGTGTGGTAAGGGCTGGGATATACACAGCAAGTATATCCCAGCGCTAAGTGTAATATATAGCTGTGTGCTATTTGTACAATGTGCTTAGTCTTGTTTGTCTGGGTAATTTAGTTCTATGTCACTGTAACGATGTTTTAATTATGACAAGCCAAGGGTTTCAGTATAATTTTGCTACAAGTGATAACTTCTTTTTTAAAAAAACAAAACATTTGTGTCCTTCTTTAAACAGAAAACCCTTCCAGGAAGTTGGCTGCATTAGAAGGTTTGAAAAGTTCAGTTTTTCATCGTCAAACCTTCCTGTTGTGGCACTGTCTGCTCTGGAGTGCTCTGCTTGAAGCTTTATTCTCGCCGGTGAAAAGCACCATCGAATGAATGGTTACCAGAAACGGAGTGGAAATGATGGATTTTGAAATTAACCATTGATCATAGCCCCAGTACAAAGTGCCTTCTTGGCACAAAGGTTTATGCTCTATAACTGAACTGTGTTTACTGGGCTTACAATAAGCTGAGGTATGAAAGTTGCACTGCCCGAGGCTTGAATGAGACATAAGGGAGCCATACAAGGAAAACTGGTGATTTTAACTCATATACATTTCTCAGTTGAGTTGTATGCCCATATGTGTGTATATAGTGTGGAATGCCCCTGTGGTTGTAGAAGGCTGGTGTGTGAATTGTTTTTTATTAAATTTTTTCCTAACAGTGGCAGGGTTCCTCCTGCCCTGAGGTCATTGACAGCAAACACACAATATGACAACCTCCAGCTGTGAGGGTGTGAGTCTGCTAATGAGATACCCTTTGGATCTGTGTAGTGTGTGTAGCTGTGGGTGTGCATTTGTTTTGTCATGGAACAACCTGAACAGACATTTTACACGAGGTGATACTGATTATTTTGTCATCTTCTGCCACATCAAACATCATAATAATGCTGCAGATGCTTTACTGGCTGGTAAAAAAAAATGACCCCACCACCTATTTTTGTGGATTAACAAAGGATATCTGGTGATGAAAAGTCAATTTTCATGTTTATTTAAGGTAATACTTAAACAGTTTTTGTGAATGTGCATTGTCATGCAGATGATTTGCAAAGAATGATGCCACTCCCATAGTATGCAGATTATGAAACTATAACCAACTGCAGCTTTAACTAGCCTGTTTCCTTTCCAAAGATACTCCTCCTGGCCTTGTCAAACAGGAAACCATTATCCAGTCATGCAATCAATCTGTCATCTCAATCCAATTCTTGAATAAGACTTAAATACTTAGTCAAGCTATGGTGATCCCAGTGAACAATAAAGGGAGGGGAATTGATTTATTGGCCAAAGTTTGTATGAATTGGCTGACAGGTAGTGATACTCCCATATGACTGCTAAGATTGGGCTTATGCTGCTTTACTTGTCATATCACAGACTAAAACAGTTGATAAACATATTAGTTTTAGAGCTACAAACACTGTAAATGCATTTCTGTTCTTTACATTTCATTCGTGCTGTATTCCTTGTGGTTTTCTCTGTTCGTCTTCTTCTGTGTGCTGGCTTCTTCTGTTACTTCTGGGTGAAGACTCGGGCAAAACCAATGAAGCGTGTGCTTTTTTTGAGTCCTAACTGAATGTATATAATGTGAGTCTCAATTACATTTGTTAGATGTGTTGTGCAACTTTGAAAAAGTTGACTTTGAACTATTGTCAGGCTAACAAAAGCACTAAAAGTAACAGTTAAATCCTAATTATGTTATTTCCTTAAATATATTTTGACCATTCAAAACCACTTTTGAATAAATTGATTTAATCATCTTAAATCCAGCTCTTTTTGAGATTATACCGTTAAAGTAATCTGAGTAAAACTGCATGCAGAGAGAACGAACTGTCCCTGCTTTTTGATGATTTTATGTGACTAATATGAGTAGGTGGACAAAGAAGGGAGGGAGGGTGGTCAAATGTGGGCAATATGGTGATATTCATCAGAGCACAACAGATGTGAGAATGATGTGATGTTGAGGAAGAAGCTGAGGAAGCACGGAGGAGAGAGGAAGGCTCAGTCTTCACCCACTTGTGTCATGAATAAATCACTGCTGTGATTTCCTTGCTGTCTAGCCTAGCACAGACCAGCATGCATTCATAGTTGTAGCTCATCCCAGATGGCCTAGTTTACCCACAGAGAATAAGCCAAGTCATAATTCACCAGCTGGGGACTTTTTCTGATTGCTTCATCCATCATCAATTATCCAGGATGACTGAAGTATGGAGGGGACACCAGTCTAACAATGAGGGCATCCCCACTGCTAAATAATTCCTGCTCAAAAAAAAGAAAAACAATAGAATTTGAGAAACAGCTGAAACATAGAAATAACAAGAAAACCAAGCACTAATAAAACTTTTGTAAAGTGATTTTGACTACATCTCATGCACCTGAATCCTGTAACATTAAACATGAAAGTACTTTCTAAAATTCCCTGACTTTCCATTCGCAGAGGAGGCTGTTATATAAAAGTGAGTGGGAAGACAAAATCACTGCCAAAAAAGAAAGATTGAGTGAAAATTACTAAATGAAAAACTCTTGTCAGTGCAGTAGAGCTCTGCACATACACAGTGATTGAGCTGTAAGGGAACAAAAAAAGAAAACCATTTCCTCCCTCAGTGTGATTAAACAATGGAGACATCCTCCTCACTGGCCAAGATGGAGAGAGACTGAAAGGTTCTGCAAAGACCTACGTTCCACTCTGGCTGTGATTGATAATGTTATTCACCAGAGCTTGTGTGTGTCTTTGTTGCTTGATTAGACGTATGTAAAGGAAATGGAGACAAAAAAGGGGATAGAAAGTAAAGTAGTAACAAGTACAACTGAAAGCCTTTGACTCCAGTGATCAGTATAATCCTGTGTATTGTCTCTTGATCAGTGTCCACCGCTCAATAAACTCCATTTGACTGCTTTTGTAATTAGATTACAAAAATGACACAATTATGATATGTCAAGTCAAATGCATGTCATGGAGAACACATAAATCTTGTTATTACTTCTTGTGCGTATTTCTGATAAGATGACTCTCCAAGTAACCTTTGAATCAGAACTCTTTCAAAACATTTATGTTCCTTATTGTAATCACAACACATTATACTCATCACAATGTTTACAACATTTAATTTCCCAAAAGTAAATAACACATTCTCATTCGCACCTTCTGCTTGGTCATCGTCTTGTGTTAATAGTTTTCCTTGTAGCATCATTTTTTTGACCAAAAAAATGATCCTAAACATCTTAACAGAAGAAGAAGCATAAAAACCATTAACATTCCACAACAGGGAAAATGAAGGTATATGCAACTACAGATTACCTTTTTAGCAATGGTTTGTCTTGACTAAAAAGATAGCCAAACTTTAAACAGAACGGAACAACTGAAGACAGGTAAAAAGAGAAAAACCTGACTTTTATTGCCAAGGAACAAGATGCACAACATAGATTCATACACTGGACTAGATTATACAGCTTAATACATGACCTCCACTTACACTGCTGCACATAACAAGCTGAGGTATTGGACTGAGTGGATGTTGGTTGCATGTGTTTACATTTTCCAAATCAAAGGATGATCACAAATAACTTTTTGGAGACTGTGTAAGATGTAATAAGTAACGAACTGGTGTTGTGCTAAAATGTAAAGCTTTTAGCTTTAGACAAAGTAGCGAATTTGTCTTCACTCTCTTATAGTTTAAAGTTTGCATTAGTTTGTATTGATTGCACCTTACATTGCAGTCTGGCATAGATTGCACGCATGATCACAAGAACACTTTTGCTTGTCTTGAAAGCTGATTATCATCACACATATGATCCACACTGTTTTTAATTAACTATTGGTGCTCCACTACAGGCATGATTCAGCATCAGTTGCCACTTCTGAAACATGTTCTATGTTTTATGTGCAATAAAATTGTGCTGCCAAAAACGTATGTTAAACTCAGTAACATCATAGTTTTCTGATTAGCATCACTTTCATAATGGCCTTGAACTATGATGTCAGTGCATGCTAAAACTTCCAATACATTTCAGATGAAATAACATTTCCTAACTAAAACTGGCAGCTAAGTGCATGCCCTAGCAGTACAGTCACAGTTAAAGTTGAACAGAGAAAGCATTAGTATTGATTCTACAGAAGCCTGGGACTGGGTAATGTGCTAAGAGCTGGAGAGATGGAGCTGGCAGTGTGGTGGATGAGGGCAAATGAAGTTAGCGTGACTTCTGTTTCATTTTCTAAATCAGCACCAGCAAGAAATGACAAAAAAGGCAAACATGTAGAGATGCCAGAGGCTTACAAGGCCAAAAAAAGGAAATTTCTCTTCTAGATGACTCCCTTAGATGTAATGTTCATGCAACTTTGTCAGTTAGATTATCCTACGGAAGAGTGTTGTGAAAATATGAAGGGATTTTCTCCAGTGTCATCAGAATGTGATTGGAGAAGGTCGAAGGATCCATGCTCTACTGTGGGACAGTACTTTACAATACTAGCTAATTGGACCTGTCAGGCGGCTGAAAATTTGTATCTGAGTGTACTTATATAAAAAGGCACAGCACAAACTTCATATTACTCGACAGATGATTAAAGGCTGAGTTTGCGTATCAGTACAAGTGGCAGAAAGAATGAAGAGAAACGGTGGCTTTTCTGAAACAGGTTGGTAACTCAATAATGCTTCTGAGCTATTTCGACTTGTCTTTGAAAACTTTTGAAAGCCATAGTTTTCTGCACAAGAAAAAGCCAGAACTTGTCATGACAGCTTGTCACTCAAAAAGACCAGCAAATGTATTCTTGTCATGACGTTCATATCTTTAAGTAGAAGCAGCTGAAAATGGTATATTTTTAAGAAAAAAATAAATATAACATGAGAAAAGTGACTTAATGTTAATGTTCCTGCTTATTTCGATCAATCCGCCCATCTTTGTTTCTTTGCCTCTCAAGCAGAAGCCAAATCCCACACCTTCAGGCAGTCACACTCTGGTTCAGCACAATAAAACATTATCCGCTGCCTGACCTGCTTTTCTCCTCACACTTTCAGCCACCCAATGTACCACTGTCTGTAGCTTTTTTTCTCCAACTTCATTCATTTTTTCCTCTTTTGTGCTACCTTCCCTCAGCATCAGTCTTCTTGTTTTGTGATGCCTCAGTGTGACTGAAAGGAAACTAGGGAACCTGAAACAGGGCATAGTTTTTGACTAAGAAGCAGTACCTCACTCAGAATCACTGCTTTAACTCTTCCATCATTCTCTGCCTGATGACAAGCCAGATCACTGGGCAGCTTTGGATAGAAGAGGAGGTAAAAGAGTAAGAGGTTGGAGAGAGAATGTAAAACAGACAACTCTCAGTTTAAACGTTATCTTTCTGTGTCTGAGCATCACTGTGGGCATATGTGCTTGTATGGGTTTGACAAATCTGTAGTGGAAATGTGTGTGTAATGCCAAGGCCTGTCTGTTCGCTCTTTGGCACAGCTAGCAGACACTCAGCCCAGCATGTGGCATCTGGAACCTGCTTGCAAGCACACTCTAACAAGGCCCCCAGAGTGTGTTTGTGTGTGTTTGTGTGTGTGAGTGTATATGATAGTGAAAATCTCTCCGTGCACAACAGTATTCGACCATTGTGTTGTATCCCCTCTTCTTTTAATGACACTCTGCAGGCCTTCATAAACTGAAGAGACCATCTTTTTTTTCTGTTTTTCATCAGTTTAAAACATGTTTTGGTTGTTTTTTTTTTCCTCTTATAACACTTCAAATGTTTTCAGTAGTCTGGACTGTGAGCAGGTCAGTTTAGCACTCATACTCCCTTTACAAACCCATGCTATTTTAATATTCATATATTGTAAAATAAATAAATAAATACAAATAAAAATAAAAATTATATATATGTA